>JALMGJ010000006.1:49287500-49880000 GCA_023362775.1 Charina bottae
AAGGCAATTTGCTCTGCCAGATAGAAGGCATAAAATTAACTTGCATCACTGCTCAATGTATCAGACTATCCCATCTGACCTTGTTATTGATGAACTGCGGTGCATGTTTATGTCAAGTAAACTCTTAATCTACGAACACCCTGGTGGGAGAAATATATAGATTAGGTTGTCTTTGTCTTATTGAAATGTATCTGAAAACACATGTATATAACAATTTTATTCTGGAGCTTAGGACCAAAAATTTGTGTAACAGAGAACCTATAAAAATAAAATTACTATTGCACAGCAAAATCTCAGCAAGAAATCAGATTTCAGAGGAAATGAAATGAAATGAAAATATAACTCAGTTATATTTTCTTTCCTCTGTTCTAGAATGTTGGTTGAGATAAACTACTAGTAGAAAGTCCACAGTACTTTTCATAGCATTACTAGAAGTTTAAATTTTGGATTATCACTCAGAACTGTTTTCTGTGTTCTTTTCTATGTAGATACAGAATACATGCATTTTCACTGGTCATAAGATAATTCTCAGGGGTGGAAAAAGGGTATATGTATATGTTATGAATATCAAATCCCAAATTAATATTAAATGAAATATAAAACTACATTAAAATATTTAAATCAATTTATCAGAGAATGAGCCTGCATAGAGGAGGTTTGCTTTACATTGTCATATACATAGGAAATTATCCCAAAACTATTATTATCCACTTTAAAGTCTCAAGTATATATTTAGCAATAGAAATGCATTATGTGCTGGCTTCATGAAGCAGTTGTCTTTAAAGTGAACAAATGAGAGATATCACAGCAATTAATCCTACTGGAATTCCTATGTCTGCCATTACACATTTTCCCCCTGAAAATCTTAGGGATTGTGTCATTCTCAGTAATTAAATAGAAAATATCTTATCCACTAAGTTGCATTTTGTTCCTATTAGAACTGTTATGGGAAAAATGCCCACTTAAATAAGGAACCAAAGTGTTTGGAGATAGATGTAACAAAGTACTTTTTATTAGCCTGAACAACTACAGTGAGCATTGGGTACCTGGCTAAAAAAATGCAAAACAGCCCTGAATTAAGCAAGCTACTTGTTAAATACTATCCAAAATGTTGCAAAGGAATAAAAAGAATCATAATATAAATCATAGTGTGGACCAGTGTTTCTCAACTTCATGGCAACTTTAAGATATGTGGACTTCAACTCCCAGAATTCCCCAGCCAGCATATGGTATGGACCTTTACAATTGGAATGTGGTATCTGAGAATTCTACGGGATGACCTTACTATGGCTATCTCAGCACCTCTACATTGTTCTCTACTAATGGGACCCTAACTCACCCTAATTACAGATACTAATACCACATACCATAAATGATGGCATTTATTGTGCCTATAGACTGCCTCCTTTCACACCAAAGGAAGGATAACAGTTTCTGTTATCTGTCTCCTCTCTCTCCAGGGTCATCAGTGGGCTCCTTTGTATTTCTAAACCTTTCCTCATGCTTATACCATGTACAAGCCATCATACATGACAACCCTCCACAGAACATTCTAGAGCTCCCACTACAAGTTATCTGCATGAGAAACTTGATATTTACAACTTTTACTGGTAAAATCAAAGTAGATACACACATTAATTTTAAGCAGTTCCCGGACTGTATTTATTCATGAATAATATGTTACATCCTCATATCATTGCCTCAGAAAACAAGCAGCACAAATAATTGTGGTAAACACTAGTTACAAAATACATTTTTGCCGTCTGGAAAAGTTGGCTGACTAACTGAATGTGGCTATGAAGGTTCTCAGTCATCCAGGTGGAATTGTCTGTAGCTTGAATCATGTCAACTGGATTTCTATTTTCTCAGTGGAAACGTTTCGCTCCTTATCCAAGGAGCTTCTTCAGTCTGAGCAAAGTTGGTAAGGGAATCCTAAATATGTTTCTAGGTAGCTGTGTGACCTTACACTGTGTGACCTTACACTCAGACTGAAGAAGCTCCTTGGATAAGGAGCGAAACGTTTCCACTGAGAAAATAGAAATCCAGTTGACATGATTCAAGCTACAGATAACTGAATGTGGGGAACAAATGGGGCAAAATTGGTCATATGGAATCACAGTCCAATAGAGAAAATAATATAAAACTGCATCACAGATTATCAGAGACTTTTCTAGTGTTCAGAGGGAAGATAAGATTGTAGCTAGGTATTGGCATCAACAGTGGTAGATAAACAAGCAAATAAACACAATTATGGGAATGTATTACATTCCCACTTTAATTTCATAGATCTTTTGGATATCTTCCAGAAATTAAGAGATGGGGAAGAGAGTATCACACCTCGTACTCACTCCTGCTGAAGCTGGCACCAAAGACCCCAGGCAGTTTAGGAGCTTCCATTTGAGGTCAGTTTACACTTAATGCATCACTTTTTCTTTTATAAAGAATAAAATTTGTTTTAACTTTTGCCTTTTTATTATATTCTATGATTTTAATAATTTTCTTTTAAGATTTTTTATTGTTCTTTGTTCTTTTGTACACCATGCTAAACCATGCTAGACTGCTCCAGAATGAACATTGGTATAGAAATAAAAATAATGGTATCAGTAGGAACAGCAACAACAAACTGAAATTGCCACATAAACGTTTTAACCTCATGTATATGACAGCAAGAGGACCTCAGTATGTGCAAGATACTTGATTGAGGTTCCCCCCAAGACCCAGATGGCCCCCACTTTGCTGTTGTTTAGAAGGGTCTTGAAGACCTGGCTCTTCTCCCAGGCCTTTGGCAAGACAGAGTGAAGCCCCTTTGCTTCGTTCCTGTAATTCTCACTATCTTTTATTTTTTACTTGTTATTAATTATATTTCTTGTTTTAGTTGTTATGAACTGCCCAGAATCATTGGGAGTCGGGCAGAATGCAAATTTGATAGATAAATAAAGACAGATTTGTGGAGTCCTTGGTGCTCTCTGAGCCTTGTTGTTTTCTTGCAGACGTTTCATTGCCAGGCTAGGCAACATCTTCAGTGCGAAAAGAGAGTAGGACGTGCTCTCTGTTTATATACCATGGCTTCTCCTGCTTCTGTTGGTGGGGGTGTTGTTCTCTGCTTGGTAGTTCCTTGGTTGGGCTGTTGTTTGCTGCTTGGTTGATTGACTGAGTTAATCGTTCCTTGATTAGGGTCTATTGTGTTGTTTGATTGCTCCTCTGGTGCTAATATTGGTGTTAATCTTTGCCTATCTGGGTGTTGATTGCTGGCAAGGAGGTGTTCTGGTCTTCTGGCTTTTCTATTGTCCCTTATGAATGGTATGTAAGTGTTGTTTACCTCTATGTGTCTGTTGATGGCTGCTTTGTCTGAGTGCCAAGCTTCCAGGAATTCTCTAGCATTTTTGGATTTGGCTTGGTTTAAGATGCTCACAGTTTCCCAGTTGAAAGTATGGTTAAGTCTATCCATGTGTTGTGAGATTAAGGAGTTTTCATTGTGTCTTCTGACTGCTAGTTGGTGTTCGTGGATGTGTTCTGCTAGTCTTCTGCAGGTCTGTCCTACATAGTGGCTGCTACAGTCCTTACACTGTATGTTGTAGATAACTCCTGTTTTTCCTTCTTGGGCTACTGGGTCTTTTGGTTGACTTACGATGTTCTGAAGGGTTTTGGTTGGTTTATGTGCTACGGTGATGCCATGTGGTTGTAACAGTCTGTTAGTAGTTTCTGAGATGTTTCTGATGTATGGCAGTGTAATCCTTTTCACAGCTTCTGTTGGTTTTGCTGTGGTGGGTTGAGTGGTCTGGTACTTTTTGATTAAGTTGTGTGGGTATCCATTTTGTTGGAAGATGTTATATAAGTGGTCTGTTTCCTTTTTCTCTTTCCTTTTTCTGGTAAAGACAGATTTAGACTTATCCATCTCTATTGTTTCATCTCTTTGTTAAACTGGTCCCTTGTGCAGGTAATCCCTACAGCAGAAAAGTGCAAATTATATATTTAAAAAAGAGTGTGTTCTTCCCTCATCCACTTTTCTTTGCTTGGCTCTCCTATGTGCGTGATGAAGAACTCTCTATTCTGCTATCAAAGTGAGTCTTTGTGTGTGTGTGTGTGTGTGTGTGTGTGTGTGTATTACCTAGATGTCCAAAATTAATCCAATTAATTTGACATTGTAATGGCCTCTATAGGGTCTCTTCCAAGTGTTGCCTCTGCGACAACAGGCTGAAGCCAAGATGTTCTCTGGGGGCCACCCATATTCTGGGTATTGTACCCTCAGTTTCTTTCAGTCTTTTTTCCAGAGGGGAAAAATGCATGAGCAGGAAATCTGAGAGGTGAATTTAGGGTGAGCCGTGTTCCAGTGGTCCAGCCCTAGAAACACCACTGCTATTCTATTTCTGTTAATATCATCAAAGAATGACTAGGCCTGATAGCCTTTCAGCACCATTTTTGCTAATATATCAAAACTGAGAGGAATCAGGAGAACCTGTGGAAAATATAGGGCTTCCAGATGAAATTGATACTATACTGTAAAACAAGAGCATGGAATCATAGACTGGGAAAGGAAGTTGGGGGCCATCTAATCTAATCTCCTGCTTAATGCAGGATCTAAAGTAGTCACTGAACATTTGTTTAAGCATCTACAGTGAATATAATGACATAATATTCTAAAGCTTTGGTTGCGCTGTTCAACAGCTTGTACTCTTAGAAAGCTTATTTGGATGTTGTTACTTCTCTGCCATTTTTTTCAATCAGTTTGAGTCCTGTACTCTGGAGCAAAGTAGAACAAGTCTGTTCTATTTTCTGTATCACATCTATTCAGGTATATAAAGATCCTTATCATGTCTCCTCTTAACCTTCCATTCTCTGGGTTAAATCTGCTCAGTTCTTTCAAATACTTCTAGTAGGGCCCCAACTTTTTAATATTCTATTTGCCCTCTTCTGGACATGCTCCAGTGTGTCATATTGTATATGATTGTATACAATATTGTATATGTAATAATATATATATATATATATATATATATATATATATATATATATGATAATGTAATATATGTAATGTAATATATATATGATAATGTTGTATTGTATGTATCATCAGCATGAGACACTTCCCTACTTCTGGAAAAGTGTAGAATGTTTGTCAGTTGTTGGAATGGGTAAGCTTGATATATGAATGTGTAATTAATATACAGTATTATTGCTTAGAGCTTATAGCATTCAAAACCTGAAAACATTATACTAGAAGATTATCTGTAGTAAAATGATGCCCTTAAAAAGTTTTCTAATAGTACATTTTATTGCAAAGTTGTACAACAGCAATGTTATGTGACACTAAAGGAATTTAGAGCCAGTTTGGTGTAGTGGTTAAGGCATCAGGCTAGAAACTGGGAGACCCTGTGTTCTAGTCCTGCCTTAGGCACAAAGCCAGCTGGGTGACCCTAGGCCAGTCCCTTTCTCTCAGCCCTAGGAAGGAGGCAATGGCAAACCACTTCTTGGGAAAAATCTTGCCAAGAAAACTTCAGGGACTTGTCCAGGCAGACTCTGAGAATCAGACACCACTGAACATAAAAAAAATTACTTTTGTTTGGCAGAGGTTTTTAGTTCATAATGGAAATGTGTGTATGCATGGAGAAAGAAGGTATCAGAGTTAATATTTCTGAAGTTTTCTAAATGGACAAACACACACACATAAAAAACCTCATGATTTCTATCCTGCTAGTATTATTTTGTGAAGCAAAATGCATCTAGGGTTTTCAGAATTTGCAAAAGGAGAAGGAACAGGTCTACACTGTAAAAAATGACAACTATGAAATCTAGCTACCACAAGATTATGATTCCAGTGTTAAGTGGTTTTTGAAGGCCTATTTAATTAAATTTATTTTAATGTATTCAATTTCATAATATTCTTGCTTCCTCTCTTTGTGGAGGAAGTGCTATGTATGAACTATAAAACAGGAAGAGGAAACCCCAGACCTGGAGAAACTTAATTTCACATTCGTCTTCGGACGCAGATAATATCTTGGCTTGCTATGACGATTTAAGACGTTCACTGAGAAATTTTTTTACTGTTAAAATCCCGTTGAGGAACAGACAACAAGTCAGAGCTAATTGGTTTGATTCTGTATGTTCTCTTAGCAGAAAACCTTTGAGAGCTGCAATGCGCCAGGCCAGAGGGTGTCCCACCTCGGAAAACCATACTAATATGTTGAAAGCTAAGCGTGATTATAAGAAACTGATAGCTTCTAAGAAAGATTCCTATAGAGTCAAATTATGGTAGGATTTGGAAGTTTGAGCAAAAGAGTCAAATTCAGTTTTCTTCTGGAATGCTCTTTCAGACATACTGAAAGAACGTAAATTTTATTTTGATATTCCCATTTCTGCTTCAGTGTGGGAGGATTATTATTCTAATCTTTTTTAAAAAAAATCTAATCCAGATTTTATGTATAAACAAACTTTGAAAAATCTTCCCACCTGGCCTCCTGTTTCTGTTTCAGAAATTAAATCTATTATCCATTCATTCATCCAGTCTCTTGTCCTTCATAGGAAGGACAAGAGACCTCTTCCAGAAAATTAGAAACATCAGAGGTAAATTCCAGGCAAAAATGGGTATGATCAAAAACAAAGATGGTAAGGACCTAACAGAAGCAGAAGAGATCAAGAAAGGGCGGCAAAAATATACAGAAGATCTGTATAGGAAGTATAATAATATTGGAGATAGCTTTGACGGTGTGGTCAGTGAGTTAGAGCCAGACATCCTCAAGAGTGAGGTTGAATGGGCCTTAAGAAGCATTGCTAATAACAAGGCAGCAGGAGATGACGGTATCCCAGCTGAACTGTTTAAAATCCTGCAAGATGATGCTGTCAAGGTGATGCATGCCATATGCCAGCAAATTTGGAAAACACAAGAATGGCCATCAGATTGGAAAAAATCAACTTATATCCCCATACCAAAAAAGGGAAGCACTAAAGAATGTTCAAACTATCGAACAGTGGCACTTATTTCACATGCCAGTAAGGTAATGCTCAAGATCTTGCAAGGTAGACTCCAGCAATTCATGGAGCAAGAATTGCCAGATGTACAAGCTGGGTTTAGAAAAGGCAGAGGAACTAGAGACCAAATTGCCAATATCCGCTGGATATTGAAAGCCAGGGAGTTTCAGAAAAACATCTATTTCTGTTTTATTGACTATTCTAAAGCCTTTGACTATGTGGATCATAACAAATTGTGGCAAGTTCTTGGTGGTATGGGGATACCAAGTCATCTTGTCTGCCTCCTGAGGAATCTGTATAACGACCAAGTAGCAACGGTAAGAATAGACCATGGAAAACGGACTGGTTTAAGATTAGGAAAGGAGTACAGCACGGTTTTATACTCTCACCCTACCTATTCAACCTGTATGCAGAACACATCATGCAACGGGCTGGGCTTGAGGAATCCAAGGCTGGAGTTAAAATAGCTGGAAGAAACATTAACAATCTCAGATATGCAGATGATACCACTGGCTGAAAGCAAGGAGGAGCTGAGGAGCCTTATGATGAAGGTGAAAGAAGAAAGTGCAAAAGCTGGGTTGCAGTTACAACTCAAAAAAAAAAACAAGATTATGGCAACGAGCTTGCTTGATGACTGGCAAATAGAGGGAGAAAAAGTGGAGGCAGTGACAGACTTTGTATTTCTAGGCGCAAAGATTACTGCAGACGCTGACTGCAGCCAGGAAATCAGAAGACGTCTACTTCTTGGGAGGAGAGCAATGGCAAATCTTGATAAAATAGTTAAGAGCAGAGACATCACACTGACAGCAAAGGTCCGCATAGTTAAAGCAATGGTATTCCCTGTAGTAACCTATGGCTGCAAGAGCTGGACCATAAGGAAGGCTGAGCAAAGGAAGATAGATGCTTTTGAACTGTGGTGTTGGAGGAAAATTCTGTGAGTGCCTTGGACTGCAAGAAGATCAAACCAGTCCATACTCCTGGAAATAAAGCCAGACTGCTCACTTGAGGGAATGATATTAAAGGCAAAACTGAAGTACTTTGGCCACATAATGAGAAGACAGGATACCCTGGAGAAGAAGCTGATGCTAGGGAAAGTGGAAGGCAAAAGGAAGAGGGGCCGACCAAGGGCAAGATGGAAGGATGATATTCTGGAGGTGACGGACTCAACCATGGGGGAGCTGGGGATGGTGACGGCCAACAGGAAGCTCTGGCGTGGGCTGGTCCATGAAGTCACGAAGAGTCGGAAACGACTGAACGAATAAACAACAAATCCATTCATTAAAATCTAATAAGGCACCTGGTGAAGATTTTCTGCTTCCAGAACTATTCAAGAACTACACGGATTGGTGGGTGCCCTTGTTAGCAGGGTTATTTACTTTTATAAATAATACTGGCTGCATATCTGCAGGTTGGGAAGTTGCCATTATTGTCCCCTTACATAAAAAAGGGGCAGAGGTAATCCAATCAATTATAGACCAATAAGTCTTATTGGAATTGCTGCCAAAATGTATGCAAAGCATTTGTTGAACAAATTTGAAGTTGGGACATGGAGAATAACCTCTTAGTGGAGGAACAAGCAGGATTTAGGCCAGAGTATTCTACAATAGATAATTGCTTTACTTTATATCATCTTGTAACAAAGCTTTTAAAAATGGGTAAAAAACTGTTTACCGCATTTATAGATTCAAGCATGGCCTTTAACTCGATAAATAGTGGAAGAAACTGGCGGATATAAATATGGATCCTAGACTCCTCTTTTTAGTTAAAGTTCTTTATTCTAATACGCAGGTGAAAATTCGCACTGGTGTAGATGGATCCCTGACTAAGAGTATACCTACTAATGTCGGTGTTAGACAGGGTTGCATCTAAGCACCTATGCTCTTCAATGTTTCTGTTAATGACTTACCAGGTTTTCTGCATGCGGCAAATACACATATGCCCAAAATCTTTAATAGATTTATTAATATTCTACTATATGCGGATGATATGGTCTTATTAGCTCATTCTCAAATTGGACTGAGAAGATTGCTGCAAAAGCTAAGTTCCTATTGCACTCATAACTCTCCAATTATTAATAAAAGTAAATCCAAAGTGCTGGTATTCAGTAAAAAAATGTGAAATACAATTGGCATATAAATGAAGAACCCATCGAACAAGTGAATTCTTATACTTATTTAGGGGTGACTTTCCCTAACACTGGTTTGTGGATGAAACATTTTAGAAGAGGTGCGGCAAGGGCCGAAGCAAGCACCAAAAGGCTATACAAATTATTTTATCACAATGAACCAAGCACTTTGACACCTATTTTGAAAGTCCTTAGGGCCAAAATAATCCCAATGATGACTTATGGAGCTGAATTATGGGGTTTAAATAAAGCTACCCCACTCAAACAAATTCAAATGTGCTTCCTGAGTCTACCACGGTAGAGATGGGCAGGAATAAATTCAAATAATAAATAAAATAAATAAAAATATTTTAGGAACTGATAGGAATACATCTGCCTCAGCAGTCAGAGCGGAATTAGGCTTTTATCCTCTAAACGATTAAATGATTTAATCTAATGATTAAAGTTTTCACATATTGGCTGAAGATTCAAACAATAGACCTTAATAGACTTCCTAGAATCTGCCTAATTGAACAGCTAAGTATGACACAGCCTAACACGTGGGCTTGTCAACTTTATTATGTTATCTCACGTTGCGGGCTCTCTATTCAGCGCTTATTATCCAGGGCCCCCCAAACAAATAATTTTTTTATGCAGAGAGTTATGGACATAAGTGCCCAAACTGATTTGGAGCTTTTAGCCAAAAGTAGATATTTAAAGTGGTTGGCTATTAACAAAACAAATTTTCAACCTGAAAAATATCTCTTTATGAGTCTGCCCCAATCTTTAAGAAAGGCTTTTTCCAGAGCAAGATTTGAGTTGTTGGATTCAATGGCCAAATATGGATGCTTTCACAACATTCCATATTATGAGAGAACTTGTATATGTGGTTCGCCTGATATTGAAAATATTTTTCATATCCTGTTTAATTGTCAATTATATGCATCTATCAGGCTTAAATATCTATCTCCACTAATGGAAAGAACAGCATACTGGGACCCAAATTTTAGATTGTCTTATTTTCTCCAGGGTAGTAGTATATACAGTATATTGTACGCAGAACTGCTATGTTCATATTGAAGGCTGTGGCTTTAAGATCCCAATATATTGAACAAATTGGGGTACCCTGTAAAGGTGACTCTCTCACCTGATTATTCCCTCCTTGTACTGTGATCACATATATATGTATTTTGTTTTATTACTGTATTCCTTCCTATTATCTGATTATGCTTTGTTTATATTTTATATTTTATATGTTTTAATTTTATCTTGCTGTATTGATAAGGTCAATTGGAAATCAAATAAATCAATATTTTGATACATTTATTTATCTGATTTTTATTTTTTTAAAAAAATTAAAATATTTTTAAAGTTCTTTTTAATGTACCACTTTGTTTTAAAGTGTAGACTTGCAATTTTGAAGACTAATTTATGCAAAAGCAAGTTAGAATTCTATCTAAATGATTAAAAGGTAAAATTTCAATAGGAAAAAAATATTTTGAAACCTGTAAAACTGATTGGCAGAACATTCAGCTTCTGACTCTGCAAGGTAAAACATCATGAAGTGTGAATCACTGGCACTAACATTACAGCAATTTTTTTAAAATCCTTTTTTCAAAACAAAAGGATGGTTTTGGTAGGTACTAGTGTTGGACTGGGAAGCCACAAGAAAGTATGTGAGTGAATAGAACATGGTTATTTTCAACTTGAGAATCTGACAACTAAGATTTACTTTTTTGTCAATAGGGATCACTAACAATTCACTCCAATTCTATGCCAGTGTAGCAATTGGCATAGCATTACCCAGAAGGCTTCATATTGTGATTTTGCTTTGAAAACAGATTTAATTGCTGAGCTGCATTAATTTGTCTGTTTAAATTGAACAAATCTAATTAGCTCACATGAAAGATATGCCATATCTGGTGCAGGAAAGCTAATGCAATTAAAATCTGTTGGATGTATGGTTCATTGTAAACACAGATTGACTAGTAGACAAGTTCAGTGGTTGTTAGAGAGTGGTAAGTCTTGCAGGTGTATTTTTCATGGTGTCTGAGATGTTTGTTGTTAGTACTACTTATGGTAATAAGTGATAGTATCTTAAAGACCGACATAGTTCATATGCCATGAGGTATTGTAGGCTGGACTCCAGTTCATCAGATGCATGAATTAGCTAAGTGAATCGGCATATTTTCCTGACCACAGAGAATATAGCTAGGTGAGATCAAAGACAACATATGGAAGAGTTAGACATGTGACATATGTTGCAGAACATAAATGAATACAAAATCCAATCATGAAAGATGGTGATCCTTTATTGAAACTGTTGTGTAAAATTTAATAAACATGTTTATATGTTTGAAAAGTGTGGAGGGATATTTTCGTTATTGTTGTACTGCTTTTTTCTTCCTTTTCTTTCTTCTTCTTTCATTTTACTATTCTTTGTACTATTTTGGTAAATAAAAATAAAAAATAATAAAAAAGAAAGCCTCCAAACTTTAGAGTTTTAAATTAATAACTTAAGATTTACAAATTTGTCCTTAGAATGCACTAAAACATATTACCCATTAGTTTTGAAAGACCAAAATACAAATCTTCCTAAGCACTTTAAGATATAAATTATATCATCTGCTCATACTAATGTGCACTGTTCATTTGCTGATCGTTGGAAGTGAAGAATGATCCACGGAGAAAAGATCCTTGAAATTCATAGTGACCACGTAGAGAGACTGGAATAGTTTTAGTGCCTGTAGCAGAAACCGTAGTCCTTTTGATAGACACAGTTGGCTGGTTAGCGTTTAGGCCATTTCCCTTCTTACCTTGCATGGATCAATTGGTATTTCTTAGTGCATATTCTGATTAGAACTACTTTGTCCACATTGTAAAGTTTAAAAATTAGTATCAGTAGTTTTGTACTGGAAGCTGTACAGTCCCGAAGGAGAGGAACCAAACATCAGAGTACCTTGTATATTCACTGTCAATATAAGTGGTAAAAGTTATCATGAAAAATAATTCATACCAAATGAATGAGGATGAAAAATAATGTCTACATGATAATGTCTTTCTTACTCAGTCATGTCATAACAATGAATGATTGAGCCTGCCTTCCTTCCTTCCTTCCTTCCTTCCTTCCTTCCTTCCTTCCTTCCTTCCTTCCTTCCTTTCTCCACACATTTTTTCTAAAACAGATAGCAAGTGTGAGATTTTAAAAAATCTGAATAAGGAAGAAAATGAAATGGAGAACTTCCTCTATCCCATTTCAGGCCCAATCATTAGTTAAGGTATTTTATAAATGCATACTTCATAATGATACTAAAGCTACTGGTGATGAAGTAAGACTGTCTTAGCCTGAAAAAGAAACATAAAATGACTCCATTATAGATACTGCACTCAACATGCCCACAATAACAAAGGAAAAGGAAAATGAAATCTAACACATTACTATGAATGCTCATTCCCTTCAGGGCCCTATTAACACCTCTGTATATCAACCTTACACATTAGTATGAAATTTATTTCGAAGGCATCACAAAGTATAATGATCATTATATACTAGCTAAAAGGAGACAGCAATTCACATCTCAGGTAAAATGTAAAAAATATACAGCTACAATAGCCAGAAAAAGCACTCTAAATATCTTGCAGATCCTTCCTTCCTTCCTTCCTTCCTTCCTTCCTTCCTTCCTTCCTTCCTTCCTTCCTTCCTTTCTTTCTTTCTTTCTTTCTTTCTTTCTTTCTTCTCATTTGGCAAGTACCATTTGTTTATTTCAAAAGGAATATGAAACATCACCCCTGCTCTTTGGATAATTAGTAATAATGAGTTATCTTAATAAGCTGTTACTTCCAATAGTGTCTTACAAACATATTTACTTTTTCCATACACATGTACATTCCAAAATCAACTAATGGCCATTACGATAGTAATAAATTAATAAGGATTGTTGTTTTAAGAGTTCTTAACATAGATGGGATGGATCTGGATAAGATAAAAACTCATTCTATTGTGTTTCAGTGATTATATGCACGACCATTCAGTAGAGAACAAGCCTCTATAAACATTCATTCAAGCAAACTGTATGTGAGCTATGCCAAGTCTTACATTAGTCTTCCACAATTTAGTGTACTCCAGGTGTGTCAGAATTTCTATCATCTTTAGCCAATAGCAATGCTAGTTGGGAATTCTTCTTTCTTTATAGTGTGTCAAGGAAAAAAAATCAATTCAACAGTATTTTATAAATATAAAACATACTCTTATTTCTTAAATGAATACCCTTATTCCTTAAATGATAGGTATCTGAATTATTCCAATAGTCAAAAGTTTGTTTTTCAGAGAAGAAATTGTATATATCAGTGCTAATGCTCATAAGATATATGCAATTAAATGCTGGAAAGCAATCACAAAAGTTACATGGAGTTGTTCTTATAAAGTAATAAGGAGAGAACTAGAGAATGGGTATTTTTTTCAGTCAAAATAGAAATTTATTAAATATTAAAATAATTCTGGGCATTATGATGATATAGGCCTCTGCTTTTCTTTTTTGTCAAAATGCAGAAATTAAAGTACAAATTAGTAAGTATCAATGGAAAACAGGATAATTTCACAGTAAACTCTTTCATTCCTATGTTTTCACATTATTATTATTTGTATGTCTGTGTGAAATGGTTGTAAACAGTAATAGCCATTCTCTGGTTGGCAGTGCTTAATCGTGCAAAGGCAACTGACCATGAAATGGGAAGACAGACAATTCTTGCTGATTTCCTTCTTCTGAACCCACTCCAGTACTACAGACTATAAGAAGAAAATAAAAATTATTCCTTCCCTGTTCCATTGCTGAAAGCTTTCACTAGATCAAAGAGCCTTATCAATCCAATAAGAGAAAGGCCAATTAAAATATTACCCCTCCACCCCCAAAATGGAGCCATAGGGTGAAGGTTTTTTTCCACACAAGGACATCTGCATTGGGAGATATGAGTATATTTTTAAAATACATGTTTATTGTATTTTAAACATCATAACTCTATGATGTTATTAGTTTTTCTTAGGGTTGTTTGTCAAGACTGGAAAAATATTGTCCCCTATTCTTGAATTTCATGTTGTGAATTATGTTTGAATGTACTTTCAACATAATTTAAAAAATCTATTTTGTTTCCTAATCTCTTACCCATTCCATGTTTAAGCTAATATTTTAAAAACAAAATTGGATTTGAACTCCAGAAATAACTTGTTATTATAACATAACCTCTTGTTACCCAGGACATGAGTTTGTGTTATCAGTTAGCTCAGTGGATTGTAGTTGTTACATTACTGCAATTTAATTTTACCCACAGCTGAAAAAGTAAATGAAATCCAGAATGTGTACTTTAAAATTAAAAAGAGGATTAATTTAACAAACTCATTAAAAAACTATCATTAAAAAAAACTTTTTTACATTCCGTACCAATATTTAGTCATTTTGTCTTTAGAAATATATATATTTCTTGCTTCAGATTTTTCTAACTGGGCTAAACCTTCAGTTCACCTATTGAATTATGTCATTCACCTTTTCTGTCATATAACTTGTTCTTATGCAGAATAGGCAACATGACTTGAAGAAAAGGAGAGGATAAGGATTTGCAGTTGGCAATGCTAGCTAATGTTGTAACAAATTATCAAACACAGCTATTGCTCCCAGGAATCTCTCCAGTTTTCACAGAGGGTATTGCGATGGCCTTGGATGAACACAGAAGTTTGCTAAAAGAAGAATGAAAGGATGTGGCAACATTCTTTGAACCATGTTGATCATCTTCCATTCTTCAACAGCTCACAACAGCTACAGTATAACAAATACTGCTGGAAAGTATTGTAAGCAATTACTATGACTGCAGCCTGGTATTCACTGAAATACTGGAAACGGACCCAGGGCAGCAGTGTCTGAAGTGACGAGTCCTTAGCAGTTGTCCAAGAATCTCTTGCTCGTGCCTAGCAGAACTACTACTACTACTACTACTAGTTGTTGTTGTTGTTGTTATTATTACTAAGCAACTATGTAAATAAATAATGGAAATATAGACAAAAGTTCAGGCAAATCTTTTTATACAAATCGATCAATAGAAAAGTCAGAAAAGGTGCTACGAAAGTCCTCCTGATTTTTTTTCAATAGGAGGGCTAATCCAGACTTGCAACTGGTAAGAAACTAAAACAACATTGACAGGATATTCCATTTCTACTGCTATCTTCTTTTTGGACAACACAGTTTAAATGGAAGAAATATGAGTCTGAGTTGGTGGTAAATATATTTTCTCGTCTCTCTGGGATTAGAGGGAAAAAGCTCTAGCCAGTGGATTTAGTTTTAAACAATCTTAGGGCATCTCTCATTTCAAAACAATTGCAGTCATGCTCTGGCTATAGGACAGACTTTTTCAGCTGCTAATTTGCACCTGAATTCAGATGCTTTCAGAGCGGATCCTGATCTCCAGGATTCTTTTTTCTTAATTATTTTCATTTGCTAAGATTCCATTATGGTCAACTGTTATGTGCAGATAAGTAAAGATGTTGTGGTCTAATGATTAAGAACAAGAGCATGGCTTGTGTGGATTAATATGTACAGCACAGTGCCTGGCAATCATTCTTTTAGCTGGATCAGTTCCTGTATCTTCTGTTTTTCTTCTCCCCAAAAGGGCATAGCCTTTTATCAAAGCACCATTCAGCCAAATGACTCGAGTTCCTACAGTCTGAAGACGTACCTTTGGAAAACCAAAGCCTGCAAGAGGGGTGCATTAACTTTGCATATTTTAGTAGTATGTTTTATACATCTTAAGACAGAGATTTGATTCAGAAACTTGGAGGATTCTTCTCATGCAATTTTTAATAAAAAAGTTAAAAGTTGAAACATTTTTGTGAATGATTTTAGTTAAGATTTTATAATGATTTTTAAAATCTTAATTAGATTAAAAATCTAACTAAGATCCTGAACCCCATAAAAAATGCCGAGCTTTTTTTTTTAAAAAAATAATCAAACAGTTCCTGTATGGTTTTGTTCCTTTGTAAAACACAGAGACAACCTTTTTTAATGCATTCAAAAATGTTACCTGAGGTTTCTCTGAAACCTGAAAACAAGCAAAATCCTATTTTTTTCCATAGCAAGTAGGCCGCTACTGTAGCTTCTCCAAATCAATACAGTATATAGAACAACATATCAGCTGTGATAACGAGAGCGAAACATCTCTATGAATGCACCGCTTCCCTCTGTTAGTGTCATTATTAGTTATCTGCAGGAGGACTTAATTTAACTGAAGCGAATATCTAAATTTAACTCTGTCAGGCCTTTTGGCATCTGCCTTAAACAGAAAGTTTTAGGCAAAGTTTCCTGGCACGATTATCACAGTCTCTTTAGCAAGATTTATTGAGATCTGTCTCAATAAATGGCTGTGGATTAATGGCCCCTCGGTTTCTGGGAATTTGTCATCTTTAGGGTTAGGGTTAGGGTTACATGTGATGGGGTTGCACTACCCCAGACAGATCCGGTGCATAACTTGGGGTTCCTCTTGGACTCTCAGCTCCTGCTAGAAGAGCAGGTGGCAGTTGTGGCCAGAAGCGCCTTTGCTCAACTTCGTGTTGTGCGCCAGTTACGTCCTTTCCTTGACCGAGAGGCCCTTCGAATGGTCACTCATGCCCTGGTTGTCTCCCATATAGATTACTGTAATGCGCTCTACATGGGGCTACCCTTGAAGAATATCTGGAAGCTACAGCTGGTGCAGAATGCTGCCTCATGGGCAGTTTTAGGTGCACCAAGATCGACACATATAACACCTCTGCTCCGTGAGCTGCATTGGGTACCAGTATGCTTCCGGGTCCAATTCAAGGTGTTGGTTATCACCTTTAAAGCCCTACATGGCATGGGACCAGGTTATCTGAGGGACTGCCTCATCCCCATTACATCATCCCGTCCCATCCGATCTTGCAGAGAGGGCATGCTGCAGACCCCCTCTCTGAAAGAATTCCATCTAGTGGGGTCCTGGAGGCGAGCCTTCTCTGCAGTAGCACCTGCCCTATGGAACATCCTCCCACCAGGGATAAGACAGGCCCCTTCACTCCTGGACTTCAGGAAAAAATTAAAAACTTGGCTCCTGGGGCAAGAAGGAAAGTGGTCAAGCCTGGGGATGGCTGATTTCCTAGAGTCGCCTCAAATATCTCAAATATTTTAAATATGTTCAACATCACTGTAAGAACCACCTGCCACTTGGATTTTATTGTATTTATATTTTTATTGTTGTTTTTATTGTATTTTATTCATGTTATGTTGAGAACCGCCCAGAGTCCCTCCCTGAGGGGGAGATGGGCAGTAATAGAAATTTGATAAATAAATAAATAAATAAATAAATAAATATTCCAAATATTTAAATAAACACCTGAAGTAGATTAAAATATATTTAAACACCCTGCTACAAGAAACTAATCAGAAGGTAACAGTTTTATCACTTGGTTTTCACAGTCTGACTAATTTTCTGGTCAGTTTATGGTATAAATATGACTTTGAAGACAAGGTAACTGTGGCACTGCTAGAAGTCAAAATAGCAGTGAGGGGAAGAGAAGTTGTAGTGTTTCCTATCCAAATCCGCTTGGATTACATACTTATAAATTATTCTGCTTTGCCCATTCCATTCTGATTGGAACATTTGAAGAAAATGACTCAGATGGAACAAGCTGAGGAAGAATCTTCATAGCTTCCACAAGATGAATCCTGCTCTACTGGCCATACTGAGTTACTTAAGAAGATCAGTAACCATGTACGGGATGATGTTGAAGATTTTATGCACATTATACATTAGATACTTCGATTTCAGAACAGCTTTGGACAGACTACCTCATCACATTGTTTTTAGTAAATTTAGTAATCATGGAATCATGAATCATGGAATCATGGATGGGTCATTATATGAATTATTAAACTGTTTAAAGGACAAGACGTTATCAAGAAATTAGCAAATCCCATCAATGGGAAAGAAGGAAGTAAAAACAGTTCTCTAAACATCTGTTTTTAGAACAAATTTTATTCAATTTATTCATAAACGGCTTGAAGTTAGCTAAAATCTGTTGATTTTTTTTTTTTTTCAGATATTTTTTATTATTGCATTTAACATAAAACATAAACCAAACATATAATACATAACAATGAACATATATAACACATAGCAACAAACAAACAAAAAATTTCTTGTAAATACTCGATTTACAGTTTTCTCTTCTTATACCTCTTTTTTTTTTCTTCTTTTCGGCCCTTCTTTATTTGTACTTTTTTTATTATTGTTATTATTGTTATTATTATTATTATTATTATTATTATTTGTTCTCTATTTAATGTTATATTCTTTTTGAATATATTTTATGAAGGGGTCCCATGTTTCATTATACTTCCTCATTTCTTTTCCTTTTATTAAATTTGTTAATTTGTCTGATTGCATTAAATCCATTACTTTTATAATCCATTCTTCTTTTGTTGGAATATTTTCTTGTTTCCAGTATTGGGCGTATTTTATCCTTGCAGCTGTATATGTTGAAAATCCAAGTGAAAATCCAACTTTTAGATAAAACTAATATCCAGATGATCTTCCATGTAAGTTTAAACTGATGGCCATTAGGGCAAAAAAATAATAATAACATATACACTGTATCTAAACCTGCAGTAACAAACTAAGAATACACATCTTATATGGTAATTCAGTGAAGTCAATTTAGCATGTGATAAAAAAAGGTGTTGTCCATGTTATGTATTATTAAGTATGTCACTGAAAAGTTAATCAATTCACATTTAGAACACATTAGTTGTCTTGCGTCAAAATATATATTTTTTTAAAAAAAACTCTGCTTGGAAATATGCAGAAAATGGCAACCAAAATTATTTAAGGAGTTGGGATACCTTTAGTTAGAAGCAAGTGAAGAATTTCCTTTCCTTTCCTTTCCTTTCCTTTCCTTTCCTTTCCTTTCCTTTCCTTTCCTTTCCTTTCCTTTCCTTTCCTTTCCTTTCCTTTCCTGGCCTGGCCTTCCCCTTCCCCTTCCCCTTCCCCTTCCCCTTCCCCTTCCCCTTCCCCTTCCCCTTCCCCTTCCCCTTCTTTTCCTTTTCTTTTCTTTTCTTTTCTTTTCTTTTCTTTTCTTTTCTTTTCTTTTCTGCTTTGGGAGAATAGTGTAGATTGAAGGAATGGTGGCTGCTACTATCTATGGAGGTTATAATTTTAACATAACATCAATCTAACCTAACATTTAACCCATAAAGGTAGGTTGGCTTTACTTTTAGGAAATTTTACTATTGTGTTGTTGTGAGCCAGTATGACAGGAAGTTGATACCAAATCTGGTGGTTACCAAAATAAGTTCACTCTGACTGAGGTGACTGATGATTGGAGTGCAAGCAGGATGACCACAGTTAATCTGAGCTGAGACACCTTTACAGTACATCACTGAATCTAATCCTCCTCATACCCCTGTGTTGTTTTGTACAAGTTTCCTTTCCTTTTTAATTCCACAAGGTTAATGTTTCCTTTTCATTCTGATAGGGCTACCACAGTGCCATATGCAGTGCAATGTAATACAAATTAAAGGGTGAGATAAAGCTATCCACTTGCCTCCTGTCAAGGGCAATGTGTTCTAAATGACCCTGAAGTGCCCAGAATTCAGGTTCCATATGCTTCAGAGCATAGTTCTAGGGCAGAGCTTTCCAAACTGTGGCGACACAAAAGTGTGTCGCCACACACAGTCTGGTGTGTCGCCACACAACCCGGAAGCGCTGATCATCATCAGCGCTTCCGGGTTTTCCCGCGGTGACACACCAACGGCGGTGCGCAAAAACCCGAAAGCGGCAGCAGCCCTTCCAGGTTTTTGCACGCTGCCGCAACGGTGGCACTTCTGGGTTTTCCCACGGTGACACACCAACGGCAGTTGGTGTGTCGCCACGGGAAAACTTTGGAAAGCCCTGTTCTAGGGAATAAATTACTGAGCTACAGTGACCAAACTCTGACTCAGTATAAGGCATGGTCTTGTATTCATCTCTCCATATTGTCAGAAATACTGTTTTAATTTATTTCTGAGGCAAATCAAGCTCTACATTGGACACTTTTGATAAAAAAAATCTACTTTAGACAAATCTACATTTTTCCAGTTACATCTTCTGTCCTGAAAACCATGTACCCACTTTTAATTGCTGATGTGATGTGGCTATTTAGAATACTATTTTTCTCCTGAATACTCTCCCAGTCATTTCTTCCACCACTAGGGCAAATAAAGTCAAGCTAGAACAGACTTGTAGTGGAAAAGCAGTAGATGAGATGAAGTATTCAGCAGCCACTCCCTTGTTCACTACAGACTGTTACCTTCAAAAGCGTTTTTATAGAAAAGGAGTAATGGCTGCTGTTGCAGGTGTTTGCTAAATCTGAAGTATCATTTCTTTTTCCTTTTTAAGTAGATGCTTCCCTTCCATTAAGGAGCAGAGCACCAAATGCTGAGACTGTGCTGTGTGTGAAACATGACTTACTTTGAGATTCTTACATATAATGGTGATACTGACTTATCAACAGAGCTGAAATAAGATTAAACTTCCAATCTGATTGCTTTTTGCATAGACAGACAATTCACTGCCTTGGCTTCTTACATATTTACAGTTTGTGGTATATAGGGATTAACATTCCTTTAAAACTAATTATTATTGGGATAGCAACTATGTATTTTCTTTCTCTACATTTTGTTAGGTGGATGATACAAAGTTCCTTACATAACTCTTTTCAAGTAATTCTTTCCTTTGGCAAACTACCTGCTATCAAACTGCTTCCACAGATCTGTCAACTCTGAAAAGATGGGTCAAAAGCCATGTCTTGTTCAAATTGACTTTAGCATAACATTTCTGACGGAACAGCAGAGTGGCAGTTCTGCTTGTTAGACGACTCCAGGAATTATTGTCAAGTTGTTGGCTATATTCCTAACTCATTATCTTTGATAGTCTTTCAAGTGTCAGAATTAAAAAGCTGAGGTAGCTTGTCAGGCACTTAAGATGGGGGGGGGGGGGGGATTGTCCCTAAAAATAATACAAGAAAAGAAAATCACCCTTGAAATAATTAGAAATAGCTGAAAATGATAACCTGTGCTTCAGACCCCAATCATTTACAGGCACAATGAGATGCCATTGTTAACTATAGGAAGCAAAGACCTTCAAGCCACAGGTGGGCGATCTCACAATCTCTCCTTTATCCGGAAAGACTGTGCCATCCAGAATTCACCATCTGGCCTCTGATCTCCATTGCAATGCCATCCCCATTCCTTCTGCCATAAATCCTCACCTGGCAGCACTCCGGACAGCTGTTCTTTATGAGTAGACTACAGAGAGAGATACTGTATTAACGGATAGCACAGCTATCCAAAAAGAATTTCATCAATATTATTCGAACTTGTATAAAGGAAGTGACATCTCTCTGGAGAAAATAGATGAATATCTAAAGAATTTTTTTTTACCAAGGATTACAGATGGACAGAGACAGATCATGAATGTAAAAGGTAAAGATTCCCCCCGCACATTTGTGCAGTCGTGTCCGACTCTAGGGGCCGGTGCTCATCTCCGTTTGTTAGCCGAAGAGCCAGCGTTGTCTGAAGACGCTTCCACGGTCATGTGGCTGGCATGACGCACGCGGAATGCTGTTACATACCCACGAAAGTGGTACCTATTAATCAACTTGCATTTGCTTTCGAATTGCTAGGTTGGCAAGAGCTGGGGCTAGTGCGGGAGCTCACTCTGTCATGCGGGGCTAGGGATTCGAACCTCCGAACTTGCGATCTTCCAATCGACAAGCCTGGCATCTTACCCGCTGAACCACCATAACAATAAGGGAAGTTTCTGAATATTGGAGGTCCCAGCAAATCAGCATGCCTCATTAGCATGTAGATGAGCACTCTAGGATGACTCTCTATATGCTTCCAGAGGAAGCTGTTTGTTGCTCCTCCCACTTCCTCTTTCTCTCTCTCTCTCTGACTCCATCTTCCCTCAAAGAAGGAGCATGTGGCTGCGGCTCCCTATCGAAAGGCCATGCCTAGGCCTCAACTCCAGAAGCTTTCTCCTTTCTCCACGCAGCCCCTGGCAGCAAAGAGGGCTAGGGGTCTACAAACAATTTAGGGAAACACAGAAGAAGATGAATCATTCCTAACAGAATGGATGTAACTGTAACTGGACCAAATAAACGTAAGAACTCTCTTGTACTTACTTTTGTAACCTACTTTGTCTAAGTGTGTGATTCTTTATGCTTGGGAGGGCTAAGTGTGTAAGATCAATAACCTACAGTATATCTCTCTAGAGTGCTCATTAACACTATTGTTGATAATATTCCTTTCTGTGGGCTTATTGCCTCGTTGCATTAAGCTCTGCTCCATTCAGTGGTCCTAGCAGTCCACTAATGGCCATCACTGAAGCTATAAAAAAGATTAAACCAGGAAAGGTGCCTAGACCAAATGTATTATCAGGTTCTTATTATAAATGTTTTGAAGATGAACGTTTACAACCTTTACAAAACACAATGAAATCTATTTTACAGGGAGGAAATATTCCAGAGAATTGGGAAGAGCCCAATATAGCACTAATACATTTAGAGCGACAAGATTTGACAAGAAACTATAGGCCAATATCATTATTGAATAATGACTACAAGTGGTTTACAACAATTCTAGCTGATAGACTGATAATAATTTTGTAAGGATTTATTCATGAGGATTAATGTGGGGTTTTACCTAAAAGACAGTTAAAGGACAAAGAAAGGACAAAGAAAGCACAAATAATTATTAATGGAGATCTAACAAAACCTTTTGAGATACTAAAAAAGAACAAGACAGGGATGCCCACTGTCTTCTCTCTTATTTATTTTGTTTATTTTGGTTCTTGAAATACTGAATTGAGATATAAGACAAGATGAGAGGATTGTGGGAGTGAAGATTAAAAAAGAAACTTATAAGTTAAGGGCTTTTGCGGATGACTTGGTGTTGGTTCTAGAAGATCCTTTAAAGGGAATTGAAATATTAATGGGAAAACTAAAAGAATTTGGTGCATTAGCAGGTTTCATGATTAATAAACAGAAGATGAAGATGTTAACAAAATATATGAAAATAGAAGTTCAAACAGAATTGATGAATAAAGCAGGTTTTAAGATTGAGAAGAAAGTAAAATATCTGGGTATCACTATGAAAAATATGATTGTATGTTATTTCAAAATAATTATGTGAAGACATGGAATGAAGTTAAAAAAGATATGTTAAGATGGGAGAAATTACAACTGTGACTGCTGGGGAGAATTTCTGTGAAAAAAATGAATGTCTTGCCTAGTATGATGTTTTTGTTTCAGACAATACCTGTTTTAACAACTGATGCACCATTTAAACAATGGCAAAAGGATATATCTGAATTTGTGTGGCAAGGGGAAAAAAACCAAGCATAGAATGAAAGAAAGGAGCCTAAATGCTTGCCCCCAGTGGGAGGAAGATATAAAAGCAATGCTAAGACTTGGCATATATATATATAAAATATAAATATAAAATGCATAAATATTTCTGCTCACTTCTCTAATACAGTTCTAGTTTTCCCTCAATTTCTTTCACACTGGAGCCCATTTCCAAATATGTAAATTGCTTTATTGTCTCTGATGAAGTAAATATTATATATGACCATGGATTATCAAACTTTTAAAAGCTGGTATTAAGCAGACAAAACAAAAAAGGGAAGATTTGTATCTAACCTTTGGATAGATGCCACAATCTCCATTTGGATCTTTGATCAGGGGAAAGATCGACAGGATCTTGAGTGACACTGAAAATTACTTTCTTCTCTTTCTCCTAAAAATGAATACGTAGCATTTCTAGGTGCATTTTTTAAATCATGCAAGCTAACAATCATCAATAACAAGTCCTCCTGAATGAATATCTAATCTTATGCATGACTAATGAGAAGAAAGTCACAATGAGTTCAGTCAGGCTTATTTTCAAATATGTGCAGATAGGACTATAGTTTTGCAGCCTAAACTAATCTAGGAATAAGCCACATAGCTTTATTTACAAGCAGTCAGCTACAACTTGCACATTTACAGCACTATTCCTAATATGGATCTTAGATATTGTATTTTCAAATTCATCCAAAACTGAGAATATTTTAGCCATGTTTATTGCAGAGAATGAGGATGCCCACAACTCAGAAATCTATAGGTTTAACTCTCTGGAAGTCTAAGTGTACTGCAGTGCAAAACCACTGTTCAATCAAAATTTCCAGGCAAAATGAGAAAAGAGGGATGGAATAATTAATAAAGGAGAAACTGCTATTTCTAAAAGTAAATGATTTTAAATTTCCTATTTTTATTTTTATTTTTTGTGTATATATACAGTATATGTACAAAATCCCATTCTTAGGGCAATTCCACATGACAGTCTTAAGCTGCTTATATCCCATGCTGATCATAACCCAAGGTGGAAGGCAGCTTAAGAAATCACTGTGGAGATTTCAGCCTTTGGCAACAGTGTTGGCCAGATATTCCATCTGGCCTGGGGTTACCACAGTACCTGACTAATAGATCCCCACTGCTTCTTTAACCCTCCTTTCTTTTTCTTAGGTTGGTCTTTGAGAACATGTGGCTTCCATTTGCATGAGCAAACAACATCCTGTCAACATTCAATAGTAGGATTGGAAGATAATTTATATATCATCTAGTCCAATCTCCTGCTCCGTGCACATTTCACTCCAGCATTTCACTGTTGCCCGGGGAGGGGGGCGAGAGGAGATAAGAAAACACCTCCATTTCAACTTTTCTTCCTCCTCACTCAGGCTGGAAAGGGCAATGGCAGAACTCTTGTCAATTTACCTTTCCCCAATTATCCAGTTTTGTCCCATGGAGTACAAAAAATGGTATTATACTAGCCAAATTGGCCCCGCCTCACTGCATTTATGTGATATATTCTTTTATAGACAATGGGCAGGGACAGACAGTGCCCCAATGCATTTACATGTGACCAGGGTTTTTTTTAGTCCCCTGGTAAAGAAAGGTAGTTTTGCATTGGAAGGTTCCTTCTGAAGATGGACAGGCAGCTCTGCAGCCCAAGATGAAATAGCTATGGCTATTTCATCTTATATATCAGGGTCCAGAGGAAGGAAGTGTTCCCACCACAGTGTACACTAGCTAATTAAAGCGAAAGCCTGGGAACAATGAAATGAAATGCAGCTGTCACCTCTTCAAGGTTGACAAGATCAGAAAACAGACTTCACAAGAAGTATATTTTATTGAGATGGTCTATTGCAGTGCTTTCCAAACTGCCGCCATTGGTGACACACCAACGGCAGCAGTGGCGGTGGTGGTGGGGCGTGCACAGTGGCGGGGGCATGCACGGTGGCGTGGGGGGGTGCACGGTGGTGGCGTGCATGGTGGCAGCGGCAGCAGCGGTGGCCTTGTGTTTTCTGCTAAAATGCAGAAGCGCTGATGGCACGCTGCTGCCATCGTTGCTGCTGCTGCCACCGTACACACCGCCGCCATGCGCACCCTGCCATGCACGCCCCTGCCACCGCTTCCGGGTTGTGTCGCGACACACTAAACTGTGTGTCGCGACACACTAAAGTGTTGCGACACACAGTTTGGAAAGCTATGGTCTATTGTAACAGAATCTTGCAAGCCTGACTGCATTTTCTCTCCTCTGCCTAATACCCCAGAGAGTCAGGCAGGAGTCAACCTGAGTCTCTTCCTAACACATTCTTGTTTCCCATGCTCAAAGCACATGTTGTTGCTGCAACAGTCTGTGAATAGTTTCTCCAAGGTCATTTCCATGGCTCCCTACAACAGCAGATGAACTACACAGTGCAGCTTGTGCTGACAGAATTGGGAAAACACAATTTTTGATGTGAGGCAAGAAAAGATGAGTAGAGGTTGCTTGGCTTGGCAGCAGGCTGGGGGATGACTTGAAGATGACATTGAGTGTTCCCATCCTTAAGAAATGGTTAGTAGTTCATACTCATGCTGGGGCAAGCAGGAAGTATGGAAGAGCTCATAGTCTTGCTTTGTTTATTACAACATTTCAATTAACATCTATTTCTTAGTATTTTCTTCTCCCCCAGAATTCCAATAATTCCATATTGAGAATGAAGATTTATAATTCCCCCAAAATTTCAAATATGACCTCATTAAATTAATGCCCTTTTGTGGCATTTTCTTTATAATCCATAGTGTGATATAGAGAATGGAACTGAGAATTTTAAATTTCTAACTTTCATGTGTTCAGGTCAGTAGACCTGAACCCTAATAATCCTGATTTGCAGCTCCACGTTTAGCGTATGTTTGTTCGTTCGTTTGTTTGTTTGTTTATTTATTTATTTATTTATTTATTTATTTTCTATCCCATCTTTATTATTTTTATAATATATATACTCAAGGCGGCGAACATACCTAAACATACCTTCCTCCTCCTATTTTCCCCACAACAACCACCCTGTGAGGTGACTTGGGCTGAGAGAGTGACTAGCCCAAGGTCACCCAGCCGGCTTTCATGCCTAAGGCAGGACTAGAACTCTCAGTCTCCTGGTTTCTAGCCCGTTGCTTTAACCACTAAACTGGCTCTCTATAATATCAATATTATATGTTGGTGTTGTCGCTGCGGGAAAACCTGGAAGTGCCGTCCTTGCGGCAGAGCACAAAAACCCGGAAGCGCTGCTGCCGCTTTCATTTTTTGCGTGCCACTGTTGGTGTGTCGCCGCGGGAAAACCCGGAAGCGCTGATGATGATCAGCGCTTCCGGGTTGTGTGGTGACACACCAGACTGTGTGTGGAGACACACTTTTGTGTCGCGACACACAGTTTGGAAAGCTCTGGGTTAATGGACTGTTTTAGGCACTTTCTGAAAGGGGGAATATAAATCTTTGAAATAAATAATACTAGCTCACATAGCTTAAGAGTTGCCCCAGGATGGGGAAATAGGAGGTAGACAGGACTGCATTGAAAGTTCTGTCAAGCTTTCCGGCAGTTATTAATGAAGGCATTGCATCAAAATAAACAGTCACTTGAATTTTCACACCCCAATGCTTTCAAAACAGTCTTTTAAATGTTCTAACAGCTTACATATTTTTTTTTAAAATTGAGACTAGATTCTCTTTTTCATCCTTACTTCCTTATATTAATCCCCAATTTCTTCTGTTCAGGTCTTATTCCAGTATCCCAAATTTATGTTCTTATATTTGCAAGCATCCTGAAAGTATGATTTTTGAATGACACTTTCTCAAATGTTTCCTGTTTTGAACACAACGTGACAAAATATATCCTTTTTTGCATGACATTTTGTCAAAAAAGGGCATTTTTGAGGCCAATTTTTTGAACTGAGAAATATTTTGAGCTGGATGCTAGTGGATTTAATGATTATATATTCCATCTGAACAATGTAGGATTCCTTGAAGGGTTCCTTTTACATCCTGAATTCACTTATAATGATCTTACTTTTCCAACAGTCTACCAAAATTTGAAGGGAATGAAAATTACAAAAAAAAAAAAAATCCCTCCACTTCCTTCATCTGATCTACTGAGGATGTTTTTATAGGCATTCTGATAATATACCATAGGAAAATCTCTCTGCAGACAAAATTCTGAGGAGTGCAGCAATTAAGGAGCTGTTACAATTGTGAGGCTGTAAGATGACAAGAAGAGTGTTGGCACTATTCTCCTAGCAATCATTACAGCTTGATAAAAGAGAGCAAAAACTGTAAAGTGAATAGCTAGCAACCAGAATAATGAACATAGAGAGGACCATGTCACGTTCTGTTGTATGCATCCTCCCTGGAGTATGCCTTTTCACACACGTTTATAGAGTGTGTGTGTGTTTGTGTGTGTGTGTGTGTGTGTGTGTATTTAAAATAGAGCTACACCTTATATTGCCAAATGCAGGGGGGGGGGGTGTTTCTTTCTTTCTTTCATGGTTCATTGTACCTTTATGGCTTTATGAGATATTTTCAAGAGGGGGGTAGAATGCCTGCATTCTGAGCACATGTCTATAAACCTGAACCCATTTTTTTTTCAACTACTGAAGAAGAGGAATCTATTCTTTAATGTTTTCCATCTTAGTGTGACAGTAAGGTTAATTTCATTTAATGAAATCCACTGCTGGAATTATTCAGGGAATTGTTTCCAAGTATAGTTTCACTTCACATCACTGTCTCCCAAATATTATATCTTAGTTTCTTCTTGTCTTTTAAACGGAGAGATTCTTCTCTCAAATTGCTAAGACATTCTAGAAAAGAAAGAGAATGCATATTTATGTTCTGGAAAGTTTTCCTATATATTTATACAGTTTACTCCTCTAAATGATCATTAATTTAATAGTCATGTTCTCATATTCAGTCATTCCCCTCCCATTATTTATCTGACATTTCTCTGAAGCTCATATTGTTCATATGCCTAAATATTGAAAGGGACTATTAATTAATCAAATATGCATATGATTACGGTGCATTCTGAGATAGACACAGAAATGCTCACAATTTAGAGCATCCTACAAAAATTATTTCTGGGCTTCCTATGAAGCATATTTGGAAAGAATAACAGATACAGCGAGAGCTGGAAACAAGTGCTATAGTTTATCTGAAAGAGATGACAGGTTCCTTTCTGGAACTGGTAGTATCATGGAAAGGTTGATTTAAAAAAGAAGGGGAAAAATATTGAGAGAGGGAGAGAAGGAGGAAGGTGGGATGGAAAAGGAATAGAGAAAGAAAGTGAGAGGAAAGAAAGTTGGGTAGAGATAATGAGTGAGAAGCAAAGGGGCAGCATTGATGAAACATTCACCTGAGAACACTTATTTGGTGAGCATTTACTGTATCAGAAAAGAAATAATTAGTTATTGCAAGTTCCCAGACCTGGGTCAGTCCTTGTCTGTGGCTTATATACTTTTAGGTAAAAGCTTATATAGAGATAAATCTAGGAGGACAGACCAGGCAGAAGTTTCCCCACTTCCTGAACTGAAGAACTGCAGTGCATAAAATGAGCATAATACAATCTAGAGAAGCTCCAGATCAATGGATATGGCAGTAAAACTTTCTTCAAAGGAACCATCTGAACCAATGACTAGAAAAGCATTTGATGAACAAATATTTACAGAGGAATGTGACTTTGATGCTCCATTGCAAAGGAAAGAGTAACATATTTTACTTCATTCCCTCAGGAATGGCTTGTTTCTAAGCATCGTTATGCCATCAGTTAGATAATAATCAGTAAACCTATTTTAAATAGTAAATTGGTCAGCCATTATATGACATCTGAAGATGTTTGGGGAAAAAAACTAATAGTTTTGAGAATCATTTGAATATTGCAAGCTTCACACATGTACTGTAGCATATTCTCACAGTACTGTTTGGAAATAGGGTTACTCATCACCCCATTCAGACAATATCATGAATCAATCTGATTTAATAAACAAATTGGGCAAGAACCAGCTGTTTGGAAACCTTTGAAGAAAAGTGGGAAGTTTCTAGATGTGGCTGAAGCAGAGAAAGAGTTTCAAAACCTGTCACTATCTAGTAGAAGAAAAAGAGAGTGGATGTCAGCCCCTCAAGGTAGACGAGACTAGGAAAGACAAGACTAAGTCATGCAACCAATATTGTTTTTATTGTAAGGTTATGGAAACAGAATCTTGCAAGTCTGAATGCCCTCCCTCCCTCTGTCCCTCCCTTTATTTTTGTAAAAACTAAGCAGGATCTTGTCTGAGATGTCAGGTTACAGTTCTGCCCCAGACTCAGGGTTTTTTTTTATCTGACCATTATGTTGATAGCAGCTCTTCCTCCTGTTCCCCAAGGTTATTTCTTCTTCCCATTACAGTGGGATGCAAATCAGCTTCTTTCTGACTATTTATAGAAGAATCTAGAGCAGAGCTTTCCAAACTGTGTGTCGGGACACGTTAGTGTGTCGGCTGCAGTGTCTGGGTGTGTCGCTGCTGCTGCTGCCTCCTGGCTTCCACGCAGGTCCTAGTGCCTGCCTTGTGCCTGGCTGCCTCCAAACCTGCTGTGATTCCACGCAGGTCCTAGTGCCTGCCTTCTGCCCTGCTGTAAGAGTGTGTCGCGAAATGATGCATGTCTAAAAAGTGTGTCACCAACATGAAAAGTTTGGAAAGCTCTGATCTAGAGACTTATCAAATCTACAAGAATCAAGATGCATATGACAGTCAGAGGAAGATCCTTAGAATACAACTTATGGAAAAACTAAAGCAGCAGCAGGGGTAGGGTCCCTGAAATTACACAAATTTAAAACATCTGGAACATAGGATTGGTGGCAAAAACACTGCAATGTTATGGCTATTGCAAGTATCAGTACAGAGGTTCACTATGAAGGATAAGTCCATTGAATCTCCAAATCAGAAAGTCAGTTTGGTTAGCTGAATTGTTGGATGGCTCTAGGTTGGTTCATAGACTTCAGATGCTTCTGTACATACACAGACATGGTATTTTCCCAATTGATTTGGAAATCCAAACTTAATTGACACAATCTAATGATTTATATTAACTGAATCAATTTTATTGAACTGAACTCATAATTCCAATTGGATTTGCAATTCCTACTTCTAAGATATACATATTTCTATTAAAAACGAACTCTTTTGCTAGAGTCAGCTGTCTTCCTAACTTTCATTTCTGTCACTCTGGAATCAATTTTTCCTAAAATGTCAGACCACTTTATTTGGCTTATAATTCTAATTTATGTTTTAGTTCTTCTTTCCCTTTAGTACTTGTATGTTATATTCTGGGGGTTTTTTGGGGGAGGGGGTTGTTTTACTTCTGCTTATAGACTTCCATATGGACTTCTATTGTTTCTTGACTGCAAAGCTCTAGCATCCTTAAGCAAGATAAAGTGCAACATTGTCTTTCCATCCTTGTATCTATGCCATGTATGTGTCAGGGAGATAACGGGCGGCGAAGGAGGGGGCTCCCTCCAGGAAGGGAAGCGCATGCGTAGTACTGAATCACTATGTTTCCCTCCCAAGAGATTGAAGAAAGCCCCGCCCTAGGTTTGTGGACTTATTCTGTGGGCATTACCATTTCATGTTTAGTCTAGATGGATTCTGTTAGGGTAGTAGGATAATAAATCACTAGAGCTTGATTCCAGCCTCAGCGTGTTATTTCTACGCCCGAAGTCAGGACAGTATGACAACTTTCTGTTTCTTGAATAACTGTTATTTGCACTTCCAAATCATGGGACATGCTGAAAAAGAAATGACCATCTTTCACAGTATCAACTACATGATCATTGATGTGCAAGAAGAGGCACCTGTTGCTTTGATGTGTCTCCTAGAATATTTTCCAATTTCTTCCAAAGTACAAGAGACCCATATCCAGATAAGTGATACCATGAATTTCTGCCAATAGTTTATGTACCAGTATGACTGACTGACAGTAAGAGGAGATAATAAACACCATCAGGTTTGTGATAAATATTTACATACAATTTGAATTTTAGCATAAGGAAAGAATATGGAAGGAAGAAGGAAACCACTGCTGATGGCTATTTTTTGTTCCCCTACTCAGATTCAATCTGGATAGGTTTAACATTTGTTGACATTTTAAAATGTTTGTCAATTTAAGCAATCCATTAATATTTGATTACCTCTTCCAGCGATGTCCAGCAGTCACAAAAAGAGGGAAGCAAAAGCTTCTTCTGACTACTGGTCAATGTTGGAGGAGGCAGCAAGAGCAATATGAAGCAGCTTTACTTTACTTCTTGAAGCTTCCTGAAGAACCTTCAAAGGGGTTCTTCACTTGAAGTATCCTTGAAGGAAAGTAGTACCCTTCAAAACTTTGCATGTGGCTAATGTAAACATGACATATTCTCAAATTACAAGGAAGAAACCAATTTTCAGAGGCAAGGATGAATATCTTAAATTACATTTGTATATTACAAGATGGAATTCACATTGTAAGTGGAAGCTTTCAACCTTCACTAATAAAATTAAAATGAAGGGGCTTTCTACAGTACATCATATCTTCTGTGCATCAGCAGCAAGGGACAAAGGCATCCTAAACAGCTTGATGCACATCATTGTTATCAATTGGAAAAAAAATAAGGATATAATCATGAAAATATATGGGAATTTTCATACAAGGTGTTTTGGCCTTGTATTTTGGTTTTTGCTTCTTTTTATTTTTTCCAGTATAGCATACCCTTCTGTTAACTCTGGGAGATGCAGCTGGATCTATTTGTCTTGCTGCACCTACTAAACACAGTTCTGGTTTAGAATTCTCTGAAATTTTCAATCTCTTAAACAGGTTTATGAACAGGTTCATTTGATTCTAAAATTTATCTACAACCACTCAATATGTACCTATTCTGGCACTAGGTACCTTTTATTTGTAAGCCACCCAGAGTCACTTTTATAGTGAGATGAGTGGTGTATAAATTTAATAATAAAATAAAATAAAATAAATAAAAGTATATTCCTAAACCTGTCTCCACCATTCTTCCACCTATATCTCCCTCTCCTCCAATTCCATTGCTGTCTGAAAACTGGGAGGTAGTGCCCTTTGTTGTCATATTTGATAGGTAGTTCCCCCACCCAATCATCACAGCAAGAGTCAAAAACTGATGAACAAACAGATTTTGTTTGTTCATCAGTTTGTGACATACGTGAGTGAAATCAGAATTGATAGATTTACCTTTCTTAGTGGAATGTATGAATCTTTGTACTGATCCAACAATCTGTTATTAAGCTTCAGTAGAAGAATACTGTGTGAGAAACTCTGAGGTAATGTGATGTATCACGTATGATAAATAATTTGGACAATTTTGGGGCTGGGGGCTATTTATTTCCCTCGTACGTTGCTCCCAAAGGCTACCAGAGGAATGGGGATGATGTTAGTGCCTGGAATTTTAAGGCCAGTTTTAGGGAATTAGACAGATAAACAGTATTATTATTTATTGGGGGGAAAGTAGAAAATAGCGTGGCAGTGTCCAAAGCTTTGCTGTCACATTTAAGGAGTGCAAACTTGGAGGCATTCTAGAGATGCTTATGTAGGGGCTAGAACCTGCCCTTATACTATATAAGTATAGGGTAATATAAAGAGTAATTTTTTTCTATCATCCACAGGCTAAAAGTCTGCAATGCTGAATGATTTATTCAGTCAATATGTCAGTCAAATTCTATTGACAAACAAGTTGGGATGGTTTGCCTTAGGGTAGTCTCCCCCCCACCCCACCCCCACACACTCTTTAGCTCTTAAATCAAATCCTTCCAATTTTGCCAGTGTTTTTATATGTGGAATTGTAGGTGGCAGATACGGCTAAAAATACCTAAAAAGTCACCTTAAGCATGTGAAAGAGCGCAGGCATTTTCATTTCTTGAAACTGTTCATGATGCATTGGGGGCAGCATTAGAAATGGTGTTGAATTTTTAGGTCACTTTTGGACACAAGCAGCGTTCCTTGAAAGTTTAAATGAAACAAAGCATAATTACTTTACTATGTTAGTACTTCTGACATTTTGCTATTCAGCTCTCTAGATCACTGTTTTTACCTTCATTAAAGGCTGGGGTGTGTTGAGGGGAACAGGTTTCACATTTATTTTTATGATGGTAGATTTCAAGTCCCTTGTATCATATTTTCTGATTTTAGAAAATGCAATATAAATGTGTGATATGTGTGAATGTGTATGCGTGAAACTGGCATAGTTTTCCAAATAGGAATGGTGAGTATTGTAGATCAATAAAGTTGCTAATGATAGTTTATAACACTAATAGAATTGTTGCAATAAACTATTATTATAATTCCTTTGCAGCAAATTAAGAAGTTGTAAACAGAGTTGCTGGGCTAGAAACCAGGAATCTGTGAGTTCTAGTCCCGCCTTAGGCATGAAAGCCGGCTGGGTGACCTTGGGCCAGTCACGCTCTCTCACCCCAACTCACCTCACAGGGTTGTTGCTGTGGGGAAAATAGGAGGAGGAAGGAGTATTAGGTATGTTCGCCACCTTGAGTTATTTATAAAAATAATAAATGTGGGATAAAAATTAAATAAATAAATAAATAGATTTTTCTGTGCGAAACAAAGTAGTACATTGTTTATAGAATCAAAGAAAATAATAAAATAATAAATGATAAATCAAAGTTCTAATTATTAGCTGGGGTGCAGTGGCTCAGTGGTTAACATGCCAGGCTTGTCGATTGGAAGGTCGGTGGTTCGAGACCCGAGCACCGTGTGACGGAGTGAGCTCCCGCACTCACCCCAGCTCTTGCCAGCCTAGCAATTCGAAAGTATGCAAATGCAAGTAAATAAATAGGTACCACTTCCATGGGATGGTAACAGCATTCCGCACGCGTCATGCCAGCCACATGACCGCAGAAGCGTCTTTGGACAGCGCTGGCTCTTCAGCGAAGAAATGGAGATGACCACTGCCCCCTAGAATCGGACACAACTGTGCAGGGGAAAAAAATTATTAGCTATGTCACTGATGAGCTTTCATTACTATAATTTTTTATGGGTAGAATGTATGTTTATGTTTATTTGGTGCAAAACATTGACTTTACATGTTATTGCTGTTATTATAACATCATGCATTCATTCATTTGTGTATGAAGCTGCTGTAGAAATAACACTGACAGTGCATTGAATCCAGTGATATATTTCCATCATGGAAGAAGTTTCTGCATCCAGAATGGCATACCCACAAAATCTGACTTGGATGTTCCATGAGTGCTTCAGGGACATTCAGACAATGCTGGGGAGGAGCTAGGGTAGAGCTCCTGGGAAATAAATACCTGCTGAGAGAATAGGAAAAGTATTGAGGCTTTTGAATTTTGGTGTTGGAGAAGACTCCTGAGAATACCATGGGCAGCCAAGAAAACAAACAAATGGATCATCGAACAAATCAACCCAGAGTTCTCACTTGAGGCACAAATGATCAGGCTGAAATTATCCTACTTTGGACATATGCAAAGATCTAGTTCTTTGGGGAAGGATCTTATTTATTTATTTATTTGTTTGTTTGTTTATTTATTTAATATAGCCGCTCATCTCAACAAGTGACTCTAGGCAGCTGGAAAAGGTGGAAGGAAAGAGAAGAGGATGGCTAGAAGCAAGGCAGATCATCATGGATAAAATCTATGTGGTTGCTAAGAGTTGACAATGACTTGATTGCACAAAATCATCATCATCATCATCGTCATCGTCGTCTGTCCTATCTCTTCAGCTACTGTGAAGAAATAGAGGCGGGGCCATGCAAACTCTATTCCCATCCTTATCTGCTCTTCTCACCTTGGTACAAATCCCTGCCTTCTTCCAGAATCAAAATGAGCATTGAATGTTCTAGTTATAAAGGCTGATTCAATGGGAACCAGAGAATTGCTTTAGAGAGCATCAGAAAAGGAGATTCTGTTGCAATTTATTCTCAAACTCTTAACAATATTTATGAAATGGTATTACTGCTCCTAAGAAAAGGAAATGCTACAATCTACATCAACAAAGTGTACTTCACTGGAAAGAAGACTTATGAAAAGGAAGCAGATAATAAGCAATTGGTGTAAATTATAGAAACAATTTTTGTCACCATTAATCTCCTTTTTAATAAAAAGAAAGTGAATTCTTTGTTTATTCATGGAAACAATGATGACAAATACAACTATTTTTATGCTTTCTCAGAAACTCAGAAGGACTTTTCTTCAATGCATATGACAGAGTACACCTCTAATTGATATTGATAATGTTTATAACTATGAAAAATAGTATGCTTCAAAGGTGTGCAAGGAAATTTGAAGTAACCCTTTTCATATTGTAAAAATGTGCAGTGCATAAAAGTCTTGACTGACATGAAACTTTCTGCACTTGATTCAAAGTAAATACCTCTCTCCTATTCCATCACAGGCCTTTATTTGATATGGAGATTCAAAGAACAGTACAGCAAACTTTTATGGGTGACAGTCTCATTGTTATTACATTTGTAACAGGCATTTTGCATGTGAATTGCTATCCCCTCCCCAAGAGGTAGAGAGTAGGAATCATGTTTTATGGTTCATGATGATATAAATTTTATCCAACAGCAAAGAATCTTGACAATCTAATTTTATCCAACAGCAAAGAATCTTGAGAATCTAAAATCCTTGGAATATGAGTAAGTACAAAATTGAATACAAAATTTTCCTTTTTTCAATTTCTACCTTATGTGCTGATGGAAAAGCAAGTCTCTGTATTGTTAACTGAGCATCATATTAAGTGGACTGATGTATTTTTTTTAAACTGGGTTTTTGCAACTAAAATGGGACACACAATTGCCATCACCAAACACAACAACAAATCTGCTTTATTTTTTAAATTCAATATGCCTAATGGGTGCTTTATCCTTAGAATGGTTCTGCCCCTCTATAACTTGCTGAAATTGTGAGACAAAATGTTTTTTCTACTAAAGCCTGCTCAGCATTTTTTACACTATTCTTTAGGTTGGTGATATTGATGGTTCAAATGGTTAATTTTCTAATTACAGTATTCAATAATACTATTTTGCAGTATACAGTATGGAATCCTTGCTGCTCTCTCACACTCACTAGCACTGATGATGTTACTTAGTTGGGTAATGAAACATCTGCAGGCAAACAACCAAGCTCAGAGAGCACAAGGGCTCCAGAGTTTAACCCTGAACTATATATCTTCTCTTCTATTGGTATACAGCATTTCACTAATAGAAATAAAATAGATACTATGTTTCAGGTTATTGAAAAAAACTAGGTGATATATAAATAGCAATTGTGATGAAAATAGCACGCACACACGCACACACACTCATACTTGGAGTAAATGAATCAAAAATTTATTTAGGTGTAAACACTTGTCAGATATTGTCACTTCACAGTTGGACTATTGCAATTTGCCCTGCATGGGGCCACTCTTGAAGATCATCCAGATGTTTAGGTTCAGTACCCTGCTGCCTAGATAGCTATGGGTGCATCTAAATTTGCCTGTGTAACACCATTACCTTGAGAGTTTCATTGGTTGCCACCCAGCTTCCAGGTGCAATGTAAGGTGATGGTTATTACTTTTAAAGCATTAAATGGTTCAGAGATTGGTTATCTTCAAGATCTCCTACTTTGAAATGAATTTACCCATCTAGTGAAATCAGTGAGAGGCCAGACAAGTGTCCCATCCCATATGATGATCTCCCTGCAGGGACTCTGTGGTCAAGCCTTCTCAATGGTGATCCTCCCTTCTGTGGAACAGCTTGCTATCATACAGGCAGACCACCGCCTCCCTGATGGGGTTCCATGGGAGGTGAAAACATGAGTATTTTGAGGGACATAAGTTTGGGCCTGACACTAAAGAATGACATCCATATTATGAAATTGTGATATATTTTTTTAAAAAAATTCTGATTATTTTGCACACTGTCAGAGGTGGTTGGAATGGAGTGGCACAGAAATACAGAAGACAGACCGACAGAGAGATAAAAAGGATACGACATGGCTGTATTTAAATCAATTTCTTTATAGTCCTACCCCCAATAGATTAACCACATAGTGCCTTGTGGGAATAGAAAGAAATCATTACCTTGAGAAGCTGGAGGCATTTGGCTGAATCTTTGATAAACTTGTTTAGCCAGCAATGTCTTGCTTTCCATAGGGCATTTCAGATGATTGCAAAAAATTATTTGGATCATTTTGTGTGACAAATAGCTGGCCTTTACTGAGGTATATTACTTGAAATGAATTAATATTTTCCCCATATAGAAATACTACATTTTAACTTTGGATACTAGGATAATACATGCAGTTTAAATAAACACCCATATTCAAGTTGCCATTCAGTTATGGAGCTCACTGATCACCTTGGCTAACTATCCACCATTCTTCAGTATTAGGACATGTAAAACAAGTTTTTTGAAAAATCTTAAAAGTAGAATACTGACAGATCCAGGAGTAATTTCATATTTGTGTATGTTTGTATATTCTATAAACATGTGTAGCAAATGATTTTCATTAGTCTTAAAACATAACAATAGGTTTTTTTTCCCCTGATCACTGGAACATATGCTCTATCTTCTATGAGTGGAGTAAGAAAGGCAAATGAAAATGACAAACAGTACAAGTTCTTACCACTATTGTGAAGGTAATCACAATACTGAAAGAAAGAAAACATTGCAGATGCTTATGGACTAACATTGCACTGCTACTAACAAGATGACAAAGAAAGAGATGAAAATAATCACTGTTTTCTCTAGATGTAAAGAACCTGAACCCACAATAAATTGTTATACACCCATATTCAAGTTGCCATTCAGTTATGGAGCTCACTGATCACCTTGGGAACCAATTTGGTGTACAGGTTAAAGGTACTGAGTTAGAAACTAGGAGACCAGGAGTCCTAGTTCTGCCTTAGGCACAAAGCTAGCTGGGTGAATGTGGGGCAGTCATTCTCTCTCAGCCCTAGGAAGGAGGCAAGGGCAACCACTTCTGAACAACCTTGCCAAGAAAACTGCAGGGACTCGTCAGGCAGTCACCAGGAGTCAAGCCTAACTTGAAGGCACACACACACGTACCCAGCCACACTGATATTTATTGAACACTTTTCTTGTTATTTTACCCCTCAAAAGAATGATTTCTCTCTCAAAACACTTTAAAATTGGTATTTACAGAATGTTGTTGCTTACAAATATTGCAAAACTGAGCCCCATAAAGTCTAGTTATTGCTACAAGCCTGTAGATATCATTAAGAGTAAATGAGTGTTACACGCATAAGTTCCATTCTTATTAACTTGTGAACACTTGAATTGGAGACAGTGACTCAGAGAACAGATGAGAAATAGAACACATTCACAGCATTTAACCAGGTAGCAAATGACCTAAAGGTAGTAATCTGATCTAAGAAATTAATCCCTGAAAAGTCATAAATCCTGATGTTTCAATTATCCATACCATATATCCAGAGAGTTTCACTTTTGTGATATTTCTGTTTAGGAAATCACTTCTTCTTGATTGGTGCTATTTTTACCTTGTCAGGATGCAGGTTGCCCACTTAGCCTATTTCCACAAAGCTATGCATTAAATTCATTCATATCAAGTGGATTTAACTTAGTTATGATTAACTTACATCATATTTGTTTCAATGGGTCTATTCTAAGTATGACTAAGATTGTGCTCTTATCTTTCCTGGAAGAAACATCTTTCTTGGGACAGGATATAAGGAGAAGCCTGATCTTGGAGGATTGACTTGGACATCAGAATCACCCACTCATCTCTTTCTGGGACCATACACTACTCAAAAAGCTTCAAGAGAAGGTGTTATCAAAGAGTCAGCTAGGTCTAAGGATTTACTGGATCCTATGCCCACAACTCTCTGCCACAGAATCAAATGCAGCAGAAATTTTAATCACCTCAAGAGTTAGTGTGAATTCTAGTTCTTGACAAAGAAAGAGAGAGAAGATTGGGACTTATTTCCATTTTGTTGGCTTTAACCAGTATGGCATTTTGTATAGTTGGAAGTCCCACAGAAAAAGCTTGCTTACAAATCTGGATACAACCCATGTGTTCTGTTTTTCCCACATATTCTCTTTTACAATGCCAACTTTATTAAATAAATTGAAAACTCCCGTTTTGCAGTCTAGCTGTCATCTGCAGTTTTGCAGCAGTATATGATAGTTATAATTTTATTATGTAGAAGTCAGTAAGTTAATATAACAAAACTATTGTATAGAACACAAATTCTTCTCAGAAGAATAATCAAATTGTCCATGCATGCTTTGGGCATTTGTTTCTGTAACTTTTACTGCCTGGAAAGCAACCAACAATTTGTGAAATGCAAGGCTATCTCCATCAGGCCTCAACTCTTATACAAATTAATCATTATTTGGCTGGAATATTGAAAACATATTTTTAGCATATAAATAAACTAGACCTAATTAAGAGCTATAGCCCAAGACAAAATTATGGAATTATTTGTCTGTTTCATATATGTTATTACAGGAACTATCCTTTCAACATCTCTGTTTTTGTGGAAGTTGCATGGTTAAACCACCTTTCTCAAGGAAATCAATTAGCTGTTTAATTCTTAAAGTTTATTTTTATATTTCCCAAAACAATATTTTGGCATTTAGATTGAAATGACATACACTGACCAGGATATCAATGATTCTTTAGACATTCCCAGGGCCTGATTCTTTGAAATGTGTCCGTAAATTCCTTACAAGATGCAGCATAGTTAAAGACTGGGAGTTTCCTTACTGTCATTTAGTTTGATATGTCTCTGATACAAGAAAGATCACATATATTTGCTGGAGGTCAATCTATTGTTGAGAGAGACTAGAGTTTTTTATTCACTTCCAGTGTATCCCTTTCTAATGAGACAGCCCATCAGAACAGTCATGTTGACAGTAAGACTAATAGCTTTACAAAAGCAGTAACCTGTTGTCACATAATACTATATTGAAAAATGAACACATTGGTTTGGGGCACATCTTTTTATTGAGCGAATAGAGTCCATGATGGAAGATACAGATGAGAGAAATGCATTACTAATCGCTAAATGCTTGGGTAAAAGTGGCCAATTAATCTCTGTCTCTTGGAAACGACGGCTGGAATTAGCTCTCTGAAAACTGGGAGCCTGGCAAAGTTCACACAAAATTTAGTTTATTAGCACTCTGCACCTCTCTAGATCAGCTCAACAATTTCACTTATTTTCAGTTGATACCGAGAAACCCTAAAGCATACATTTTCATGCAGAGGCATTGGGATGACTGAAACCCAAAACAAATGTGGCATGCAGCTGGATACAACTTTCTGTTGAGATCTTCAAAATCAAAAGCAGCATGCACATGAGTAGGGGGGAGCCAAAGAGACAGTGAAGGGACAGGCTGATCAAAACACCCATTTTTTTTTCCTTTGTGGGAAAAAGGTGTTACAGTAAAAGATTTCATACCAATATAGTTAGAAAAAAAGATTGGGCAGATATAAAAACTTGAACCTGTTCTTTATTATTTTGTTCCAACTTGCCGTTTCCTATGGTTACTTATAGTTTGAAAATAGACAGAAAAAAGATAAATTGAACAGCATATCATTTCAGTTTAGATCTGAGCTCCATCTGGATTGGCTTATCATTGATGTGGGGGATGAGGTGAATCATCTTTAAATGGAGAGAGTGTAAAAGTTTGCCATCAAGAAAGTTTAGGTGAAGCTGTACCTGTCCAAACCAGACTGCAACTATTATTTTACACTTAGGATGCATGGATTCTTTTTAGCTCCTTTTTGGCACTCAAGCCTAAATATGATTACTAGCACAGTTCAATGCATGTCTCTTCAGAAAGCAGTCATATTGAATCTAGTGGGCTGATAGTAAGATGTGAAATATTTAATCTATTCAATAGTTTACATTTGTTGGACTAATATGCAAATACAACAAAGTTAGCCTTTGGTTTGCATATTTCTCCCATATTTCAATTTTTGTTTCAAAAACATACATCTGCATCCAAATTTATATTAGGGAGGTTGCATTTGCAAATTCATCTATTTTTTTTTAAATGTGAATGTTCCTAAATTTCAAAACAAAAAGATTTGCAGGATGAAACAGAAATTGAACATAAGAATCATGTGAACCTGACACAAATCAAAGTTAAAAACTGATTTTCAAAGTAAGTTTATATCACCTTGAAGGCTTATCTTTATCATTCAGCATTTGATAGTTAATTCAATAATTAATTCACTGCCTGGAATAGAAGAGAATGTGGGGGGAAAAATAGCAGCCTTGTTTTTAATCCAGAACTGATATGCGTACTTTACAGTCCATTGACTTCTATAGAGCCACAGACAAGGCAAATGGCGCCCATTTAATACATTCCCACCCTCACTGCTATATGGCAAACAGGGCTACTAATTAAATGCTGTATCTATGCAGTGTAACCAGAAGCAGAACAGCATTAAAGGAAAGAGGGAAAAAGCTCATGCTTACAGTATATGTTTTTGCTAATTTGTTTTAATGATCAAGCTCACAAAATACTTACTTTGAAGGTTTTCTTTAATGAGCACCTTGGTGTTTTGTTTGGTGCAAGTTCCCTTGGTATTTCATGCACTAAACACCAATTTAATACTCTTGTTTTTCATTTTACTTTTGATTTATCAATCAACTTTCTTAGATGCAGAGAAGGCCTTTGACAATTTGAACTGGGCTTTCTTGTTCAAAGTTTTGGAAGATATGAACTTTGGAGAGAACTATATAAAATGGGTAAGATCAATTTACACTTCACAGAAAGCACAAATAATTATTAATGGAGATCTAACAAAACCTTCTGAGATACAAAAAATAACAAGACAGGGATGACCACTGTCTTCTTTCTTGTTTATTTTGGTTCTTGAAATACTGAATAGAGATATAAAACAAGATGAGAGGATTGTGGGAGTGAAGATTAAAAAAGAAACTTATAAGTTAAGGGCTTTTGCGGATGACTTGGTGTTGGTTTTAGAAGATCCTTTAAAGGGAATTGAAATATTAATGGGAAAACTAAAAGAATTTGGTGCATTAGCAGGTTTCAAGATTAATAAATAGAAGATGAAGATGTTAACAAAAAATATGAAAATAGAAGATCAAGCAGAATTGATGAATAAAACGGGTTTTAAGATTGAGAAGAAGGTAAAATATCTGGGTATCCCTATGACAAATATTTATTGTATGTTATTTCAAAATAACCATGTTAAGACATGGAATGAAGTTTAAAAAGATATGTAAAGATGGGAGAAACTACAATTGTCATTGCTGGGGAGAATTTCTGTGAAAAAAATGAATGTCTTGCCTAGAATGACGTTTTTGTTTCAGACAATACCTGTTTTGACAACTGATGCACTATTTAAACAGTGGCAGAAGGATATATCTAAGTTTGTGTAGCAGAGGAAAAAACTAGAAGTTAAATATAAGGTGTTACAAGATGCAAAAGAAAGAGGAGGATTGGGTTTAACTGATTTGAAATTGTATTTTGCAGATTGCTGTTTGGTTTGGATGAAAGAGTGGGTGTTGCTAAGGGTTAGGTTTAGGGTTAGACCTGAGATTTGGTGGCATGTGGTACAATCAAGTCAAGGTTAATGGGGATATTAAAAAATCATTATGTTAGACGTGCCATATTGAGAATATGGAATAGATACAAACCCAGGTTGTGCCCAAAAACACCTTTGTGGATCTCAGCACAAGAAGCATTTTATAGATGAGAAATAAGAGGCAAACACAAATGGCTAACTTATCGCGAGATACTTGAATATTGTGAAGGGGAATGTAAAATAAAATCAAGAGAAGAACTGATGGCAGAGGGATATAGTTGTCAATAGTTCTCTTATTTACAATTATTAGAAAGATTTAAAGTAGACAAAATAATTCATGGTTTTGAACATCGTAAGACTAGATTCTGGTGCTCTTGCACTTATATCTGAGATGCCCAAGGATTATGTGTCAATCACCTGCTTTCATTGTCCAGTTATCTGTCCAGTAGTTTGTAGTCTCTCTGCCTTCCCACCATTCTATGGCCTTTTTCAGACTGAAAAGTATGAACAGCCATGGAAGCCTCAGGATGATGGAAAGATATAGAGCCGAAAACAGTGCACCCAAACTATCACCTTCCTTCACATTTCAACAATAAAAAAAAAATCTAAGAGTAAAATTTGAAAGACATTCTCTGAGGATAAGAGAGAAATGCAGAATCCTCTCTCCTTGGAGAAGAACACTTCTGAGAAATTGCAAGGAAGATTTTAGCACTGCCAAAGAACACTGGCAATTTGCTATGGCCCTCTGGCATGGGCAGCAATCCAAGATAAGGAGGTGTATAAGTTGGATGTAAGGGGTGTCCATTTTGTCCTTTTTCTAACAGTTCATTTAAAAAAAAAACACAACACATAAATGTATAGTCAAAGGCTTTCACGGCCGGAATCCGATGGTTGTTGTGGGTTTTCTGGGCTGTGTGGCCGTGTTCTGGCAGTTTTTGTTCCTAATGTTTCGCCAGTAGCTGTGGCTGGCATCTTCAGAGGACAGGAGCACAGCTAGAAGATTCTCTCTGTGCCCAAGTGGAGGGTGTGTGTTCCTGCACATAAAAATTGTACGTTTTTCATTTTGTAGGTACTTTTTCCTAATTGTTTTTTTGAAGCATGTTTTACTTAATAGAATAAGGTTTGTATGCATGTTTGTATACCTATGTATAAGGGTTGAATGAAAAGTAATACTTCTAATATTATACGTTGCCAACGGATGGCAGTACTGACATACTAGAAGCTCTGATGCATTCTTTAGCATCTGTTCTTTCACTTCAGTTGGCAGGAAGCTGCTATGAGAAAAGGTTGTGATGCTATTGTTTGTGAAATAGCCTGCAGTGAGTACTTGTCAATGTGCTTAAGCAAAAATGTGGGTCACAGTATTGATGTTCTTTAATATCAGAAGGTTTGGTGGAAGATAGGTTCTTTGCATGCTGATGGCAGAGATGAAAGCTTCAGGAGTTGAAATTTGCCAGCAATTGTTAATGAAAGTGAGGAATTTCTTCAGAGCTTCGTGACAGCTGACAAAACATTGGCTTATCATTATGACACAGAAATGAAGCATCAGTCCATGGAATATCATTACAAAACTGCACCTGCAAAAAAAAGATTTGGAAACCCAGGGTTCAGCAGGTAAATTCATGATTACAGGGTTTTTTGAATGCAAATGGTGTTATTCACATGGATTTCCTTGACCTGGCATCACTATTAACACAGAACACAATATTGCAATACTGAAAAGATTGAAAAAAAAAAGATTAAGCAGAGTTCAGAAGCACAAAAAGGAAGTTTTGCTGCAGTATGACAGTGTTAGGCCGCACATCTCACAGCCACTCAAGAGGCATTGCAAAGTTGGATCTCACCATCTTACCCTATCTGCCATATAGTCCAGCTCTGGCACCATGCAACTTCCACTTTCGTGGGCATCTGTTTGAGTTAAATGAAGAAATGGAAAGGATTGTCAGAACCTGGCTGAAGATGTAAAATATGGAGTTCTTTCATGATGGCTTTAAGAAGCTTGTCCACATTGGCAGAAGTGTGTAATGAATGGTGCTGATTTACTATAGAAAATACAGATAACCAAAGAGCTCATTTCAAGGATTATTTTCATGTTTCAATTATTAAAATATCCTATTTAAACAAGTTATGGAGCTGGTAGCATTACTTTTCATACAACCCATATACATACATACATACATACATACATACATACATACATACAGTATATACACACACACAGGCATTGCAGTATCATTCAAATGTGAATGCCTGGAGCAAGGAAGAAGGCAGCCCAGCTCAGAATATAATTCGATTTGAGAAAGTATTCTGGGAATAAAAGAAAGCCACTTTCTAATATTGCATAGAGGTGAGTATTACAATTTGATTAGATTCATAGCCTGAACCAGGTAGCTCTGATTTTGTTAACATAATATCTTACCATGCAAATTCAATCCATTTTTTTCTTGGAAATAAACCTCATTAAAACTTACTTATGTATAAGTAGGCTTAGAACATTAACTCTAAACAGAAATTTAAAATGCCTTTTTCAACACTATTTATTTATTAAATTTGTACATCGCCTGACTCCCAGCAACTATGGATGGTTATTAAAGTAAAAACACAGAAAAATAACAGTAAAACGATACAGCAATAAAGACAAAAGGAACAAAAGATGCCAAAACTGGGCAACAAAAGACATACCCACATGACTCAGAAGGCATGCATGAAGGTCTTCAAGGCCCTCCAAGACACCAGTAGGGTGGGAACCTTCTGGATCTCAGGGGCATCCGCATTCCAGACAGCAGGTGCTGGGACAGAAAAGGTACACTTCTGATGTCCCAATAGATGGTATTGTTTAATTGAAGGAACCTGAAGCATGCCAACTCTGCCAGATCAAAAGGCTTTATAGGTAACAACCAACACTTTGAATCATACCTGGAAGCAAACTGGCAACCAGTGCAATGCAATGTTGTAATTAGAACATTGTGTTTATGTGTGAGGGGTGAGATGTTTATGTGTGTATCTTGCAATAATACACATAAGGTAAAGGTAAAGGATCCCCCTGCACATTTGTGCAGTCGTGTACAACTCTAGGGGCCGGGGCTCATCTCCGTTTGTTAGCCAAAGAGCCAGCGTTGTCCGAAGACGCTTCCACGGTCATGTGGCCACATGATGCGTGTGGAACGCTGTTACCATCCCACCGAAGTGGTACCTATTCATCTACTTGCATTTGCATGCTTTCGAATTGCTAGGTTGGCAAGAGCTGGAGCTAGTGCGGGAGCTCACTCTGCACGCAGGGCTAGGGATTCGAACCTCCGAACTTGCGATCTTCTGATCGACAAGCCTGGCGTCTTACCCGCTGAGCCACCATGCCCCTAAATAATACACATATACGGTATAAATGTGACGTTGTACTTTGCAAAAATAAAGGATCATGCCACATACTTCAATTTTGCTTAAATCTTAAAAAAAAACTATAGAAAAAGAAAATATAAATAAGCCCTCATCAATGAACTGCCAACCACTGTGGATTACAATTTTGTTTAAAAGGGGCTTAACAACTGTCTATTTATCGAAACAAGTTTGGAATAACAATGACTGATGATTGATTCTAAGTGTTTTTTATGTTTTAAGCACTATGCTCAAATTCACAGCCTTTCTACTCCCTTTCAGAATTACTTACAATGAAGTTTTAACACAAGAGCTCAATAGATTTGTTTTGGCTAATTTTTGTTTAAGAAGAAAAGATGCTCAACATTCAGTTGCTCTTGATTGAAGAAAATAGTGATGGTAACTCTTTAAAAACAGGACTTGGAAACTGTTTGTATAGCATTCTATCAATCAGGGATTTTTTAAATACACAATGAGATATGGGAGGAAAGTCTGATACCTGAATGATTTTTCATTTTTCTTGCTTCCTTGGTTAGTTGGGACCTGTCTTTGAGCCAAACAATCTTGACAAATCTGCTGTACATTCATGTTTTGTAACAATATGAACCTGTTGTCTAAACAAGTTTTGAAGCCACAGCACAGGAAAAGATAAAGTAGGGGGAGGCGAGTAAATATCACTTAGGCTGATATGTTGCATACAAATAATTTGACTCAGCTCTGATCCTGCCACAATTCATTTAATTGTAACATTTGGGTTTTATGTAATCAATTAATTTATTTACTGAGCTTGTGAGCCAATTCAGTTCCTGATGGTTGTAAGCAGCATATGTACCCAAAATTTATAAATCAGGTTAGAACATAAGAAAGCAAAAATAAAATCAAAACCACACACACACACACACACACATAAACAAACACCAGGAACATAAAAAAGCCCATAGGAAACAGCACTGCAACATCCCAACTGTCAAGGTCTGCTGGAATAGTCAAGTTGTGATGGCCTTCCTAAAAAACTGTAGGATAGCAGCCATCAACTGTCCAGGGGAAGGATGTTCTTTATTTGGGGGGGGGGGGGGGAGAGAGTAGCAATTGAGAAGGCTCCTCTTTTGATTCTTATAGTAATACTCCCTGAGCAAGGGTTTATGGATGGAGCCTCCTCTACCAGTTATTGTATGGGCAGACACTATTGGGAGTAGATAGTCTTGCAGAAACCCAGGTCCTGCGACATGTAAGCTCCTTGCAATGTACCCTGAAACCACCAGGCAATCAGAATAGCTCTCGAAGTAATGATGCAATACAGTCAAATCAAGATGTACCCATAACTACTTGAGCTGCTGCATCCCATGTAGAGCACATTGCAATAGCTTAAACAACAAGTAACTAAGGCCTGAGTGACATGAGGAGAGTTTCCCACTATGGTTTGTGGCTTTTCTTGTCTTAAGCTCTCACATGTTAAGACTTTGGATTGACATACAATCACTTGGCATAATTCATATAATACAGTATGCTATGCAAAATCAAACAATATAGTTAAGCATTTTATATGAATCCAGACACTCATGTGGGCTTTGAAAATATTTATGTATGTATTCCTCAAAGCTAAATATCATAATAAAAGTAAAACAAAATACCAATTATTTGCATGGGAATAAAGAGGCCAAGCAAGAACTTTAAACCTCTACAAGCTTTTTGTTGTTGTTCAGTCGTTTAGTCGTGTCCGACTCTTCATGACCTCATGGACCATAGCACGCCAGGCCTTCCTGTCCTCCACTGTCTCTCGGAGTTTACTCAAATTCATGTTCATTACATCGGTGATGCTATCTAACCATCTCATCTTCTGCCGTCCCCTTCTCCTTTTGCCTTCAGTCTTTCCCAGCATCAGGGTCTTTTCCAGTGAGTCCTCTCTTCGCATTAGGTGGCCAAAGTATTTGAGCTTCAGCTTCAGCATCTGTCCTTCCAATGAGCAGTCAGGGTTGATTTCCTTTAGGATTGACTGGTTTGACCTCCTTGCAGTCCAAGGGACTCTCAAGAGTCTTCTCCAGCACCACAGTTCAAAAGCATCAATTCTTTGGTGCTCAGACTTCCTTATGGTCCAACTCTCACAGCCATACATTACTACTGGAAAAACCATAGCTTTAACTATACGGACCTTTGTCGGCATGGTGATGTCTCTGCTTTTTAATATGCTGTCTAGGTTTGCCATAGCTTTCCTCCCAAGGAGCAAGCGTCTTTTAATTTCATGGCTGCAGTCACTGTCTGCGGTGATCTTGGAGCCCAAGAAAATAAAATCTGTCACTGCTTCCATTTCTTCCCCTTCTATTTGCCAGGAAGTGATGGGACCAGATGCCATGATCTGGGTTTTTCTAGTGAACAATGATTCCTACTTGTTTCCAGATAGTGATTGTTTAAACTTTCATTGTAATAAACGGGGGGGGGGGGGGGGAGAGAGGGGGAGTTGCGAGAAGGTGAAGATAAGGGGCACTATGAATAAGCCTACCATTGTCCTTACTAAAGTTGACTGTGCTGTAGGAGTTACACTGACTTCATTTCTGACCTTCTCCTTCATTCCTCCAAGGGATTCTCTCATTTTAGTTCTTCAGAAAATAGCATAATACTATCAATTTAGGGAGCCAGTTTGGTGTAGTGATTAAGGAATCAGACTAGAAACCAGGAGACCGTGAGTTCTAGTCCCACTTGGGCACAAAGGTGTCACTCTCTCTCAGCCCTAGGAAGCAGGCAATAACAAACCACTTCTGAAAAACCTTGCCAAGGAAATGGCAGGGACTAGTCCAGGCAGTTTTTGAGAATCGGACAGGATTGAACGGATTAAAAAAAATACCTATCAGCTTATCTCCATACATATCATCCTTTACAGTTCTCATATATGTGCATTATGAGAACTGTTATGTCTCGTCTTTGGTTTTTAACCATTTGCTTTTCTGCCTCAAATGGCTGGTGTTTGATGCTATTTAATATAATTCCCATTAATAAATTGTCCTCTCATATTTGATGCAGAGTCTGTCAAGTAAGCCATATATCTGAGGGACCGTCTTATCCTGATTACATCCACCCGCCCCACCCGATCATGCAGGGAGGGCATGCTTCGGATCCCATCACTAAAAGAATTCCATCTAGCGGGGTCCAGGAGGCGTGCCTTCTCTGCGATAGCACCCGCCCTGTGGAATATCTTGCCCCCTGAGGTAAGACGGGCACCCTCGCTCCTGGCCTTCAGGAAATCTTTAAAGACCTGGTTCTGCCGCCTTGCCTGGAATGAAGGAAATAGTTCCTCCTGGGGGTGGTTAGCTTAGCAATATCCTCTTTTTAAGAACATACCATCTCTTGGATTTTTATTTTTTATTTTTATAGTATATTTTAGATGTATAGGTTTTTACTTTTTATAATGTGATTGTAAACTGCCCAGAGTCTGCCATGGTAGAGATGGGCGGTGATAAATCCAAATAATAAATAAAAATAAATATTAGCTCTGGGTGCAGAAGAACTTATATCAATCTCTATTTTCTCAGTCATATCTTATTAAGTACTAATTATTTTGATCAAAATGGATGCTTTTTTCATGTGTGATGTTAGAATGAAAGATAACTACAAACAGTGCAAGAAATTAAACCAAGACATTCTGCATAATAAGTTTACTTCCAAGTAAACTGCTGAATTTTTGTTGTATTCAATGTACTCATTGCATACCTTGTACTCATCTTTTCCAATAAAACTGTGAAAATATATTAGAGTTACTGAAAGAATTACTGAACAATTAATGGTGTTTTTATTTTTACTGATTAGTGTAATGAGGAGAGAATGAGGATAACTAATTATATTGCTTTCCAGACCACATCAAAATATTTAAATCATTATTGTATGTTGTTTATAACTACAATAATAAAGAAGATGATAACCATCTTGATCTAAGGTATTGATACTATATTATGCAATTATGTTATTGAAATTTAAATCATTTTACCTGATATTAAAAAAAATGAACTGATGACTTATAGGGTCTTCTACAGCCATCTAGTCATTGTGCCAATCAACTGTAATGAGGACAGCCTTCATTTATTTATTTATTTATTTATTATTCAAATTTATTCCCCGCCCATCTCCCATGCAAGGGACTCTGGGCGGGTTACAATAAATAAAAATTTAAAACTATACAAAATATCTAAAAACACAAACAAAACATAATAAAATAAAATCCAGGATGGGCTTGGACCCGCAGAATAGATAGTAGAGCTATGGGGCAAGCCAACCCCAGGAGGCACTACCACCTCCGTCGTCCCAGGCCAGGTGGCAAAGCCAGGTCTTAAGGGCCTTCCGAAAGGCCAGGAGGGAGGGGGCCAGTCTCACCTCCGGGGGCAGAATATTCCACAAGGCGGGCGCTATCGCAGAGAAGGCACGCCTCCTGGACCCCGCTAGATGGAATTGTCTTGTTGAGGGGGTCCGAAGCATGCCCTCCCTGCATGTACGGGTGGGGCGGGTCGACGTTATCGGGACGAGACGGTCCCTCAGGTACCCTGGTCCTATGCCATGTAGGGCTTTAAAGGTAATCACCAACACCTTGAATTGGACCCGGAAGCAAACTGGCACCCAATGCAGCTCGCGAAGCAGAGGTGTTACATGTGCCGATCTTCTGGCACTCATAACTGCTCGCGCCGCTGCATTCTGCACCAGCTGAAGCTTCCGGATACTCTTCAAGGGTAGCCCCATGTAGAGCGCATTACAATAGTCTATACGGGAGATGACAAGGGCGTGAGTGACTGTTCGGAGGGCCTCCCGATCCAGGAAAGGGCGTAGCTGGTGCACAACTCGCAGCTGTGCAAAGGCCCTCCTGGCCACGACTGCCACCTGCTCTTCAAGCAGGAGTCGCGAGTCCAGGAGGACCCCCAGATTCCGCACTGGATCCGAGTGGGGTAGTGCAACCCCCCCCAGAACCAAAGATGACAACTTCCCGGATCCAGGGGGGCCATCAATCCACAGCCACTCCGTCTTACCAGGGTTCAGTTGAAGCCTGTTGTTCCCCATCCAGACCCCCACAGCCTCCAGGCACTGAGATAAGGCATTGACCGCATCACTTACTTCACCCGGGACGGAGATGTATAACTGGGTATCATCAGCATATTGGTGATACCTCATCCCGTGGTGACGGATGATCTCGCCCAGTGGCTTCATGTAGATGTTAAATAGGAGTGGAGAGAGAACCGACCCCTGCGGCACCCCACAAGTCAGGGGTCGCGGGTCAGCTCTCTCCTCCCCTATCAACACCGACTGGGAGCGGCCCTGGAGAAAGGAGGCGAACCAGCGCAAAACCACACCGCCCGCTCCCAACTCCTCGAGCCGCTCCAAAAGTATACCATGGTCGACGGTATCGAAAGCCGCTGAGAGATCTAAGAGAGCAAGGATGGACGCACTCCCTCCATCCCGCTCTCGCCAGAGATCATCCATAAGTGCGACCAATGCGGTCTCCGTCCCATATCCCGGCCTGAAACCTGACTGGAAGGGGTCCAGATAATCCGTTTCATCCAGAATCCTCTGGAGTTGCAACGCCACCACCTTCTCAACCACCTTTCCTAAAAAGGGAAGGTGGGAGACTGGGCGAAAATTGCCCAGGATTGTAGGGTCCAGGGAAGGTTTCTTGAGGAGGGGGTGCACCAGCGCCACCTTAAAGGCCGCCGGGAACACCCCCTCACTCAAGGACGAATTAATCATCGCCTGGACCCAGCCACATGTCACCTCACTAGCTGATTTCACCAGCCAGGAGGGACATGGGTCAAGCTGGCATGTGGTGGCGTTTACAATCCGGAGGATCCTGTCTACTTCATCAGGCGCAACAGGATCAAACTGTTCCCAGATAACGTGGTAAGTACGAGCCCCTGGCATCTCCCCAGATCTTGTCTCACGCTTGGAGTCCAACTTAGAATGAATCTGAGCGATTTTGTCCTGCAGATGCTCAGAAAACTCTTCCGAACGGCCCTGTAAGTGGGTCTCGCCCTGCTCCCGACCCAAAAGTGATCTTGTAATCTTGAAAAGGGCCGTCGGGCGGCATTCTGCGGACGCAATAAGAGCGGAGAAATATTCACGTTTCGCCGCTCTTACCGCCACAAGGTAGGCCTTAACTGCGGCTCTAGCTTGTGTTCGGTCAGATTCAGTCTTCGTCTTTCTCCAGCGGCGCTCTAGACGTCTCTTAACCCTCTTCAAAGCCCTTAACTCTTCCGTGAACCACGGAGAGCAGCGGGTCGAACAGGGCCGGAGAGGTCGCATAGGCGCGATCTTGTCCAGGGCTCCGGCCGCGGCTTTATTCCAGGCCGCGGCCAGGACCTCCACTGGAGCGTGAAGCAAGTCCTCGGGAATAACCCCCAGCTCCTTCTGAAACCTCACTGGGTCCATCAGTCGCCGGGGGCGGACCAATCGAATAGGTCCCGCCTCCCTGCGGAGTGGGGTAGCACAAGAGAGTCTCAGGGTCACCAGGGCGTGGTCTGACCATGACAATGGAGAAAGATGTAACTCTCCCCTCAGATCACATTGCCACTGCTCAGACAAGAAAACTAAGTCCGGGGTGAGACCACTGTCACGAGTCGGGTCACGAATAATCTGAGACAGGCCCATAGCTGCCATGGTAGCCATGAACTCCCGGGCCGCCTCCGAGGACCGTCCCAGAGACGGCAGATTGAAGTCCCCCAGAACCATAAGTCTGGGGAACTCCACCGCCAACCCCGAGACAGCCTCGAGCAGCTCAGGCAGGGAGGTTGCTACGCAGCAGGGAGGCTGGTACAGCAGCAACACTCCCAACTGTTCTCGTGAACCCAACTTGAAAAACAGGGTCTCACACCCGGTCACTTGTGGAGCAGCGCCCCTGAAGGCCACAAGGGACTCTCGGATGACCACTGCCACCCCTCCTCCCCTGCCCCGGTGTCTCGGCTGATGCCACACCCGAAACCCGGCTGGGCATATCTCCGAGAGGGCTACTCCCCCCTCTGGGCCCAGCCAGGTCTCGGTAATACACGCCAGGTCGGCCCCCTCCTCTATGATTAGATCACCTATAAGGGGGGCCTTGTTGTTCACCGACCTGGCATTCAGCAGCAGCAGTCGGAGACCGGAGCCCACGAGGATCTGCTTACCAGGGCCTGGGTATGAACACGGGGGGCCGGAACGCGCCACCGGTAACAAACACCGGGGGCGCCTTCCCCAATGATGGCCTGCCCTCCGGTTCCCGTCATACCGTCCCCTGCCCGTCACCACCTGAATCAAATAGCCCGCCACACAGCCCCCAGAGATTCCCGGCTCTGGCCTGGTAGCCTCCACTCCCAGACCTCCGGAATTATCACTTCAGTGATGGCTAGATGACATTAGGAAGACACTCTAAATTGCTAGTGATGAAATGACCTAGGACTTCAGATGGGAAATTTACTTTGACAAAACTTCAGTTGATTTATCAATGCAGATTTGCACATCAAGGCAACATGTCAAATTGGGTGGTTCTAAAGGGCTTTGTAAATTTGATGGCTTTTTGGCTTCTTCTGAGATTCTAACAGGCATCTGTGCAAGGTTGTAACTTCAGTTCCATACAATATATGGAAAATGCAATCTGGGTGTTGAATGGTGGAATGTTTTTTCTGTCATTGACACAAGCCAATGAGTTTCATCACCTTTAAAAAATCTGCTTATCAAAGCTTTGGGGATGGGCATTCTTTTATTTCTTTTGGCTTGCTTCTCTTTTTTTATTGCACCAATTAAGATTGCTTGCTCTGCAGATAAAAAAGAAAGAAGTCTGCAACTGAGTAACGGACAAAGAAAGAAACTTAGAAAGGGCCCACCCTAATTACTCTGGCAGTAAATAGGGAGGGTAGGGGATTTGTACTACAGACTTGCAAGATTCTGTTAATGCATGACCTGCATTAACAGAATGCATGTTAATTTAATCTCTTTAATAAATAAAAGTAGATTTAGCTTATCTCACTGTGTTTCCTGTCTGGTTTATCTGGGAGGGCTGACATCAATCTTTCAAGTCTCAAGTACAAATCTCCCCCCCTCCCTATTTACTGCCAGAGTAATTAGGATGCCCCCCCCCTTTTTTTTGGTTTAAACTTTATTAATTTTCAGAGTATAACTAAAATACAAAATAGAAAATGCATGCTTACTCTGTATTTCATGTTCTCGGAGAATAAACCTTTAACCTCTGTTCCAGCAATTGCCTGTGCTTCTTCATTCCTGGCTCTGGATGAACCCTTGGTAAGATTTCCTTCCAACACTATAATTGAATAGATGTCTAAAGAAACATATTCTCTACTTTATCTTCTACCTGTGTCTGACTTAAAATTTAAAAAGTGCAATGTTCTTACAAATGCTGTATTTTCTTTCTCAATTTTCATAGTAATCCAAATTTTTGTTGGATCATTACAAATGATGCTCACCATTGATCTGAATTTTTGTGTGTGTTAGTAAGGGAGTTAGTCAGCATGTATATTGTCAGCAAATAAGACAATTTTATACTGCTTAATTCCCTGAACATTATCATTCAACCAAATTTTGTTTACCAAGGGTTCAATTGCAAACCTGAACAGTAAAGGTGATAATGGGAAATCCTGCTTGGTGGCTCTGTTTGCAATGAACCCTCTTGTTAACAGCCATACATTTTAATTCTGGGTATATAACTAATGTAATGCATGGATAAATTTATCTGGCATCTGTTGAGTTGCAGATAATTCTTTCAATACCTCCATACCATCACATCAAAGGCTTTAGTAGCATCCAGTGATATCAGAACAGAGGATATTTTATATTTTTGGCAAAATATATGCAATTAAATGCCCTCCTAATAGGATTTGCTATTTGCCAAGACTGATCTGAATGTATGCAATATGAAGATATACATCTCATTTTCCTTGCACGAAAGCTAGTGAGAATCTTAATTACTGTAAGTGGGCTTAAGGGAGTTAATAGTCAAAAGAAAAAACTATTCAAGATTGTTTCGAGTAATTTGGGATACTATTTCCTTTTAAGTTATTTTAAAATAATTTTAGCATATAAGGGGTAAGAAGGTATCCATAAAACAGTTATAAAATTCCCCAGTGATTTCAATCTTTCCTGGAGATTTATTACTATTTATATGTTTTATTACCTCTTTAATTGGTACCTCACTAATAGGTTTGTTGAGCTCCTCCCTATACCCTAAAGTATGGGTTTTAATACTGACACATTATTACTACTCTCATATCCTCTTCCATATATTATAAAAACCCTATTTGTTTCTGACCCATTTGTCCCTGTGTGCCTCTGTAATCTCTGTCTTCTAGTTATTTTATTCATTCCCTTTTATTTCTCTCCCCTCTAATGCTTCCCATTCCTAGGTAAAGGTTCCCCCCGCACATTTGTGCAGTCGTGTCCGACTCTAGGGGCCGGTGCTCATCTCCGTTTGTTAGCCAAAGAGACAGCATTGTCCGAAGACGCTTCCACAGTCATGTGGCTGGCATGACCCACGCGGAACACTGTTACCTACCCACCAAAGGGGTACCTATTCATCTACTTGCATTTGCATGCTTTCAAATTGCTAGGTTGGCAAGAGCTGGGGCGAGTGCGGGAGCTCACTCCGTCACGCAGGGCTAGGGATTCGAACCTCCAAACTTGCAATCTTCCAATTGACAAGCCTGGCATCTTACCCGCTGAGCCACCATGCCCCTTCTTCCCATTCCTATCCTACAACAAATAAAAAACACATTGCTCTGTTTTCTGCTACTTGTCTGTCTATAGGGAAGCAGAGGGGCTATCCATTTGGAAGATCATTGCAATAATCCCCCTTTTGAGGAGTCCCCCATTTGGGGAGATGGGCGGTGATAGAAATATGAACAATAAATAAATAAATAAATAAATAAATAAATAAATAAATAAATAAAATAATGAAGAAAGAGCTATTGGCAGAAGAAGAGGATATCATAATGAGGGAATATCATAACAAATTCTCCCCTGAGATTTGAGCAGCCCCAACCCTATTAGTCATTTATAGAGCCATGAAGACAAATCATGTTTGATTTGGTTTTTCTTTTTTAACTTTTTATTGATGTATGCTTAGGCTGACCATATTTCCTTCAGACAAAAACGGGACATTTGGGATGGCAAAACGGGACAGGGTCTTATGCCACCATGCCGGCCTCCAAACCCCGCCCCCCAGTCCACGCAATTGGCTCCCACCTGCAAACCCTGCCCCCACCGCACACGATTGGCTCCCGCCTGCAAACCCCACCCCCATCAGCGTGATTGGCTCGGATTTTAATTTTTCTTTATTTTTAAAGCGTTTTTTTTTCTTCTAGCAGTAAATGGTGCGTCAGAGCTGGTGTGTTTGAGGGAGGCCGGAGTACACACACTGTGCACACAGCACCGTCATCGGCCGGGGAACAAGGGGCGGGGATGGAGGGGATGGAGGCCCACCACTGCCCCATCCCCCTCGGGCTTGGCCGAAGGAGGGAGGAGAGTCACTGCTGCTGCCACTGCCGCAGAGCAGGAGAAGCAGGAGGAGCCGGCTGCGCTCGGCTGCTTCAACCACACCACTCCGCCCCTTGCTGCCCGCTGAAGCTCCCCAGGGTGGCCGGCTCCTGCTTCTCCTGCTCGGCGGCCCAACAACTCTCCTCCCTCGGCCAAGCCCGATCAGATGCACATACACACATTTTTCTTCTTATATCTCTTTTTTTTCCCCACCCCCCTATGTTTGTATTTTTATTTTTACAGTTTATTAATCTCTACTTAATATTACATTCTTTTTGAATATATATAGAAGAAAGAAGAAAAATGTAAATCAAGTATTTACACATTTTTTTGTTAAGAAAACTGGAGGTATTTTAATGAAATGTACGTAAGTATTGTATGGTAAAGATGTATAAGTCAAAAATTGAATTTGAAATAAATACTTAATAAATCAGTAATATAACATAAGAGAAGAAAAAGAAAATAGTGATAAGGTTAGAAATAGATATATATAAATAAAGTAGTTAGAAAGGGTTAGAGGAAGAAGAAGGGAAGAGGGAAACAGGGAAAATAATTTAAAATAAAGATATGTTATATGAAATATATTAGATAATGAATATTATAAATCAAATGTAAATATGTATACATAAATGTAGTTATTGTTATGTGTAGTGGCAACAACTCTCCTCCCTCGGCCAACCCCAATCATATGTACACACACACACTCACACACTCACAGGACAGACTGCCCTCAGCAGGAGCCGGCCGCGCTGAGGGGCTTCAGCCACACCACTCTGCCCCTCGCCACCCGCTGAAGCCCCCCAGCATGATCAGCTCCTGCCAGGGCAGTCTGTCCTGTGAGTGTGTGTGTGTATGTGAGAAGCAGAAGCGGCCACCCTGGGGAGCTTCAGCGGGCAGCAAGGGGCGGAGTGGTGTGGCTGAAGCCCCTCAGCGCGGCTGGCTCCTGCCGAGGGCAGTCTGTCCTGTGAGTGTGTGTGTGTGTGTATGTGAGAAGCAGGAGCGGCCACCCTGGGGAGCTTCAGCGGGCAGCAAGGGGCGGAGTGGTGTGGCTGAAGCCCCTCAGCGCGGCTGGCTCCTGCCGAGGGCAGTCTGTCCTGTGAGTGTGTGAGTGTGTGTATGTGAGAAGCAGGAGCGGCCACCCTGGGGAGCTTCAGCGGGCAGCAAGGGGCGGAGTGGTGTGGCTGAAGCCCCTCAGCGCGGCTGGCTCCTGCCGAGGGCAGTCTGTCCTGTGAGTGTGTGTGTGTGTGTATGTGAGAAGCAGGAGCGGCCACCCTGGGGAGCTTCAGCGGGCAGCAAGGGGCGGAGTGGTGTGGCTGAAGCCCCTCAGCGCGGCTGGCTCCTGCCGAGGGCAGTCTGTCCTGTGAGTGTGTGAGTGTGTGTATGTGAGAAGCAGGAGCGGCCACCCTGGGGAGCTTCAGCGGGCAGCAAGGGGTGGAGTGGTGTGGCTGAAGCCCCTCAGCGCGGCTGGCTCCTGCCGAGGGCAGTCTGTCCTGTGAGTGTGTGTGTGTGTGTATGTGAGAAGCAGGAGCGGCCACCCTGGGGAGCTTCAGCGGGCAGCAAGGGGCGGAGTGGTGTGGCTGAAGCCCCTCAGCGCGGCTGGCTCCTGCCGAGGGCAGTCTGTCCTGTGAGTGTGTGAGTGTGTGTATGTGAGAAGCAGGAGCGGCCACCCTGGGGAGCTTCAGCGGGCAACAAGGGGCGGAGTGGTGTGGCTGAAGCCCCTCAGCGCGGCTGGCTCCTGCCAGGGCAGTCTGTCCTGTGAGTGTGTGTGTGTGTGTGTGTATGTGAGAAGCAGGAGCGGCCACCCTGGGGAGCTTCAGCGGGCAGCAAGGGGCGGAGTGGTGTGGCTGAAGCCCCTCAGCGCGGCTGGCTCCTGCCGAGGGCAGTCTGTCCTGCGAGTGTGTGAGTGTGTGTATGTGAGAAGCAGGAGCGGCCACCCTGGGGAGCTTCAGCGGGCAGCAAGGGGTGGAGTGGTGTGGCTGAAGCCCCTCAGCGCGGCTGGCTCCTGCCGAGGGCAGTCTGTCCTGTGAGTGTGTGTGTGTGTGTGTATGTGAGAAGCAGGAGCGGCCACCCTGGGGAGCTTCAGCAGGCAGCAAGGGGCGGAGTGGTGTGGCTGAAGCAGCCAAGCGCAGCCGGATTCTCCTGCTCAGCGGCCCGCCAACTCTCCTCCCTCGGCCAAGCCCGATCAGATGCGCACACATACACACACACGCACCCCATATGCTCTTTCTCCAGCCTCCCCATGACCAAATGCACCCGGACCTGTTGCAGGGAGGCTGGAGAAAGAGGTTGTGGGGTGCATGTGTTTGTGTGTGTGCGCGCGATTACGCTGAGCAAGTAATCTGCGCACGCACACACACGCACACACACGCACCTTCTTTCCACAACCTTCCCCTGGCCTCACCACTGCTGGGCAGACAATCTCAGGATCAGGTAAGGAGGCAGGAACCTGGACTGTGGTGCTGCTTCTGCTGCTGGGATCGCACGTGGCAATTGGGCTTCCAGTTCCCGCGCTGATAGGGCCTCTTCCGGGCTGCCTCCAATGGCAAGTCCGGCTCCAGTCCTCCTTCCTGTCTTCCTGTCCTCCTTCCCGCCAGGTTTAAAAAAGGGACAAAATTGAGATTTTGATCAAAACGACGGGACGGTGGAAAAATGCTAAAATAACGGGACTGTCCCGTTCAAAACGGGACGTATGGTCACCCTATGTATGCCACCCAGAGTCATAGATTATGAGTCGGGTTGCTTTTTACATTCCATAAGTAAAAAAACAAGCAAACAAACCATTCCCTTCTGAGTTGTCCATCAGCAAGCAGCAATGTTCTCCTTCCATTCATCCTGAGCCTTGCAGTGTATATATAAAGAGGCAGACAAAAGGTGAAAAATCCTCTCAACAAAGTAAAATAATCAAAGGTTAGGAGAGATGCTGGCATAAGCTGATAAGCGCTTCTCATCTAATGGTGATAATTGCTCCTGAGTGTACTATGTTCCCATGCATTATCTTCCCTCAAACAATGATGTTCTCCTTGTTCACTGTAAGCAGGGAGTGATTAAGCAAGATATTGCTGGTAGCAAAGCTATGCACATCCTTGTACTTCATGTTTGAGATTTGGAGCAGCAGAAGTGGAGGTCATGCATATATTTCCCTCATAGGATTTTGGTGAAAAAATGTGACAAGCCATCAATGGGCTCTTCTACAGTATATGCCAAAATGACAGATGGGTCCCACACCCATGTGAGCTGAAGCATGCAATGAACCATATTGTAGAGGAATAGCTTGCAGGACTGGATAAGCTCCCTGTGATTCCATGGTAACAAACAATACCAATACTTGACTGGTTTGCTGACTCACATGACTTGATTGTTTGAGATGCCTTTGAGGGACAAGGATACTTGAGGACTGTTGCATCTTGTTGTTGTTCAGTCGTTTAGTCGTGTCCGACTCTTCGTGACCTCATGGACCATAGTACGCCAGGCCTTCCTGTCCTCCACTGTCTCTCGGAGTTTACTCAAATTCATGTTCATTACATCGGTGATGCTATCTAACCATCTCATCCTCTGCCGTCCCCTTCTCCTTTTGCCCTCAGTCTTTCCCAGCATCAGGGTCTTTTCCAGTGAGTCCTCTCTTCGCATTAGGTGGCCAAAGTATTTGAGCTTCAGCTTCAACATCTGTCCTTCCAATGAGCAGTCAGGGTTGATTTCCTTTAGGATTGACTGGTTTGACCTCCTTGCAGTCCAAGGGACTCTCAAGAGTCTTCTCCAGCACCACAGTTCGAAAGCATCAATTCTTCGGCGCTCAGCCTTCCTTATGGTCCAACTCTCACAGCCATACATTGCTACTGGAAAAACCATAGCTTTAACTATACGGACCTTTGTCGGCATGGTGATGTCTCTGCTTTTTAATGTGCTGTCTAGGTTTGCCATAGCTTTCCTCCCAAGGAGCAAGCGTCTTTTAATTTCATGGCTGCAGTCACCGTCTGCGGTGATCTTGGAGCCCAAGAAAATAAAATCTGTCACTGCTTCCATTTCTTCTCCTTCTATTTGCCAGGAAGTGCATTTGAGTCAGTGTTGACTCCTGGTGACTGCCTGGACTAGACCCTGCAGTTTTCTTGGCAATATTTTCGGAAATGGTCCTAGGGCTGAGAGAGAGAGAGACTGGCCCAAAGTCACCCAGTTTTCTTCGTGCCCATCAAGCACTTTAGACCACTTATTTTTGAATCATGCAGCAACATTACAACAATTTTCGGTGTTCATGCTGCTTTTTCTTGCTGGGAAATCCTTGTGAGGTCCAGCAGCTAGATGTGTGTGTGTTTAAAACAATCTATTGTTTCAATGTTTTACATTTTATACATATTTATATATTGTTCTGTGAATTTTTAAACAATAATGCTGTATTCTGCTATGCCATACGAAATAAATAAATAAACAAACAACAATTTTGACGCCAGCTTGTGGTTCTGGGAGGAGCAGGGAGTGGTGGGACTCCTCCTGTACTGACTTTTCAAGGATTTGATGATTTAGTGAAACTCCATGTATCTGAGCTCAAGTGGCTAGATAATGTAGCAATCCACAAGTGGCTTTGGTTGGAGTGACTGGTGTCAGTGATCCACTCTACAGTCAGGATTGGGTCACAGTATCCTAGCCTGTGCTGGTCTTCAGGCCATTTCAACATTGTAACACTGGCCCTGTCCTCCTTAGCCACATGTTTTTTTGTGAAGCCTTCCACTGGTGTATGGAGAGCTTCCTCGTGGTTATGAGTGGCTACTGACCTCACCTATGCTGAGGTGAATTCCTGAAGGAAGGAATTGGGAGACAGCTGCAGCCAATGTTCAGGGAGAGGTTATATATTTTAACATTAATGTATGACCTCATTTGAAATGGAGTATGTGTAAGTGCAGCTCTGAAGCTCTGAAGGTCTCTGAAGCAGTAGGAAGATGAAATAGTTCAGGATCACACAGGAAGTACAGGACTGGCAGCAGGCAAAGGAGAAGAAAACCAGCTCCACTTTTATAAGGCCACAGTCCTGGCAGGGACTATCCAGGCTGAACTCTCAGAAGCTGTCAAGGGCAAGTAGGGTTCTTTTTCAGCAGCAATTTACAAACTCCACCAACCCCCACATTGAAGGAGAGGTGAGGCATCCCTGGTTGGAATTCAGGGCAACCAAGCAAGGAAGGCACACAGTACATAAGCCTCCATTGCCACCTACCTATCACAAGACATGGAGAATGCATCCATTGATTCCCTGGAATGCTGGGAAGCTGAAAGCCATAAAGACAGGGAGAAAGTATGTCTATGAAGGTTCTCAGTCATCCAGGTGGAATTGTCTGTAGCTTGAGTCATGTCAACTGGATTTCTATTTTCTCAGTGGAAACGTTTCGCTCCTTATCCAAGGAGCTTCTTCAGTCTGAAGACTGAAGAAGCTCCTTGGATAAGGAGCGAAACGTTTCCACTGAGAAAATAGAAATCCAGTTGACATGACTCAAGCTACAGACAGGGAGAAAGTATTCCACAGGGCAGGCAATGTTGCAATACTCCAATATGCTGTGGAATCTGAATTACTGGCACCGCTGCAGTTCTCAAAAACAAACTTCCAATTGGGGGGGGGGGGGAGACCTCAACTTGGATCTGCAGACCAATTTTGTTCATTAAACAAGACTCAATATGTTTTTGTAAAGTTAGAAGTAGAAAAGAAAGAGTAATCTTTGTATGTTTGTGGCATGGATAAATTTCTTAACACTGAGGGAATGGTTGGCCCCAAATATATATTATTGTTGATAAGCAGGAAAGGGAGTATGGTGTGTGAACTGTGAATGTCTCTTAAATTGCTGATGCTAATTATTTACTTTCTTTTAAGTAGGAGCAGTGCAATGGTTCTCAGATCTCCAAATCTGCTAAAGTTAGGAGAGGGTTTTGTCAAGAAAGTTGCTTTTGAAGCCAAACACATTTGCCTGGGAATGAGAGGCCATGGCTTGACTAAAGTTACTTTACTCCTTGGAACAAGAAGTCATAGTTATCTCCTCTGTGCCAGTCTCCTTCTATCAGCTTCCTCCAGTCTGCCTTTCTCTGTACACAGTGCCACAATGACTCAGGAGGGCTGTTGGCTGCAATGGTCCAGTAACTGAGTGCATAATTTCTGCTCCTCAAATGTGAGCCTGCCCAATCCTTCTCCACCAGGGTCATATTATTTCAACTCTGATAGACTGGGGCAACTTTCTTCTGTGCCAGCCTCTCTCTGCCAGCTTCTCCTGACTGCCTCTCTCTGTGCCCACAGTGCCACCTGCTCTTCAAATGCCAGCTTGCCAACCTTGCTGCCTGCCAAGTGTTCTCCACCTGGGCACCTTATTTCATCTCTGATAGACAACTACTTCTCCCTATGCCATTTTGTCCAAATGCCAAAGTCTGCCAGTCTGTTAGAACAGCTGACATTTATCTGCATTTTGCCAATATTGTTACAAGGGAGATAAGTCATCTCAGGGCAACCTTTCAAATCACTAATGCTGAATACTTCCAGCAAGCCACAACCATTGAGTTGGTTTAAATTACACTGGGACTTTACCACAAGGAGCTATGCTGGCCAAGCTTAAAGAAGGCATGCCTAGCGTGGCATCCCAAAAAATAAGTGCTCAAAGGATGGTAGGGAAGACTCATTTTATCTTTAAAATCATGGTTTGGGGAACCCTAGCAGTTGCATCTTCCCAAGGAGCCATGCGAAGGACTGCCAGCCTGCTCATCCAAGCCACTAATTTTAGAGTGCCAATTCAGGATTGGCTTGGGGTACATTTAAATCTCAACCAACAAGAATGGAATGGGCAAATAGACAGTCAGGTCTGTGAATGGGTGGGAATTACTGAGTATTTGCTGATACAGTAGCAATTTGCTAATTGTTTTATTGATTAGTGGGCATGTTCTTAGTTGTCTCTCCAAATGTGTACTGCTGAACAAGGCTAGAAATGGGATGGTAGCAAAACCAATGTTGATTTGGGTTTCATTCACTTTCCCAGGCTCTCGGCTTCTTTAATATGGCCAGCCACAAGTTTTAACCTTTTTCTCTCTTGTGTTACACTTCTATGCTGGTCCTGCCAATGCCAGTGGGAATCCAATCAGTACTCAGCACTCTGAAACTAGGCTCAAGGCTAATCAGATCATGTGGGGGGAGGGGTGGTAGAAAAGTTCCTCTTACATTTTGTATGACATGACTAGGACAGGTTGAAGTCTCTCCCTATTGCAATGACTGAATGTGTACCAAGCTTTCACTGTCAGGGTGCTTTTACATTAGCTGCTTTTCAAAACTTCAAGTTGGGGTGAGAAAAGGAGGCAAGTTATAAATGCCACTTGTTTTTTTTCCTCTGTAATTTGACTATCTCTATGGTTTTGTATCATAATTTGCCAGACTGCTTCTACTGCTTTGGCCAATTCACATAGGATATTTAAAAAGGTAAAGGTTCCCCACACACATTTGTGCAATCGTGTCCGACTCTAGGGGCCGGTGCTCATCTCCGTTTGTTAGCCAAAGAGCCAGTGTTGTCCGAAAATGCTTCTGCGGTCATGTGGCTGGCATGACGCATGTGGAACGCTGTTACCTTCCCACCGAAGTGGTACCTATTCATCTACTTGCATTTGCATGCTTTCAAATTGCTAGGTTGGCAAGAGCTGGGGCTAGTGCAGGAGCTCACTCCATCACATGGGGCTAGGGATTTGAACCTCTGAACTTGCAATCTTCCGATCGACAAGCCTGGCATCTTACACGCTGAGCCACCATGCCCCCATAGGATATTACCAGCAAGCAAAAATACTAGCATTGAAGGGGTCCTTAGAAGGGTCTAAGCTTGCCCAGCAGCTATGCTACCCACCTAGCACCTGAGAAATTAGGTGCTAGGTGATTAGAGACAGCCAAGGCCTGCCCCAGTAGGTCAAGTCAGTTTTCATTCTCCAGAATCTTGCCCTGAAGAGATCAAGTGTCGCCAATGTTCCCTGCCCAGCCTGGCACCTTATTGAGGACAGTGATGAGGGAGTCATTCCTGGGAGTGATAAGCTGTCAAGCAGCTGTGTCAGCTCTCTTGGCGTACCAGAAAACCAGCGATGAAGGGCAGCAAAGCACAATGTTGTGGCACCCCAGAAAAGCAAGGAGAAAGTAAGAACTCGGTTTTGACAAATACTGTTGAAAGTTTGGATTTGAAAACAATTTAGAACATTTGGATTTTTAAGTTGGAGAAGGGTGCTGCCTTTGTTCAGTCAATTTCTCTATAGACTGTGTTTGCATTGGGTAATTTGTAAGCTTCTTGTGTACTTCATCCCTGCTATATCTTCCATAAAATAAGTTCAAGGGGATATTTTTTATAAAATGCAGTAAAACCTTTGAATCTGTCTGGTTGAAAATTTGGCATGGTTAAATTCCTTCCAAGAATGATCACCTCTGCTATTATTGAATTAAATTATGCCATCTTTGACTCCTGAATCTCCAGTAGAATCAAGACATTTCTTATTAGGATAGTCCAAATGTCTAAATATGACAAAACATGACAAAATGCTTGTTCAATTACAGAAAAAAGTTCCGCTGTGGAACTGACTTCCAAACTTGATCTTTTTTTCTTTTCTTTTTTTTTTTGTGATCATAGAATTATGGAATAGCCATTTTCATTACCTTCTTTTTATTTCCAAACAGCAGGTATTTAGTGAAAAATAACACAAGCATGTGGAAAAATTAGACTTCCAGAAAAAAATCAATAACATCCATTTGAATGGTAACCAATATAGCAGGTGACAACACCTTATGGAATAATCTTGCATTTTGAGCCTCACATCTCCAACAATTTGCTGAATCCTGCAATTTTTAAATCTGTAAAGCTCTGATACAGAAAGGCTCAAATGGCATTCCAGATATAGAAAGGCTTTGACATACATTCCAGTTCAAATTTCATGCCTCTCTATACTTTTAAAAATGTAAATGTATGATTGGCTGCCATAGAAGGTTTCTATAGAGAAATGCAAATCTCCTTGAAGATTTAATCCTCTAAATTCACCCTATTCAGAACAGTTCCCAGAAGAAAATTGTCTTCTACCAGGTTCTTAACAGTTAATGACCATCAAGAATAAAGTCTTCAACAGTCAGGATGGGGAAAAGTTGGAACAGTATTTCTACTGTGAAAACACTGCTGCCTCCTTAGCAAGCCACCATCTTGAAAAAAAACATTATATTATGCTATTGGTAATATACGGAGAGGAGTAATCCCATGCTGATGAAGGTAATAACCAACTTGGGTAACCAATTTGCAGAGTGCCAAGTATGCTGATTCCAAGCTGTCCCATGAGAAGAAGTTTCCACTGTTAACCAGAAGTAGGTTTATACAATAATCCAGCTGTTCACTTGCATTATTAACAACATGATTAATTTTATTATTAATTCCTAAAAGTTACATTTATTTCTTGGGCTTATAGGCCACTCCAGTCAGCCACTCAGTTGTACTGAACTGTGTACAACTTTCCAGTATGTAATTGGGATTAAAAACAATGTAAACGAAAGAAGAAACAAGATTCTCACTGAACAGAGGTTGAGCTGTCTCCCCCTATAACGTCCCATATAAGAATTCTTCTCCAGCTAGTAATAAATGGAAGAAATAGTCTCTGGATGGAGATTGAGTTCCTTTATTAGAAATTCATCTCTAGATTGCTGTCCCAATGGTTCTCTTAGGAGCACTGGAACAATTATCTCTTCATTATCACCCAGTTGATAGTATGTGGGGAAAATTTGTTGGGTCCTCAAGGCTCCACTGGATCATATATTGCCCTTTTGCTTGCTCCCCCCCAATTGGTTAAAGTGATAGCTTGTTATTTTCCTAACTAACAAATTAGAATATATTCCCTAGAAATAGATGAATTTTAGCATACATAAAAAAATATTTGCAGCCAAGAAGAAATTTCAAGTACATTTTTCACATACAAAAGAGTGAGAGCATTATTATTATATTTTTATGTTTATTATTATATTTTTAGCCTGCCCTTTTTTCTTCAACACTTAAAGATGAACTTTATGCTTTAATATTTTTTTATACTATATGTTATATGTTAACTTGAAATGCCCACATTCCCATTATGGTTGGACAACATTCTTTGAATCTACAGTTCTACTACAGAAACCCAATTCTACTTGAACCAAATACGTTTAGGCTGCTGTACATTTGTTTACTTAATGGATTGATATGGCCACCCAGCTCAAACAGTGTGTACAGCAAAAAATAAACAATAAACTAAAAGAACCACATGTCAGGCCCAGCCCAAGAACGACAAGGAATCAGTCCATCCAAACTTCAGTTCTTTATTTGATCACACCGTATAGACAGAATCTTGCCAGACTAAAGCTACTCTACCTAACCTAAAGGGAAATAACCTAGGGGGCCTCTAGGGCAGGTCTATTCTGAATCTCTTTGTCTTCCCACTTTCCAGCTCCGGACTGTGTTTTCTCTTGTCCTGCCCCCCTCCTTGGAATGGGCTCCCTCCTTCCTGAGAACTAGCTGCATTACTGTAGTCCATAACACAGAGAATGTTAAAAACAATCTTGAGAGTTATATGATAACTACCATAACTGAAGTAGTTCCTTCAACTGAAGTAGAATCCCATAGTATCAGTCCTAACTAATCACCACTGCAAAACAAGGGTCTCAAACTGAAGTCATCACTGGGGTCACAGCACTGAAGCCTTTAGGTATATAATACATAAATCTCTAGTAAGTCAAAGTATCACAGTGTGCCATTAGACAGAAGTTTATAATAATAATAATAATAATAATAATAATAATAATAATAACAGCAATAATACCTATAACAATTTCACTGCAGAATAGATCTACATGTGGTGTAGAGCTATTTAACTTTTGCCATTTAGCTGACAGTGTTTTTTTCCCCACTAAGACAAACACCAATATTTGGTTTTATTACTGAAATGATATCTAATATACTTTTTAAAATTGTATCTTAAATGATATAATCTAGGAAGATGTCCCATTAATAGCCACCCTAATCCTGCTTTCCATTCTTTAGCCCAGTGCAGAGATCTCATTTGCTTTCATACTTAGTGTGATAGCTCAAGCCTACTGCTTGGATTCCTCCTCCCTTCTCCCTAAGTCTCCCTAAGGCCAGACACACATACACACACCCTGCAGCTTCTTTTCTCTAGCCAAGCCGCCCCTCTCCATTGCCCCTGCCCGAAGAGCCTGGTGTTACCTCGGAGCTAATTAAGAGAGCAGTCAGAGATCCCTGGAGAGCAGCACTGCTTGGCTTAGAGTACAGAGTCTGCAGCCTGGCCAACCTGGTCTCCCTGTTCCTGAAAGATCTGCTGAGGCAAGCAGAGGTAAGCCATTAGACTGCTGTCACCAGGCCACTCCTCTTCCTGGAGTGCACAAAGACCTAGTCTGTGTTTGATGAGCAGCATCCTTAGAACCTATACAAATGATTGCTGTGGGCTACAGAAAATGACTTAGAGCCTGCCTTCCTTCCTTCCTTCCTTCCTTCCTTCCTTCCTTCCTTCCTTCCTTCCTTCCTTCCTTCCTTCCCTCCCTCCCTCCCTCCCTCCCTCCCTCCCTCCCTCCCTCCCTTCCTTCCTTTGCTTTTGCACTTTTAGCTCTTTGATTTCTATTTTCTTTCTTTTTCTTGTTCTTACTCTATATTAGTTTCTATTAGTTTTTTATCTTCTTTCTTAAATTTTTTAATAAATTTAATAACATTATATAATAATTTAATAAAATTTATACACACGCACACACATATATATACATACATATATACATGTACATATACTGTTGGGGTTTGATATACCCAGGAATTTACTGTTAGATATGAATTATACAGAGAGGCTTGATTTCTAGGTGAGAGGTGAAATATTCTGCAGAGTCACCCAATTAGCAGCCATTGTTGTAGTGCTGATGTGTCAGTGTGTGACTCATACAACAGGTGCTAAGAGTTAAGTTGGGTATGGTTGATAACGAGAGTGACCTATAATGTGATTGGTCAGTTTATCTATAAAAACAGAGATATTCTGTATTCCCATTTTCTCATTCAACCTCTGTATGCTGTATCGTTGGTTATCATTTGTTACCTGTGTGGAAGTGACCTGTAAATACGTATGTATATAAAGTAAATAGGCTATTTTATATAATCTCTGTGTGAGTGTCTATTTGATATACAGACTAAGGATCACTGGTGCCTAGGAGAGAAGCAGGCCGCTCCACCCGCTCGCCCTTTAACAGGTTATGGGCCCAGAGGCGACAGAGAAGCCATAGACAACAGAAGCTTTTGGACTGGCTGTGGATCGTGGGATCGTGTGCAGTCTGTGAGCTGGAAGCTTTGGAAGCCTATCCAGGAGTCGTGTGGCTAGTTGGAGTGGTTTGGAGCTTTAACAGGTTCCGTGCCTGCGTGTGTGTGTTTTTTTCTCTCCTATGCTTGTTTTGCAGCTGGAGGACGTTCTGATAAGGTCTGTGTCTTTAATCATCGGTGTCTGCCCAGGAGGGGCTAGGACAGATGAGCTCAGTGAAGATGTTGCCTGCAGTCGGGGGAGGATTTCCTCTGGAAAGACTGAATGGCACTAATTATTCGTCATGGGCATACAAAATGGAAATGTATCTTCAGTGGGAGGGTCTTTGGAGAAGTCTACTTTGCCCTGACCCAGACCTGGACGATGAAGAAGTTGCTCTAAAGGACAATAGAGCATTGGCAAGCATAATTTTATAGTCTGGAAGATAGCCAATTATGTTATGTTAGAGATTTTCAGTTAGCCAATAAGTGTTGGGAAGCTTTAAAGTCTGTTTATCTGAGAAGGTCGCCGTTATGCAAAGTTTTGCTAACAAGGAAACTTTATCATGCCAGATTAGGGGTATCTGATAATATAAGGGATCACCTGCATTATATGACAGGGTTGTTCCAGGAGTTGGCTCAGAGAGATATGCCATTTACAGAAGCAAATAAAGTGTATATAATTCTCAGTTCTTTAAATGAAACGTGGGATACTTTAGCAACAAGCTTCGGGTCATTATCTGAGGGAGATTTGACCATAAATTACTTATCTGGCAGGCTTTTGGAAGAAGAGCAAAGAAGGAAACAATGTTCTAACGTAATGGGTAATAACATAAGGCAGTCTGTTAATGAATGTTATTCTGATAAGTCTAACAATGTTTTATTTGTAAAGCGTAAATGTTTTAACTGTGGGTCGCATAAGCATTTGTTGCAACATTGTGATAGAAAACAGAAGCCTAAAGTCAAGCCGAGAATCTCCAAGCCGGGAGACGCTGCACACCTGTCTTTAATTAGTTCAAGTGTTCAAGATTTAAAGAGGCCATATCTATTTGACAGCGGGGCTTGTCAGCATATAGGAAATAACAGGCAGATGTTTAAGAGTTTTACGCAAGCTGATAAAGATCATGTTAGTCTAGCTAATGGAAGCATTCCATCTGTGACTGGTAAGGGATTAGTGTATGTACCAGGGTTAAATATTGAATTATCAATGTTATGTGTACCAGAACTGGAGTAAAATATTATTAGTGTGTCACAATTGGATAAACTAGGTTATACTGTACAGTTTGGTAATAATGAATGTATTGTCATGAAAGATAATAATGTTTCTGGTAAAGGTATTTTACAGAACTATCTTTATGAAATGGTACAAACCAGGACAAGCAGAGGCCATGATTTAGCTACAATTAATAAGGCAACACATGATTCATGTGAGCACTTATGGCATAGAAGGCTTGGGCATCAGAGTTTCAAAGTGATTGAAAAGATGTCAGAAGCAAGTTCTGGAATGAATTTGAAACAGTGCCAAGTGTATTTGGATTGCACAGCTTGTAAGGTTGCAAAGTCAAAGGTGTTTCCTGTGAGCAAATTCAGTGATAGGAAGTCACATAAATGTTTTGAATTAGTTCACACTGATTTAATTGGTCCATTACCAGCTACTATAGGGGGTGCTAAATATGTTTTAATCATTGTAGATGATTACACCAGATTTGGGTTCTGTTACCTATTGAAAGCTAAAAGTCAAACATTTGATAAGTTTAGAAACTGGGTGCAGTTTGTGGAATGTAGATATAGCACAAAGGTGTGTAGTTTACAAACTGACCGGGGTACTGAGTTTCTGAGTGGTAGTTTTCAGCAATGGCTCGGTAGAAGGGGCATTGTGCATAGGAGAACCAAATCAGGGCCAGGAGTGGCAGAACAAAGATACTCAGCATTGCAGACAGTGAAGGATTCACTTATTGCTGACTCAGGGTTATCAAGTGGATACTGGGGAGAGGCAATATTAACAGCCAATTATTTAATTAACAGGTTATGGAGTGTATCTGTAAATCAAACTCCATATTATATGTTATATGACAAGAAGCCGTCATTAGCTCATTTGAAAGTGTTTGGGTGCACTGCCTATGTTCATGTGCATAAGGAGGTACACAGGAAAGGACAGGCAAAAGCACAGAAGATGACGTTTGTGGGGTATGAGCCAGGGACCAAGGGATATAGGTTCACTGATGGCAGGAAGGTTGTTATTTCTAGATCAGCAAGTTTTAGTGAGCACAGCAATTGGCCGAGATTACACGGGAGTAGTGCAGTTTATCTTCCTAGTCAGGGACGTTTTGAGTTCTCAGAGTGGAGAGAGTCCACTGATGTGATTAAGAAGGAAGAGGAATTAACTCCTAGTGTGCCAATGATGCAGGATGCTACAGTATTGCGCAGATCTGAGAGAGTTAACAAGGGCATACCACCTCAGTGTTATACACCAGGTGATGTAAAAGTGTGTTTTATTCATTATGAACCTTGTAGTTACAGGGACGTATTGGAGTTGCCACAACACGAGCAGAGTAGATGGAAAGCTGCTATGGATGTGGAAATGAAAGCCATTAATTCTCATAAGGTTTTTAAATCTACCAGGTTGCCTGAGGGGCATAGGGCAGTAGGTTGTAGGTGGGTGTATAAGAAGAAAACCTTAGTGAATGGTGATATTCAGTATAAGGCTAGACTGGTAGCACAAGGATTTTCCCAGGTAAAGAATCAGACTTATGATGAAGTTTTTGCACCAACGCTAAGAGGGGAGACATTTAGGTTTGCCTTAGCAATGGCAGCAGCTGGGAATTGTGTAGTACAGCATTATGATATCACAACAGCATATTTGCATGCTGATTTGAAAGAAGAAAGCTATATGATTGAAGCCCCAGGTTATGAATCAAATATTGCAGGGAGAGTATACAAGTTGCAGAAAGCATTGTATGGACTCAAGCAGTCGGCACGTTGCTGGAATCTAACTTTAGATAAGGGATTACAAAGAATGGGATTCAAGTGTAGTATAGCTGACCCATGTCTGTATGTAAAGCAATGTGAAAATGATGAACAGATTTTGCTTTTGATATTTGTAGACGATTTATGTTTTATAGCGAAAGATCAAAGCAGGGTAATTGAATTTACTGAAAATCTGAAACAACAATTTGATGTCAAAGATCTGGGAGAGATTAGGAATTACCTAGGTGTGGGTATTCAGAAGGTTGATGGGGGTTATGTTCTAGAGCAGCGGAAGAAGATTGAAGCACTGCTAAGAGAGAACAATATGGAACATTGCAAGGAAGTTCCAACCCCGATGACAACAGATTTTGTTAAAACAGAGACTGGAGATGATGACCAAACTTCATGTGATCAAGAATATGTGATCAGTCAATAATTGGAAGTTTATTGTATTGTATTGTATTGATTTGCAATATTGTCCATCTGAGTGTAATGTAGCAGATGTGATGACAAAGCCTCTAAGCATAGATAGACATAGGATGTGTATATCTCGAATGTGTATGTCTTCTATTCTGTATATGTGAATGTGATATCTATTGTAAATTGAAGGGGTGTTGGGGTTTGATATACCCAGGAATTTACTGTTAGATATGAATTATACAGAGAGGCTTGATTTCTAGGTGAGAGGTGAAATATTCTGCAGAGTCACCCAATTAGCAGCCATTGTTGTAGTGCTGATGTGTCAGTGTGTGACTCATACAACAGGTGCTAAGAGTTAAGTTGGGTGTGGTAGATAACGAGAGTGACCTATAATGTGATTGGTCAGTTTATCTATAAAAGCAGAGATATTCTGTATTCCCATTTTCTCATTCAACCTCTGTATGCTGTATCGTTGGTTATCATTTGTTACCTGTGTGGAAGTGACCTGTAAATACGTATGTATATAAAGTAAATAGGCTATTTTATATAATCTCTGTGTGAGTGTCTATTTGATATACAGACTAAGGATCACTGGTGCCTAGGAGAGAAGCAGGCCGCTCCATCCGCTCGCCCTTTAACATATACATATACTTATACGAAAAATGACTTAGTCTTATCCTGTGAGTTTGATATTCCTGTCATAAAGTTTCCAGATAAGACTTGGAGTCTCAAAACTTTCTGTTTGCCACTGACCTGTCTTTGACTTGGTTTATTGACCTTTGACTTCACTAATCTGTTCTTCTTTCAGATAATCATAACTCACATATCTGTTCTTGCTATTTCAGCATTGCATGCAAGGACTCTGCATTCTTCACAATGACAAAAATAACATTTGACATAAATGGAGCTCTCCCTGTGGCATTATTTCTGTATTCTGAAATCAAATGCATATTCATTTAGAGCTATTCTGACATGATCACATTTGTCAGTACTGCAAAAGTTTACAAATCATCATCATCATCATCATTCAAGAATACTGCCATATTTTCAATTTTATTTTTTTCATATGGCAATTATTTATTCATCCTCTGATGAAACAAGTGTTATATTTACATATACAGTATACATACACAAATAAATGGACTTTCAGAATGACAGTAGTACAATGGAAGAAACCTTTCAGTTAAAAAAAGGGAAACTAGTAAGAATGACAGCACTAACACAACTGGACTGAACATTCCATAAAAATAACTAATAAGAGCAACAGATATTCCCAAATGAACCTCAAATTAATATAATGTAGGTATTCTCTAACTGCCCCGAGTCTACCATGGTAGAGATGGGCGGTGAGAAATCCAAATAATAAATAAATAAATTCTTACCCATATAAAATTGTGATATTTAATAAATTCTGAGCGTTATTTACTAGTTTATGTGACAGTTTTTCTCTCTGAAGCATCTACTAAGGGCTGCATAGCATAGATCATCATTTGCTGTGTAATACTTGAAAACCTTTATATCCCATCAAACCCCTGACTTCCTATTAATTTAAAGTTATAAATTATACATTACTTGAGAAGCAACATTATTATTCCTTTATAGTATACTTCATTGGGGAAAGCATGGTAATCTAGGTATTTTCTCAGTAGTATATTTTTTTTAATGTTACAGACAAGTTGAAATTAGCCAATTATTTGTTGTAATAATTTATACAGCTTGTCAACATTGATTTATGCAGAATAAGAGTTATCAGTGAGATGATTATACAGAGGCTATGATGTTTCAACTTCATTTCCATATACCAGAGCTTTCCAAACTCTGTGTCGCGACACAAAAGTTTGTCGCCACACACAGTCTGGTGTGTCGCCACACAACCCGGAAGCACTGATCATCATCAGCGCTTCCGGGTTTTCCCGCGGCGACACACCAACCACGGCACGCAAAAACCCAAAAGCGGCAGCAGCGCTTCCGGGTTTTTGCGCGCTGCCGCAACAGCGGCACTTCCGGGTTTTCCCGCGGTGACACACCAACGGCGGTTGGTGTGTCGCCGCAGGAAAACTTTGGAAAGCCCTGCCATATACTGTATGGAGAACAATGCTGGGATATGTTCATTGGAATGGAATGATGACACTGACATGAGCAGCTGGCCACAATGAGACTTGTGATATCATTAAACATTCTTCCAATTGGAGCTCTAAGATGACTTTGGGCTTCACTCACCTTCTCAGCTCTCAACTTCTTTAATAGGGCCAGTGATAAGCCTTAACTTTCTTCTTTTGTGCTAATGGAATGTTAAACTGGCCTTCTAGTGCAATGGGGATTTCATCTCTGCTCTCAGCTTGTAAGCAAGTAGGTAATCAGGAAGTGATAGGAATATACTTCCCCATTTCTTTTCCTTTTATTAAATTTGTTAATTTGTCTGATTGCATTAAATCCATTACTTTTATAATCCATTCTTCTTTTGTTGGAATATTTTCTTGTTTCCAGTATTGGGCGTATTTTATCCTTGCAGCTGTACTTAGATACTGAAATAAAATCTTTTGTTTTTTATTTATATTATCTTCAATTTTACCCAATAAATATAATTCTGGTCTCATTCTTATTTCTTTGTCGAATATTTTACATACATATTATAACAATAATAAAAAAAGTACAAATAAAGAAGGGCCGAAAAGAAGAAAAAAAAAAAAAAGAGGTATAAGAAGAGAAAACTGTAAATCGAGTATTTACAAGAATTTTTTTGTTTGTTTGTTGCTATGTGTTATATATGTTCATTGTTATGTATTATATGTTTGGTTTATGTTTTATGTTAAATGCAATAATAAAAAATATCTGGAAAAAAAAAAAAAAAGGAAGTGATAGGAATAGTTTAGGCTTTAGTTTCAATATTAAAAAAAACACCTGTCTTTGGAGAAAGCAAAAAAATGGCATAAATTACCTAGGAAAGTTATGCTGTCCTTATCCCTGGAGATTTTAATGTCTGCCAACAATGTTTCATAATTGAGATTAAACTTGATGTCCCTGAGGTTGCAGCGCTATGAAGTTAGAATTTATTGCTATTATTGGACTCTGTCATTTCATGGCTAAACCCTAATGACCTCCATATGTTTATAGTATGTACCTTTTAGAGGACCAGGGTAGAGCTAATTTTTAAAAGCCTAAATTTCTTTTACATTTTAGAACAAAGGTGGAGAACCTGTGTGCCCACCTGGTATTCCCATGGTAAGGAATGCTTGAACTTTAGCTCAGTAATGTCTGGAGAGTTACATTTTTACCTAAATATGTCTGAGTTATTTGGATGCTGTTGCACCAATTATTCATACAATGATCTTTTTCCTTGACTGAAATGCAGTGTACTATTTTTTAAAAATTTTTATGCCGCCTTTATTATTTTTATAAATATTTTTTTTATAAATTATTTCTTATGCAACGTGCAGCTGAGGCCCCAGTGCCTTGTGTGACCCCCTCCCCAAATATTGTGCAGCCATCAGTCTCTAACAGCTGCAATTCAATTGTAATATTTTATGCAATAGAAAGGGAACATTTTTTACATACACGGGGAACAATAATCTTAAAGGTATTTAATTGATCAAATTTAATTTAAATAGAAATTAAGTTAAATCGATTCCAGCCCTACCTACTTCTTGGTTGGACCTCTGCTTACTTTCCGCAATATGGCTCTTGGCATGCTATTCAAAGGCGAAATGTGGTGCTCCTCTTGAAAAACAAGGAATTTGAAGCTGGGGGGAGGGAGGTTATACTACTTCAGAGAGAATGCTATTTCGATGTAATTTAGCTAGGCCACAGAGCAGAAAATACTGCATGGCCTAGTCAGCCAGTCTCATTAAAAACATAATGCTATGCAAAATAATGATGCTATAATGTTTCTTAAGTTTTAATCCTATAGAAGAAAGATTGAAAGACATGAAATCCTATTGATTTGAAAGCTGTTCTATGCTAGGCCTGGATTAATTACATCAATTATTTCTATACTTTGGGTGCTAAAGCCATATCTTCAATTTCCTCAGAATCATTAGAGTTTCAATGAACCAAATTAACATGATAGATTTGCACAAAGCTGCAGAATGAATATAGGGAACTAAGTATTCCTTCTAAAACAAGTAATTTGGTGAAAACACCGACAAGTTGGACAGTCATTATTAATAATTAGTTCATTTGATTATTGCTGCTGTTTGAAGGTAGTAATTTGAGGACAGCAATCAGGATATTGGACTAAGGATCTTAAGTTTTATAATAATAAGTTTAGTACTGGGATATTTCTTATAATGTCTTAAACTTAGATTGATATCCACATTTTAGAGACTAGGAACATTCCTATGTCACTCTAAGGAAATCCAGGGCAAATTTTGCATTTGGATACATGTTTTATTCTTCCCAACCCAACAGAATGATGGAAAGAAATTACAGGTAGTCCTCAACTTATGACCGTTTAGTGACCGTTCAAAGTTATGAAGGCGCTGAAAAAGTGACTTGCAACTGGTCCTCGCACTCATGACCGTCACAGCATCCCTGTGGTCATATGATCAAAAATCAGGTGCTTGGCCACTGTCAGGTATTTATGATGGCTGCAGTGTCCCAGGGTCACATGATCGCCATTTGTTGAACTAACGTTCAACTAGCCCCAGATGTGATGACGCAGCTAGCTCAAAACCGAAAGGACGGCTAGCGGCCGACGGTGCTGGTGGTGAACGACGAATCCGATGTTCTAAAGATCAACACACCATTGGAACCTGGAATGTAAGATCTATGAGCCAGGGCAAATTGGATGTGGTTATTGGTGAGATGTCAAGATTAAATATAGACATTTTAGGTGTCAGTGAACTGAAATGGACTGGAATGGGACACTTCACATCAGGTGACCACCAGATCTACTACTGTGGACAAGAGGACCACAGAAGAAATGGAGTAGCCTTCATAATTAATAATAAAGTGGCTAAAGCAGTGCTTGGATACAATCCAAAAAACGATAGAATGATCTCAATTCGAATTCAGGGTAAGCCATTTAACATCACAGTGATCCAAATATACGCCACAACCACAGATGCTGAAGAAGCAGAAGTAGATCAGTTCTATGAGGATCTGCAGCACCTACTGGATAATACACCAAAAAGAGATGTTATTTTCATTACAGGAGACTGGAATGCTAAGGTGGGTAGTCAGATGACACCTGGAATTACAGGCAAGCATGGTCTGGGAGAACAAAATGAAGCAGGACATAGGCTGATAGAATTTTGCCAAGACAACTCACTGTGCATAACAAACACTCTCTTCCAACAACCTAAAAGACGACTTTATACATGGACTTCACCAGATGGTCGACACCGAAATCAGATTGACTACATCCTTTGCAGCCAAAGGTGGCGGACATCTATACAGTCAGTAAAAACAAGACCTGGAGCTGACTGTAGGTCAGATCACGAACTTCTTATTGCAAAATTTAGAATCAGACTAAAGAGAATAGGGAAGACCCACAGATCAGTTAGATATGAGCTCACTAATATTCCTAAGGAATATGCAGTGGAGGTGAAGAATAGATTTAAGGGACTAGATTTAGTAGATAGGGTCCCAGAAGAACTATGGACAGAAGTTCGCAACATTGTTCAGGAGGCGGCAACAAAAAACGTCCCAAAGAAAAAAAAAACCAAGAAGGCAAGATGGCTGTCTGCTGAGACACTGGAAGTAGCCCAAGAAAGAAGGAAAGAAAAAGGCAACAGAGATAGGGGGAGATATGCCCAATTAAATGCAAAATTCCAGAGGTTAGCCAGAAGAGGTAAGGAATTATTTTTAAACAAGCAATGTGCAGAAGTGGAAGAAGACAATAGAATAGGAAGGACAAGAGACCTCTTCCAGAAAATTAGAAACATCGGAGGTAAATTCCAGGCAAAAATGGGTATGATCAAAAACAAAGATGGTAAGGACCTAACAGAAGCAGAAGAGATCAAGAAAAGGTGGCAAGAATATACGGAAGATCTGTATAGGAAGGATAATAATATTGGAGATAGCTTTGATGGTGTGGTCAGTGAGTTAGAGCCAGACATCCTGAAGAGTGAGGTTGAATGGGCCTTAAGAAACATTGCTAATAACAAGGCAGCAGGAGACGACGGTATCCCAGGTGAACTGTTTAAAATCTTGCAAGATGATGCTGTCAAGGTGATGCATGCCATATGCCAGCAAATTTGGAAAACACAAGAATGGCCATCAGATTGGAAAAAATCAACTTATATCCCCATACCAAAAGGGAAGCACTAAAGAATGTTCAAACTATCAAACAGTGGCACTTATTTCACATGCCAGTAAGGTAATGCTCAAGATCTTGCAAGGTAGACTCCAGCAATTCATGGAGCGAGAATTGCCAGATGTACAAGCTGGGTTTAGAAAAGGCAGAGGAACTAGAGACCAAATTGCCAACATCCGCTGGATAATGGAGAAAGCCAGGGAGTTTCAGAAAAACATCTATTTTTGTTTTATTGACTATTCAAAAGCCTTTGACTGTGTGGATCATAACAAATTGTGGCAACTTCTTGGTGGTATGGGGATACCAAGTCATCTTGTCTGCCTCCTGAGGAATCTGTATAACGACCAAGTAGCAACGGTAAGAACAGAGCACGGAACAATGGACTGGTTTAAGATTGGGGAAGGAGTACGGCAGGGCTGTATACTCACACCCTACCTATTCAACCTGTACGCAGAACACATCATGCGGCGTGCTGGGCTTGAGGAATCCAAGGCTGGAGTTAAAATCGCTGGAAGAAACATTAACAATCTTAGATATGCAGATGATACCACTTTGATGGCTGAAAGCGAGGAGGAGTTGAGGAGCCTTATGACAAAGGTGAAAGAAGAAAGTGCAAAAGCTGGGTTGCAGTTAAACCTCAAAAAAACCAAGATTATGGCAACCAGCTTGATTGATAACTGGCAAATAGAGGGAGAAAAAGTGGAGGCAGTGACAGACTTTGTATTTCTAGGCGCAAAGATTACTGCAGATGCTGACTGCAGCCAGGAAATCAGAAGAGGTCTACTTCTTGGGAGGAGAGCAATGGCAAATCTTGATAAAATAGTTAAGAGCAGAGACATCACACTGACAACAAAGGTCCGCATAGTTAAAGCAATGGTATTCCCTGTAGTAACCTATGGCTGTGAGAGCTGGACCATAAGGAAGGCTGAACGAAGGAAGATAGATGCTTTTGAACTGTGGTGTTGGAGGAAAATTCTGAGAGTGCCTTGGACTGCAAGAAGATCAAACCAGTCCATACTCCAGGAAATAAAGCCAGACTGCTCACTTGAGGGAATGATATTAAAGGCAAAACTGAAGTACTTTGGCCACATAATGAGAAGACAGGATACCCTGGAGAAGAAGCTGATGCTGGGGAAAGTGGAAGGCAAAAGGAAGAGGGGCCGACCAAGGGCAAGATGGATGGATGATATTCTGGAGGTGACGGACTCAACTGTGGGGGAGCTAGGGATGGTGACGGCTGACAGGAAGCTCTGGCGTGGGCTGGTCCATGAAGTCACGAAGAGTCGGAAGCGACTGAACGAATAAACAACAACACTTAACAACCGCCTCGCTTAGAGATGGAAGTTCCAGTCCCAATTGTGGTTGTAAGTTGAGTACTTGTATGTAAATAGGGTTAGCCATCTGTCTTTCTGCATGTCTGTCCATCAACAGGATAATATTCTAAAACCAGAATGGAACAGGACCAAATGAGTGGTGGGAGATGATGGCGGAAGAAAATAGGTTAAAAAATGGGCAGATCCAGCTGGGACCTATGGAGAAAAAAAATATGGATCAGATTCCCCCAGAGCGTTCTTATGAGAGAGGCTGCTGGGCAGCAGCTTGGAATGCTGTCAGCTGCTCCACTCTTAAGTGCTCTCTCCTTCTTCCTTGTCACGTGGCCCAGACTACGGCATGTGCAGCCCACCTTGCGCTTCCCAATGTGCACAAAGACACAGACCCAACACGAGGTGGACAGAAACACACATGCAGAGGCAACACAGATATGGACAGTATGTTCTAATCAGACCCTAACAAACACAGACATGCAGACTGATGCACACATAGATGCACACCCTGATTAATTCCTGGAAAGAAAATTCACAGAGAGACAGAATCAGCATGTTACTTTATGACACAGATGAAAATCCAGGCACCTCCTATAGCCATTGCTCATAAAGGCATTGGGAAGAATTTCAGAAGTCATGCTCTGCATGCTTTCCCCACATTGTCGTCTATTAAGTATCTAGATCATAGCTTTCCAAACAGTGTGTCAGGACACATTAGTGTGTCGGCTGCAGTGTCTGGGTGTGTCGGGGCTGCTGCTGCCTCATGGCTTCCACGCAGGTCCTAGTGCCTGCCTTGTGCCTTGCTGCCTCCAAACCTGCCCTGCCAGGATTCCGCGCAGGTCCTAGTGCCTGCCTTGTGCCTTGCTGCCTCCAAACCTGCTGTGATTCCGCGCAGGTCCTAGTGCCTGACTTGTGCCCTGCTGTAAGAGTGTGTCGCAAAATGATGAATGTCTAAAAAGTGTGTCACCAACATGAAAAGTTTGGAAAGCTCTGATCTAGATACAATTAAACCCAGGAGAGGTTTATTGTTGGATGTAGCTTGAATCATGTCAACTGGATTTCTATTTTCTCAGTGGAAACATTTCGCTCCTTATTCAAGGAGCTAAGAAGCTCCTTGGATAAGGAGCGAAACGTTTCCACTGAGAAAATAGAAATCCAGTTGACATGATTCAAGCTACAGACAATTCCACCTGGATGACTGAGAACCTTCATAGACATAGATAGATTTATTGTTGGATATTGACTTTTTATATGACATGCCAATAACTAAATGAGATAGTTTACGATTGGATGCAAAATAATTAGTATGAAGTCCTATTAAATTATATTCTAAATCATTCATCAATCAAAGAAATTGTCATAATGATATTCTCGTGCAAAAATGTTAGATAGGGTTCTCTATGCAATTACATATTTAAAAATCCTGTTGGTTTAATTCGCTTTGCTTTCATCTTAGCTGTTTCTATTCTCTTTTGCCTCCAGCACTGGTTGGCCAAAGCTCCTGAGCAGTGCATCTGGGACAGGCAGGCCAATGGGCAAATGTGAAGAAAACCCTTGGCCAGTACATCCAGAGGAGATTTAGCAGTGGGTGCTAATGAGAGTGGATGGGCAGAACTGCTTTCCAGGAAAACCACCTGCTCATCCCCTCTGGCATCATTGGCCAAAGCTCCTGGGTAGTATGCCTCAAGGGTGACAAGCCAGTAGAAGTCCATCTGGCAGGCATGTAGGCTTGTGGCCAGTGTGTCCTGCCTGTTCACCTTTATCCAGCTCTGGCAGGCGAAACCTGCTGGCCAGCACATCCTGGCTTGCCTCTTCAGGATACACTGATGAAGACCTTCGGCCAGCCACTGCTGGAGAAATGCTAGAAGGCAGAGCAGAACACCCTGACCAGGAGTTTCTTCAGCACCACCTGTCTGTCCCTTCTGGCACCCACTGGCCAAGGCTCCTTGCCAGTAGGTCCAAGAGGTGAGCCTGCCTTCACTGGCTGGGAGATTTTGCTGGGTGCTAGAATAACAGACAGGTGGCTGGCAGAACAGCGTTGCCAGTTTACTCCCCACCCTGTCCACACACACATTTCTCTGGGGGTCTTTACTGAAGAGATCTCTATTGCTTTGCAATGCAACTTTGCAGGGATTCAGGCTTTCAAAATTTGCACTGCACCAATAACATATTTATCCTCACATGGAGAAAGCCAAAATAATATATTTAAATGGAATATATAAATTGTTGTTCTTGTTCAGTCGTTTATTCATGTCCGACTCTTCGTGACCTCATGGACCATAGCACGCCAGGCCTTCCTGTCCTCCACTGTCACCCGGAGTTTACTCAAATTCATGTTCATTACATCGGTGATGCTATCTAACCATCTCATCCTCTGCCGTCCCCTTCTCCTTTTGCCTTCAGTCTTTCCCAGCATCAGGGTCTTTTCCAGTGAGTCCTCTCTTCGCATTAGGTGGCCAAAGTATTTGAGCTTCAGCTTCAACATCTGTCCTTCCAATGAGCAGTCAGGGTTGATTTCCTTTAGGATTGACTGGTTTGACCTCCTTGCAGTCCAAGGGACTCTCAAGAGTCTTCTCCAGCACCACAGTTCGAAAGCATCAATTCTTTGGCGCTCAGCCTTCCTTATGGTCCAACTCTCACAGCCATACATTACTACTGGAAAAACCATAGCTTTAACTATACGGACCTTTGCTGGCAAGGTGATGTCTCTGCTTTTTAATATGCTGTCTAGGTTTGCCATAGCTTTCCTCCCAAGGAGCAAGCGTCTTTTAATTTCATGGCTGCAGTCACCGTCTGCGGTGATCTTGGAGCCCAAGAAAATAAAATCTGTCACTGCTTCCATTTCTTCCCCTTCTATTTGCCAGGAAGTGATGGGACCAGATGCCATGATCTGGGTTTTTTTAATGTTGAGTTTCAAGCCAGCTTTTGCACTCTCCTCTTTCACCCTCATCAAGAGGCTCTTTAGTTCCTCTTCACTTTCTGCCATTAGGGTGGTATTGTCTGCATATCTGAGGTTGTTGATATTTCTCCCGGCAATCTTAACTCCGGCTTGTGATTCATCCAGCCCGGCATTTCTCACAATGTACTATGCATATAAGTTAAATAAGCAGGGTTATAATATACAGCCTTGTCGTACTCCTTTCCCAATTTTGAACCAGTCAGTTGTTCCATGTCCGGTTCTAACTGTTGCTTCTTGACCCGCATACAGGTTTCTCAGGAGACAGGTAAGGTGGTCTGGTACTCCCATCTCTTTAAGAATTTGCCACAGTTTGTTGTGATCCACACAATCAAAGGCTTTAGCGTAGTCAATGAAGCAGAAGTACATGTTTTTCTGGAACTCTCTTGCTTTTTCCATGATCCAGCGAATGTTGGCAATCTGATCTCTAGTTCCTCTGCCTCTTCGAAACCCAGCTTGCACTTCTGGTAGTTCTCGGTTCACATACTGCTGAAGCCTAGCTTGTTGAGCATAACCTTGCTAGCATGTGAAATGAGCGCAATTGTAAGGTAGTTTGAACATTCTTTGGCATTGCCCTTCTTTGGAATTGGAATGTAAACTGACCTTTTCCAATCCTGTGGCCACTGTTGAGTTTTCCAAATTTGTTGGCATATTGAGTGCAGCACTTTAACAGCATCATCTTTTAGGATTTTAAATAGCTCAGCTGGGATACTGTCTTCTCCACTAGCTTTGTTGTTAGTAATGCTTCCTAAGGCCCACTTGACTTCACTCTCTAGGATGTCCGGCTCAAGGTCAGTGACCACACCATCGTATTTATCAGGGATATTAAGATCTTTCTTGTATAGTTCTTCTGTGTATTCTTGTCACCTCTTCTTAATCTCTTCTGCTTCTGTTAGGTCCCTGCCTTTTTTGTCCTTTATCATGTCCATCTTTGCACAAAATGTTCCCTTGATATCTCCGATTTTCTTGAAGAGATCTCTAGTCTTCCCCATTCTATTGTTTTCCTCGATTTCTTTGCATTGTTTATTTAAGAAGGCCTTCTTATCCCTCCTTGCTATTCTCTGGAATTCTGCATTCAGTTGTTTATATCTTTCCCTTTCTCCCTTGCCTTTTGCTTCCCTTCTTTCCTCAGCTATTTGTAAAGCCTCATCAGTCAGCCACTTTGCTTTCTTGCATTTCTTTTTCTTTGGGATGGTTTTAGTTGCTGCCTCCTTTACAATGTTACGAACCTCCATCCATAGTTCTTCAGGCACTCTGTCTACCAGATCTAATCCTTTAAATCTATTCCTCACCTCCACTGTATATTCATAAGGGATATGATTTAGGTCATACCTGAGTGGTCTAGTGGTTTTCTCTACGTTCCTCAATTTAAGCCTAAATTTTGCGATAAGAAGCTCATGATCTGAGCCACAGTCAGGTCCAGGTCTTGTTTTTGCTGATTGTATAGAGCTTCTCCATCTTTGGCTGCAAAGTATATAATCAATCTGATTTCGGTATTGACCATCTGGTGATGTCCATGTGTAGAATTGTCTCTTGTGTTGTTAGAAAAGAGTGTTTGCTATGACCAGCGTGTTCTCTTGACAAAACTCTATTAGCCTTTGCCCTGCTTCATTTTGTACTCCGAGGCCAAACTTGCCTGTTATTCTGGTTATTTTTTGACTTCCTACTTTACCATTCCAGTCCCCTATGATGAAAAGGACATCTTTTTTTGGTGTTAGTTCTAGAAGGTTTTGTAGGTCTTCATAGAACCGGTCAACTTCAGCTTCTTCGGCATCAGTGTTTGGGGCATAGACTTGGATCACTGTGATGTTGAATGGTTTGCCTTGGATTCAAACTGAAAGCATTCTGTCATTTTTGAGGTTGTACCCCAGTACTGCCTTTCCCACTCTTTTATTGACTATGAGAGCTACTCCATTTCTTCTAAGGGATTCTTGCCCACAGTAGTATATATAATGGTCTCCTGAATTAAATTCGCCAATTCCTGTCCATTTTAGTTCGCTGATTCCCAAGATGTCGATGTTCAATCTTGTCATCTCATGTTTGACCACATCCAGCTTACCTTGATTCATAGATCTTACATTCCAGGTTGCTATGCAATATTGTTTTTTACAGCATCGGACTTTCCTTCCACTTCCAGACACATCCACAACTGAGCATCCTTTCGGCTTTGGCCCAGCCATTTCACTCTTTCTGGAGCTACTCGGAATTGCCCTCCGCTCTTCCCCAGTAGCATTTTGGACACCTTCCGACCTGAGGGGCTCATCTTCCAGCGTCATATCTTTTAGCCTTTTGATACTGTCCATGGGTTTTCTTGGCAAGGATACTGGAGTGGTTTGCCATTCCCTCCTCCAGTTTTGGACCACGTTTTGTCAGAACTCTCCGTCATGACTTGTTCTTCTTGACCTGACTTCATTGAGTTACGCAAGCCCCTTCGCCACGACAAGGCAGTGATCCATGAAGGGGAAATATATCAGTGCTTCCCCCTAAAACAAAATAGACTAAAACAACCCCCCCAAAAAGTATAGTTTTCATTGCTGATCATTTTTTGTTGCATCCCTGCTGAGCAAAGTAAGACAGAGATAATTATTTAAGACACTGCATGCACATGTCAACTTGCAAGGAAATTGTTGCTTCAGGCTTTCCGGTTATTAACTTCTTCCATCTAGATGGCAAGCAATAGGGCTGCGTATTTTGTATCCTCTTATATACTGTATATCTCTGTAGAAATGTCACTATGTGCAAATGTTGGATAAGATGAATTTGTTAGAATAAGGAGTCACAAAGTACATTATTTTTTCATATATACTGTATATACACACACACACACACACACACACACACACACACTGAAACACTGGAAGATCCTTTGGACAATCTCATTGTAAAAGAAATAATTGGGAATTTTGTTTACAGAAACAAATTTGGCTACTGAAGCATTATGCTGGGCTTTATGACAAATATCCCAAAGATTGTTTTATGCACAAATGAGTTTATCCTCTAATTCATACCATTTTTTCCCAACAAAAATGTACTTGGAATATAAAACAGATTTTTTTTCCTTTGACATTGCTTTTGGATGGAAGGGTATATTTTATAAGAACTTCTCTGTGACCCTGATATGGGTTAAAGTAAAGCTAGTTTTAAGTGCTCATTGTCCATTGATACTTTTCAACCATTTCATGTAGGGATGACAATGGATGAAATTCTCCTTAGATTCATCTATCTATCTATCTATCTATCTATCTATCTATCTATCTATCTATCTATCTATCTCACAACTCTTAAGAGAAGAATAACCCTGAATGCTAGAGAAAGCTAAACTGAGAGTTTTGTCAATTTAGGCAGAGGGCTTTACATCTGTAAGGGTGAAAAGTTTGTGTTTCACTGTCCTATAATCAACCATATTGTGTGTTGACAAATTCTTTATCCTAAACAGCAGTATGGTTGTGAGTATTGCTGTTTTTATGTTAGAAATAGTACCTATTGAGTTTAACCATTATAAATTTTGCTTGGCCTATTTCTATAAAAGCTTACAAAATTTGCATTTTTAAAAATAAAACGAATGGAAAAACCAGAGATTGAAATAATTAGAATTTTTGAATCAGTAAAACTTACAGATTTCTCTAGCTCTGCCTCAATAATTTAGAGGAATTATTATCCCACTCAAGTGTTCTCTGCATATCTTTTGGTGCCTTTAACAGTATGTTCATGTATGCTTTGAACATACAGTATAGCCTGAAAATGACAAGAAATTACTTGATGTAGTTTTGTTACTGAAACTAAGTTCTTGCCCTTTAAATAGCTTGGATTGGAGACTTCTATATACAGTGATGTTGCTAAAGAAAGTCCAGGTATCAGAGTAATGAATATAAAAAGGAATTATACTGTATATGATCAACTAGTTGTCAAACTAAGCACAGGAGCTTATTCCATAAGCTTATTCATCTTTAAATATAAATTGAAGGACAACTTTAGTGTAAGGAGCAATGGGATAAATTAGCATGGAGCTTGTTGGTTTGAACAACTTAAATGCAACATCAAAATCATGCCCAGGTTTCAGGAATAAGATGCACAGTAGGAGCATATCAAAAGAATACTGCTGTACCCTTTAGAATATTTACTTATGACTGATGCTTATATAGAGATTAAAGTAACATAATGTGTAACAACACTTTATAACCTCCCCTCACCCCAAGTATGTCTCAGATCATTATTTTTCTCCAAGAACAGGGAGAAGAACAGGAATGGGCAACATATCCACATGCATAAAACCCACTGGTGTGTGGGGGGAAAGCAAGAAAATATAGTTTTGAGCCATTATATGATATAAATAAACAGAAACTGTAAATCAAGTCCTTAAAAATTCATTCATTCATTCATTCATTCATTCATTCATTCATTCATTCATTCATAAAACTACTTCCCTTAGGCCCCCAATAAACTTTACATTTGGTCCCAGACAACCAAAACTTGTTGGTCTGATTTAGAAGCATATTCTAAGCAAAATTTATTGCTGCTCGGTAGAGTCCTTTTATGTAATTTAACTTTTTAGAAAAGTGACTGAAGTAATTGTTCTATGAGATATTTTATATGAGACCTATCAGATGAAACAATGTCAAAAGGGGTAAGTAAATTAATATTTTTAAAATGAAGATTATCAAAACTATTTTTGGTTTTAAATACAGGTATCTGTTAAGTCCAGCTATCTTAACAATAGTAAAATAAGGATTTAATAATATGGGTGAGGGAGAGAGAATGAAATGTAGATTAAATGTGATTCAATCAGCTGAATTTCAGTTCAATGTATTGTGTTTTCTGGCAATATTTAACAAGTAGGACATGAAATGTTATTAGGGTTCACTTTTTTGTTTTCTTAAGAAAATATGTATTTGAGTAAATATTGAATGATAAATCATACCCTGGTTGGGGTTATCTACCTGATTCCCTAAATAAAACAATATTGAGATAAAATTGAGGTGATCCATCAGTCTGTAGATCCATTACACTTCTGATATCAAACCCATAAAATATGTTTAGTTTCATCAAAGGTTTAAGTTATCATTGGCAATCACTCGTAGCCGAGTAAGATTGTCTTCCACAGGTAAAATTTTAACAGTGGATCCGTAAGTGGCTATAAAGGCCAATTCTGGATCTGCACAACCTCCCACAATGAGGGCATAGGTTTCCGGGTGGGAGACGGTCATGATGAGGGTTTGCCTGACAATTCCCCATGCTGGCTGGGGAATTCTGGGAGTTGAGGTCCACACATCTTACAGTCGCTGAGGCTGAGAAATACTGGTTTGAACCATGTGCTCTACCTCTAGCTCTTGTTCCTTTGTAAAAGTTCTTTTTAAACTAAAACACTTATGAAAACCTTTTTATAGTGCTTATGGACACTAAAAATGCCTCCCAAGGATGTTGACAAATACCAGAAAAACAAACAATATCATTATTTAAATGAAGCAAAAAAATGTTCAATCTCAAATTAAAAATAATCAAAATGAAGGACAACAACATACACAAAAAGGTTACTCATCCACTTAAAAGTCAGATGTGAGGGCTAGAATGACTATGGTCAGATAACATGAGCCTGAGATCAGACAGGTCCTTTACAATCACAATCAGGGGCAGCTGCAGGATATGGTTAAAAAAAAGGCAGGATGGCAGCCACAATCAAAGCACCACCCATTTTTTTGTACACCTTGCAGACACCCCAATCACAACGTACAGATGCCAACTGTCCCTTCAACAGAGAAATGGCCAGCAGTCGCTCCATTGGGCTCACAGGTGGGAAAGAAAGAGATCAGATTTGGAACCTGGGGACACAGAGAGAGAGAGGGAGGGAGAGAGTTTGAGGCTTCAGACTGGCAATTATTGATTATTATTTTTGTTCTAATTAGAGCTCTCCTAGTATCTATAATAAAATTATAAAATCAATAAGGTATAAAATTATAGCTTATCAAAGAGCTATGACCTTGAATCTCTGTCTGTTGGCTTCAAGGGTAAATAATGATCTGGATGAAGTATTCCAGTAATTAACGAGTATTTTCTTCCTTGGGAAGAAATTCCATAAATGGATTACTATGATTAAAACAAAAAAGAAGGTTTTTATCCCTTAACAAGACTAACAAACACTTCCTCTTACCTTGATTTCTAATCTTGAATTCTTTCATTTAATTACAGTCTAGTTACCTTTCGAATACTGCTGTATTGATGCTAGCAACTTACGTAGATATCCAGACAGATTTATAAATTTGTGCAATCCATATTTTCTTTGGAATGATTGGAAGGAAAGTCTAGTCTTCTGAGATAATATAGAAAAATTCTATCTTTTTTATGGAGCATAATTGACATGGTTTTTCACAAAAACCAACAATGAAATAAGAATAGAGATAAATAGACAGTAATAAACTTGATGTAATACCGACAAGAAAGATTTGTTGTTCTGAATGGGCTATTATCATTTTTTATCTTGTAGAAAATGGATGGCTTACATAAGCTGAAAATCTCATCTCATCTTGTAAATATTAATGGGCCACAACCAACCTAAACCAATGATCATAAGAACACAATTAAACAGCAAGTGGTTGAAGAAATAAACTGTATACAACTGGAAAGAAATAAAATGGGTAGAAGCAATTTTTTATTACTAGAATCGCACTTTTTTCCTTTGCTTTATATATTAACTGCTTGCATTTGTATCTATTTATAAAACCCAAGATCTCATTGCTGAATCAGGACAAACAAACTCTAGGCTAGGTGAAATAGTCTACACAATCTATTTTAAAAAATAAGTTAGTATATAAAACGTAAAATTAACTTATCTGCAGAAACAGAAAAAAAGTTTGGGAAAAGTAGGGCATCATTAAGTGTTCTGTACAATCTTTCAATGCACACACTCTTTGCATAAGGTCAAGGCTGGGGAGCAACTAGTCAAGAGAAGCTCAGATTCAGCAATGCCTATATAGAGTCAATATAGACAAAGCAAATTAGCACTTTTCCCCCCCAGTTTTCAGGCTGATGCAGAAATCCTTTATTCATTTCATATGGCTAATCAATTTCATAAATACAGCATTTATGAATAACACTGTTATTGGTTAGCTGATGAACTAAAAAATATGCTCAGAAAGAAAAATTCTTTGGGAAAAAGAAAACCTCTAAATGCCTTAAAAACTGACTGAAGAAGAAAATATATCCAGATGGTGGCTGTGATCACAGAAGTGTGTTCTAATTGCTTCTCAAGGTATATATTTGTAGAGGACTGTTCTAATCAAAGCTATTGGAGCAGACACATGATGCAAACTTCTGTTGTCCTGTTCTCCCAGTTCCCAGAAAATGCAATTGTAAATTTTATATATCTCTATCTCTACTTATACCTATATGGAAAATCACATAAATCATACTAAACACATAACAAGAACGGTGTCCACAGGAGTGGGACAATGGGAAGCAAATACAGAATCATGTTGTAATGACTCCAACTTCAATGCCCCAATAAACACTTCCTGATGCAATTCATTGAAATGCAGATTAAGCTTTATTCAGGATACATGTAAATTGAAGCACTCCTAAAGATCTGAATGCGGATTCCCGCCAAACATCGCTAACTTAACTCTCCCCCCTGCGCGCGAATTTCGCAGCCAGTATGATGTCAATGTCCAGAACTTTCCCTCTCCATTCCCAAGCCTCCAGCTCCTGCAGGTGGTTGACCTTGACGCTGCATTCCACAGTCTCCGATGAAAGCCACAACACTTGGCACACGCTCCCCCTCCCTCCAGTTCACACGCTTAAACTACCTCTATATCCATAATGACAGGATTCAGCTATGAACCCTGACACATGTATTGTGATGTTGCTATGAAAACTACCTGATTACATACTTGCATGTGATATTGTGACACAAGTATGAAAGACTGAAGTATTACATCATGCCATTATAGCACACATTTCATCATTTTTACATAATTGCAGTTTGCATCAATGCCTATTATAACAAGGATGTGGGACATGGTGTTCAGGCTGCATTTCCTGAAATTAAGCATATATTTCTATGCAATCTAATAATATGGACACAGATAGAAAAAAATGCATAGAGGTATTAAAAAATAAAGCTACAAGAATAATGAAAAGATATGTTAAACAAAAAGGAAGGTATGCTCATAGTCATTCATTTTCTTTTTCTTTTTTTTAATTCTTTATTTTACATAATAATACATAAATAACAAAATCTGACATAATATAACATAACATAACATAAATAACATTTTTAAAGTAAATACAATCATAACTTTCTTACAAAACAAACTTTCTTTTCTCCTCCCATAACTTGACTTCCCTTCCTTCTTCTCTTTTCTCCATCTTCTTTATCTCCTCTTCCCCCTCATTCCTTCTCCACTTCCTTTCCCCATCTACTCTACCTTACTCTTCACCTGTTCATCTATCAACCAAAACAAAAACAAAAACAAAAAAGAAACAGGACTTCCTACTTTCTCTCCATCATTTCCATCATATATTTATAAACAACTATAATCTCTAGCTTATTTACATTATTTACATTATTCCCAATTGGACTTTTTGAGTCTTTTCTATAAATTTAAAGAAGGGACTCCAACATAAATTGAATTCTTCTATGTTCTTATCATTCAACTGATCCGTCAGTTTGGCCATCTGCGCTAGGTCCATCGCTTTTATTGTCCATTCTTCAATCGTAGGTATGTAATCCTCTTTCCAATGTTTAGCGAAGATGGTTCTAGCAGTTATTAAATAAAATAGCAATTTTCCATATTTATTGTGTAAGTCTGATTTTATAAGTCCCAGTAGATAGAATTCTGGCTCTTTGTTAATGTCCTCTTCTAATATTTCACATATGGTTTCATGAATTTTATCCCAAAACTTTTTTGATTTTTGGCAAGTCCACCATAGATGAAAAAAGGTGCCGACTTCTTTCTTACATTTCCAACATTCATCTGGTTAAAAATGCTTAATCTTAACAAGAGGTATAGTGGTGTACAATCCTATAATAGGAAATAGAAGTAGCTCTACCAAGATAATTTCTTAAGTTATGGAAATAGTTATTAATGTGGTTATTCTATAGGCAAACTAGCAATAGTATCCTGAAGGACTAACATATGAAGGAGCAAAGATGATGAACAAAGATGTCAATTTTTGGCAATGTATCAAATCTAGATTGTCTAATCACTCCTTCAAAAGATGAGTTTTCTGAAGACTGATCCCAAGATATTCCCAAGATAAGTTGTCTCTGCCACGTGCAGCTTGTCCATTACTATCCAGGCTCTTATGTGAAGCAGGAGTTGTGTGATAACCTGATCTGAGAAATTATCCACATTTATTTTTAGAAGGAGCTGCACCAAAACCTCCTTCAAGGCTGCCAAGAGACCTCCCTGGGTGTTTGATAACTATCACCCACTTCCCAACCTTCCTTTTTGGGGGAAGGTTGTTGAGTGCATGATGGGGATTCAGCTGCATAACACTGTAGAGGAAACATTTGTCTAGACCATTTTCAGTAACTGTTCAGGTCTGGGCACAGATGGAATCGGTCACTGTGGTAGATTACCTGTATCAAACTTTAGGGGGCAGTGCATCCATCTTGATCCTATTTGATCTCTTGGTGGTTTGGTATCTGTAGAGAGTAAGGAAGATGAAGTGGATGGAAATGTGCAAGAACCATAATGGCAAAAGGGGCTGAAACATTTCAGAGCAGTGAGATAACATATAGAAGTGGCTCTGACAGACTCCTTCCTAATGCACTGGTATGTAAGAAAGGAGAGAAGGTTCAGCATAATCAGCCTTGTAAGATTCTGTTACTGTAGCCAATCTCAATTAAAGTAGTTTTAGCTTTTCTGTGGAGTTGATTTACTGATTTGGTCTACCTAGTAGGGCTGACAATACTATGGAGCATGATATCTCCTGGATCACCTGTGAGAGTTGGAGATTATAGAGACTGTGCTTCAATGTTTCATTCTTACCTTAGTGGACAGTTGCAATGGGAGAAGAGAGGTTGTAGCCAGTGACTATGACTACTTGTGAGGTGCCAAAGGAATTGGTCTTTTTCCTTGCTAATTAACATCTATATGTTGAGAGATGTCATGTTGTGGTTTGGGATATGATGCCATCAATATGCTGATGTCACTGAGCTTTATTTTTATGAAAGCAATGTTTTCAAATTCTTGTCCCAGTGTCTGGAGGCTTGGTGTCACTATGAAATGAAGCAAGCTAAAGTTGAAACCACGCAAGAGCATTGTCTCTTAAAGGGATGTCACTGCCCCTAAAGCAGCAGGTCCACAACTTGGAAGTCCTCCTGAACTCACAGCTACTGTTGGATGGTTGGGTTGAGGATGAATCCTGAAGGGCCTTTGCACAGCTCCAACTGGGGTACCAGCTGCAGCCCATCCTGGAGTAGAAAGATCTCCTTCATGCCTTATCACCACATAATTTTGCAAAGTGTTCTACATCAGGCTGCCTTTGGAAACTATTTGAAAACTGTGCTTGGTGCAAAATGCAGCAGCCAGCTTGTTGACTAGCACTAGCCATTATGATCATATTATACCTATTATACCTATTTATTCTGCACCTCTGCACTGGTTACCAATAGTACCATGTGCAATTCAATGTGCTAATTTTGACTTACACAGGGCCTTGCAGCTAGATACATGTATACCACTTACTCCAAATGGATTCAGTCCATCCAAGGTAGTCCTTTCAGGGGTATTTTTTCACATACCCCACTTCTGTGAGGTGCAAGGGGGTGAGACCAGAAATGCTACTTTTCCATCATGATGCTTTGAACAGCCTTCCTCTTAGGCTAACCACCTCTGTGACAGCCCTCCAGAAACTTTTAAAGACCAAATTTTTCCAGATGACTTCTAGAGAGTGCTGCTATCACTATTTGGATATGCAATTCTTATTAGGCATTATAAATACTGTTTTGGCTTTGCTTGCATTGGGTTACTTTCTTGTGGAAGTTAATGAGATTTTTAATATGCTGTAAGCTATCATGAATCTATTTGTTAACATAAAACAATGATAGTGAAAGGAGGAGGAGGAGGAAACAACAGCAGCAACACGGTTAGAAGAGATGATAAAAAGATAGTACATTTTCCATAGCTGCCTAGATTCCCACTGACAACTGTTGCTTTTTTACCAGATTCATTTTATACAACTATTGTAGACCACACAAATTGCAGAAAACAACCCTTTAAACAACTTCCCAATAACATGAAAAGAATTCTTAAGATAAATTGGTTACTGACCTCATGTCAGCCACTCCATGGGAAGCAAACTACTTTGTGATTTGCTCAGTTCTGAATTTATTTTTGTAAAGGTGAAGGAACAATAATGAAACGAGGGATATCCTGAAATGTTTAATGGTAGTCAGCATTCTTGCTTCTAAATTCATGTGGAACATTGCAGACCTTACAGCTATGGAAGGGGTGATAGCTTTTATTCCAGAGTGCAGTTCATTAATTCATTTTGGTAAAAGGTTAAATAATACAAATCCCACACTTCAACTATTCTTTAGTAGATTAAATGAGAAACAACTTGCTTTATATAAATTGTCTGAAACCAGATTATACCTCATGGGTATATCCTTTTTTTTTCTTTTTCCCACAAAAAATTGCAGATAGAGAAAATGTAAGAGTTACATCCTTCAGTGAGCACCAAATTTGTAATGACACTTGCTAACTCTTGATCTAGCAAAACTATACTGTATGCCACCAGGACAGCTTGATAAATATCTACATGAAAATAGGGGAACTGTTGTCAAGATATTTAAGGATATACACTATAATAACCTAGTATTATCATTTGTAGTAAGTATCAGTTATAGCAATGATATGATCTGTATGATGCCAAAAGTAGAAAATTTAAGCTGGCCAAATCAAGGGACAGAATATATTGCAAGCATCACTCAACTACAGATATGGATAACAAGTATAAGCCTGAGTACATGGACAGGAACCAGGTAAGTAACACGGCTGGGAAAGAGAGATCAGTAGAACAAAGAGAGCTGCTAGGTGGAATGTCAGTAAGATTCTGTACCACACTATTGTGAGAGATAGATAAAATATGGAGTGTCAACAAGGAAGATTTTGATACGTTGTGGGGTAAACGTGACAAAACACAACATTCTTCCACAGATGAAAAAGTTTCTTACAATAAAGACCTGTGATACTTATAAAAACAGTCAGTATCACAGATGACAAACAAGAACAAGTTTCTCACCACAGGAAACAGAGATTCTCTCAAAAGTTCTTCCTGAACATTAAAAAAATAGGACAATTCCCCGTTTGTGTGTGTGTGTGTGTGTGTATACATACATACAGCCACATAAATGAAACTTTGGATCTGACCAACTTAAGGGAGAATATCAAGGCAGCTGTGCACAGCAAAAACTCCCACCTTCTTCTTCCCCCAAAACTGCCATCTTAGGCATATGTACAGTATGTACATTTGAATCACAATATCAATTATGCATTAGTAGTTTCCTCTGTATCTTATAACAGTAAAATAGTGTTATACTATATCTGGATGTTGATCTGATGTTTGGACTCAAAATACATTTGTGTCAGTCATGCAAGTAGAGCTGATCATTGTGCTCTCTTTGGGGAATAAATTATTTATTTTATTTATTTATAGTGCTATTTATACCCCGCCTATCCCCTCCCTAGTGGAGGACTCTAGGCGGCTTACAATCATATATATACAATTCAATTATACATCAATTCCAAATATATACAATTCACCACTCGTGAAAGGAGAGGGGTAAGGGAACTGACTCTATTAGGCTCTGGACTACAATTCCAGGATGCCTTGAGCCGGCTGCTGACGTCCTATAGCTGTCACATCCGGGTCCGTCGTCACCACCGCTGTTTGATCTTTCTCCGATCCTTTGATCCTCTCCTCTCCGGTGGAGCTGACTTCCCGACAGGACACCAGCAAATTAGCCCACTTTAAGGTGGTACCCATTTATCTACTTGCAAGGCTTTCGAACTGCTGGGTTGACAGGAGCTAGGACTTAAGGACGAGAGCTCACCTCATCCCGTGGGGTTCGAACTGCCGACCTTTTGATCGGCAGCCTACAGCTCAGCTGTTTAACCAGCTGAGCCACCGCATCCCTTTAACTTAGTTAAAGTTGTGCCTCAACAGTATGTTGCTCAGAGTCACTGCTGTGAGATGGGTGGCCATATGAATCATTTATATAAATAAACACTATATACTTACATGCCAACAAAAAAGACATGGATTCAATACGATCCATGCATCTGTACTAATGGCAGTGCTTTGTGCTACTGTTGGTACCCTAACTTATGTTTTTGAGCCTAAATTAGCTGTTCTGAGAGGATATCATCTAATGACTGAGATAAAAATGTTTACTATAAATACATTAATTAGTCTTTAAAGACTTTGTTGAACTGATATATATATATATATATATATATATATATATATATACACACACACACACACACACACACACTATCTATCATCTATCTATCTATCTATCATCTATCTATCTATCATCTATCTATCTATCTATCTATCTATCTATCTATCTATCTATCTATCATCTATCTAAAATCTATAGAGATCCTTCTCAATTCCATTTTAAGACTAACACAAACTTTTGAAGTGGATCTTTAATTTTTTTTTTGCCAGAAATAAATAAAGAAGTTAATTAGTTTATTCAGTCAATGACCAGCATTTTTTTAAAAAAAAATACAATGCCAAAGTAAAATCAAATAGTTGAGATAAAATATTAGCATAAGTATGTTTTATATTTTTAAAAAATGTTTGCTGGTCATTGACTGAATACACTATTATACTTATACTACTTATACTTATACTTATACTTGTACTTATATAGTACATATAAAATTGGGCTCAAAAACACCATCTCTCTCCTTTTGCTATCTTTATTTGTTTGCTTAAAATCTAGCCTGAAAAGGATTTATGCGAACAGTAAAGAACTGTTCATGTTTTGACATTTTAGATGGTTCTAGCAAAGGTACTATGTATTGCTTCTGTTTGGTCACTTTTCTTTCTGATAATCCAATATAGCATTTTTGGATGAGAGAAGGGGTTTTTTTTTGACAGTGTTAGAATTCAAAGCCCTCCTCTGGTAAAGCAGTTATTACAAATGGCTCAACATGGACCATCACTATGGCTTGCCACTTTTGGAGTTCTTTGATTTTTCCTTGGCAGAGTCAAGGGTTCAAATATTCATATGTCCTCCCTCCATTGTAAAGCAATTCATATGCACTTGATCTGTAGCTCCTTTATCAAGCATGAACTGACTATTTTCATGCAAATATCACCATTTTACCAAATAGAATTTATTCTCTAGACTTTGATACTCATTTATCATTTTGTTAAGTGCACCGTACATATTTACACTGAGGCTTCTGATGTTTTTTGTCATTTCACTTTCTTTATGGGCTTTTATTCACTATTCCGTATAAATGTTTATTCAGATTTATTTTATATTTTAAAGCTTCTTTTACATGCTAGTAGAAAATGATTTCATTATTATATGAAAACAAACTTTGTCTTCCCCAAATATTGTGATAATTTGCTATAAATCTGAGAAGTTTGTAAGAAAATTGGTGTACAATTAACAATATACAAAGTAAGGTATGTCAGAATCATAAAAAGCAATAAGTGCATATTGGAATGACAAACATGACAGCTCCATTATTTGACAAGGTTACTCATTTTCTTTATGTACAATGAATTGAATAACAGGTCATAAAGTAGTTTCTCAGGGAGTGCAATTTCAACAATGAAGAATAAAAAATGAATAGATAATTTGTTAATATTTGGAGTGGTCGTGTACAAAAGAAAACAATCCCTTCGCATTCTTTTCCAGAATAATAAATCATCATCAGCAGAAAAAGAATAAAATGCATGTGCAAAGCTAATAATAAGTTGATCGCTAGAAGAAGCTTTGCCAAATTTCAAATGTATTGCAACTATAGTTAAGGGTATACTTGGCCCTTTCCTGGAGAGACAGAGGGCAGTGAAAAAAAAATACCTCACCTCCAAATCTTCATATAGCAGGTAAAAATATACAACAATACAAATGAAATCCAGTCATTTCAGTACTATATGGAGACACAGCACCTGAGACCTAGGGTGTCTCAGCTCCACTACATTTTCTTTACCAAATTTGAGCTTTCTATATGAATGGATTGGCTACAAAATTGAGATCACTTTCCTGTAAGACTGGTTTATGCCCATGGGGAACCTGGCTTGCTCCATGCTTGACTGTAGAAAAGCCTTTAACCTACCAAAATATGAGAGTGAACTTTCTGATGTACAGAATATTATGGGAATGGCCAGGACTTTTTTTATCAGCTTTGAACATTCTGGCAGTAACTGTCTTATGTGCTTCTGTTTATGTCCTGAAAAACAAATGTTTACCCCAGTTTTATTAGCAGATACAGTGTGGACAGATACAGGATACACATTAGAATGCTGATGAGTGTTAAACTTCTCCAGTGGTTTTCCTTTTTCCAACTGGAGAAGCCCATCTGGACAATGGCTTCTCTGGTGAAGGGAAAACCTGAGCCTCCTTGTGAGTAAGCCACATCAGCAAGGAATGAGTGTTTGCAGACTCAATGCTTTGTGAGCATAAAAGCTACTTCAGTGAAGGAGTAGGTATGGGATAGAATGCGAAGAGTGGTACTACCTTACCTATATCAGGCCTGTATAAATAAACTCCCCCATCTTTCTATGCTGTCTGGCCTTGACTCAAGTCATTGCTCAGGCAGAGAAGAGAGCAGTTTCTCAAGTTAAGAGGGAAGAAAGGGAGATAGATACTACATAAGTAAGGAGCTGCTACATACCCACAACTGAGGCTTATCCAGGTTGTTGGGGAGAGAGCAGGAGAACAAACCTTAAATTGTTTTTGCCAGATAAGCATTCAATCAGTTCAATCAATCAGTTAGGCATTTTATTTTGAATGTTACTATGAGTTCTTACTTTGCACTGTCTAGGCTCCCAAAATCTGTTTTTGTTTTTAAAACCCTGTCCCTGAATTGTCTGTAGCTTGAATCATGTCAACTGGATTTCTATTTTCTCAGTGGAAACATTTCGCTCCTTATCCAAGGAGCTTCTTCAGTCTGAGCAAAGTTGGTAAGGGAATCCTAAATATGTTTCTAGGTGGCTGTGTGACCTTACACCTGGGGCTAGGTCAGGGTTATATTGAGATGTTATTTTAAGTCCTTTTATCATCTAAAGGACTTAAAATGACATCTCAATATAACCATGACCTAGCCCCAGGTGTAAGGTCACACAGCTACCTAGAAACATATTTAGGATTCCCTTACCAACTTTGCTCAGACTGAAGAAGCTCCTTGGATAAGGAGCGAAACGTTTCCACTGAGAAAATAGAAATCCAGTTGACATGATTCAAGCTACAGACAATTCCACCTGGATGACTGAGAACCTTCATAGACCTGTCCCTGAATGCTCGAGGGACTGGGAAAATAACTTCACCAGATTCTCTACACCTTTGGAGAGTCCAGTGTTTGCTTTCTGTTCCATGGTAATCAGCTCCCCACATTTCTGTCTACAAAGATTTCTGCCAGAGTTTCATATGTATTTTGTCTCTTGAAGGGTTTGGAAGATTAATCTGATTGCTGAGAAGCAATGCTGCAATAAAGTTTGCTCACTTTTAAATCATAGCTACTCATATATTTGTTCCCAAGGAGCAAGATATATATCTGTTCCCGGCTTTCATTTCACAGTCTCCTCCAAAGCTGGAGCCTGGAGGATTCTCCTTCCTTATTCACATTCCCTGCTGAGCAATGTGAATGGTATACCCTGGACTGGAAATACTGGCAGTTTTTTCTTCTCAGTGACAAAGGTTACACCCTGGAGTCAACTGAGTTCTAGATCCACCTTAGGCACGAAAGCCGGCGGGGTGACTTTGGGCCGGTCACTTTGTCTCAGCCCAACTCACCTCACAGGGTTGTTGTTGTGGGGAAAATAGGAGGAGGAAGGAGTAATAGGTATGTTTTCCTCCTTGAGTTATTTATAAAAATAATAAAGGCGGGATAAAAACATATAAAAAAATTAAGTAAGGCATTAGAAGGGAAAGAGAGGTAGTTTCAAGAGGGAGTGAAGAAGCAGAGGAACTGGCCCAGAAAAGGGATTGTTGTTTCCTTCTAATCTTGGCATCTCTTATTTCACACTTCAAGGAAAACTGATCTGGGAAATAAAACTGGTGTGAGTGGCATGAAAACAGGAATAAAAGAAATGGAAAGGGAGGGATGTTACACCTTTGCTTGTTTTAGTGAAAATTGATTTTTTATTACAAAACTTTGATACACTATCCATTGGTATACAAAAATTCATAACCAAGGAAGAATTGAATTGCTGATAAATAAATTAATACCATTTTCTAACACTAGAAGGGCATGCTCCCTAAAAGCTAAGGAAGCTATAACAATTATATTTTAATACTTACATGCAATTTTGGGATATGTAATAAAGATAATGAGTAGAAAGACCTTCTGACACATTGACAGCAGACAGTTTCAAGTAACTTCTAGTAATTTACAAAGCACAACATAAAGTGCAGGCTAAATGCATAGTGACACAATAATAGAATTAAGGCAGCAATTATGAAAATGATTTATAGTCATGCAATCTTTTCTGCTTTAAAATGTTTGGGAAACATTTGTAAAGCCTTAGAGTAGTACATAATTTTGAAACAAAAAATAAATTATTTCCTGACTCTTTTAAAAATAGTCTTTAGAAGCGGCACATTTGTCCTTAATCTATGAAGGATTTCAGTCACAGTGAAGCCAGCCAGTTCTAGACTTCCCACTGATTCCTTTTGACCTTCAGTCAGAGAAGGTAATTCTAAGTATCTAAAATACAGAAAAGCAGAAGGCATTCCTCATACTGATTTTTTACTTCACTTTTACTCCTCTCCTGCCTCTTACTGCCTTCTATGCTATTCCAAAACATCCAGTCAGTGACATCTCAAGGGAGAGGTAGGAGGAAACTACCACCACTTAAAATATTCGAGAGCAACCTCTAGCTAACAAAGACAGTATAAAGCTAGATTGGATCCCAGTCTGGGTATAAAGCAGCTATCTGTATTCTTTTTAAAATACTAAAAAATACAAAGTTAATAGAATTTACTTCAATGTGATTATTTCACTTTCATAGAATCATAGAATGTGAGTGTAAGAAGGCATCTTCTGCCTAATGCAGGAATCCACCACTTTATTTCATCTTGCACTGAAGGAAGTTGGCGAGGGGAGGAGAGAGAAATAAGCTGCTTCTCAGTATGCACAGATCTTCTGTATGCACAGAAACAAACTCTATTGATCAGTTCACATTAAACATTTGCCCCTTGATTATTGATAAACTTTTTTGATAATTATTTACTGAGCACAAAGCATGGATTATAGAAATGTTCAATACATTTGGAAGGGGGGAGAAGAAAAATACAGGCTCTAAACAGATTCTGAAAGACCTTATTGGATTTTTCAGAGGAGCACTGACATATTTCAGTAATTCCCAAGTAATCTACAGTCCTGAAAGCATACTGTACAGGTAAATCCAAAATTCTGACCAAAATCAAAGTTATGAGAAGATCTCACGAGAAGGAATCTTGTAGACCGGAGCTATATAAATGTTTCACATAATGTGAAGAATATCACGTAAATAGTTAATGTATACTGTGTAATGTAGATTTTTTGTAGATTACCTGTTAATAAAGTTAACATTCAGGTAGGCTGAGGTCAGTTAGAGGGTAAAGAGAATGATGAGGGTGAGTTTTGGACAATTGAAGTTTGAAGAAAATATTTCTAAAGTAGTCAAAGAAAGAGCTCTCTTCGCCATCAGGATAGTACCTGGTGAATTTGGGAAACAAGAGGATTAGGTAAAGAAACACAGTATTTTAGTTTTCCAAATTTTTACAGATTTCGCAGCAGCTATCAGGGCTATTTTATCTGAACTGCAAAGCTCTGGGTTTAGCTTTTTCTGTATCTTTTTCATTGCCATCTAGCGTTTGTCTGGATTTTTGTAACCAGCATTATATACAATACTCTTTGAATGTGACATTATTCATTGTGATCAAAACAGTAAATACTGCTTTAGAAATTTGGAAATACTATTGCTTAAAGCCCACAAGGTTATTTATTCTTGTTCCAACAAACATATTGGTAGGCCAAGTTAAAGAATCATTTGGATTCTTGGAAGAACAATTTGTTCTTGGAAGAACAAATTGCATCCTTAGATAAGAAGATAGACAAAAAGATGGAAGTTATGAAAAAAGAAATTACACAGGAGATAAAGTATGAGTTTAAAAGAGAAATACAAACTGTTATGGAAGTTGTGAACTCTCTGTCAGGAGAACTTAAAGATACACAAGGTCAGATGCAAAAATTAGAGATTAAATCAGAATATGTTACCAAAGAAATTGAACACAATTTAGACATCACAGCATTAGCGGAAATGAGAGAGAAGGAACATATTTTGAGACTGAGAGCAGTTCCTGAGCAAGCTAATGAAGATGTAAGAGAAAGGATTATAACTGAATTGGCTAAATTTTTAGAGATAAAAGAACAAGATTTAGATTTGGAAATAGATAAAATTTTTAGAGTAAACTCACGATATGCAAAAGAAAATAAAGTACCTAGAGATATATTAATATATTTTGTGAGAAAAGTGGTAAAAGAACAAGTTTTGAAAAAACATTACAATAATAGATTAAATATAGAAGGGAAAGAAATAATTATATTAAAAGAAATACCTCTGAGAATATTAAGGAAAAGAAGAGATTCCACCTTCCTTACAGACAAATTAAAACAACATAATATTGTATTTAGATGGGAGAAATTAGAAGGTGTATCTTTTACGTTCAAAGGGCAGAAGTTCAGAATAACTTCCATTTTAAAAGCCAAAGCATTTTTAGAAAAATACAAGACAGAAATGGGTGTGCCAACTGAAGACTTGGAAGAGGGAGGAGCGACATCTAAAGACAAGAAGAAGAAAGAAGATTTATCTGAGATGGGAGCTGCAGGTCTGGACTTGAAAAAGGGACTTTAACCATCAAAACAATTATGGATTATAAATATCTGACATGGAATATAAATGGAAATAATGCGCCACAGAAAAGAAGGAAGATGTTTCATTTTTTGAAAAAATTGAAATTGGATATAATTTGCTTACAAGAAACTCACATTTGTAAAAAAGACACTAACTACCTGATTCAAAAACAATTTGGAGAAGAATTTATTTCAGCTGGAAATAAAAAAACGAAGGGGATAGTTTTGTATATACAACCAAAGTTAAATCCAAAATTGATATTAACGGATGATGAAGGATGTTATGTTGCAGTTGAAATAAACATACAAGGAACTAAAACATTGGTTGTTGGACTTTATACACCGAATATGGATAAAGGAGTATTTTATAAAAACCTGATGGATAAACGTTTGGACCAAACCTATGAAAATTGGTGTTTTATGGGTGATTGGAATGGAGTAATTTACCCTAAGATGGACAAACAATCAAAAAAAGAAGTGAAGAGTACACAGGGAAAATTGCCACAAACACAAAAATCCTTCCTTGAATAGAGGTGGGGGCCTCAGGCACAATCTTTCCCCTATTTTCCTTCCTGCTTTGTCTTCTGTGCCTAGGAAGATTAAGACCATTTCGCAAGCTCAACAGCAGCATGGTAATCTTAACGATCCTCCTTTAGATGATAAAGGGACTTAGAAATAAACATCTCAAATAACCATGACCTAGCCCCAGGTGCAAGGTCACACAGCCACCTAGAAACATATTTAAGGATTCCCTTACTAACTTTGCTCAGACTGAAGAAGCTCCTTGGATAAGGAGCGAAACGTTTCCACTGAGAAAATAGAAATCCAGTTGACATGATTCAAGCTACAGACAATTTACTTAAAGCAAGATGTGATTTGCCTAATGACCAGGGTTATCATATTTATCTCCCCAAAATAGGAGTTTCTGGAACAGGTAGCATAATTGTTTTGGTGTCTACCAACTGATATTGTGTTAAGATGTTCCATATAGTGTATATACGTGTAAGCATGTAGAATGAGAATATACAACATGAGTATATCATAACCAATGTATTACATGATATTAGAAATGAGTTGGCAATGTGGGAACAGCATTCCTTTAAGTTAGAAGTTCTCAAATTGTAGCTCATAATCTCCCGAGATTTGCAAGCAGATTTGTGGATCACATTGCCACTGTGCCTAGACATGGGCAATCTTCACTGAATACCTGGCATTGGACAGCACTATGTGTGGGACCCATCTAAGGCTCTCCTTCAACAGCCTTTGCATATTACACATTTTTCATTGCACTTGCAATCCAGTTTTTTTTTTTTACAGGATTTATATGGCTTCCTATCTCATGTAATGATTCTAGCTTTGGCTTCAGTTTTGGCTTCCAGCCTATCCTACTATCATTCTCCTCAAATTAAAAAATCCTCAAGTGTTGTCAGCCAGTCTTTGGAAATAATGTTCAAGCCAGATTACCTTTTAGTATATAGAGGACAATCCCTCTCAGTGAATGATCATGCAAAATTGCATTAGTTTCTCCATTGGCATGGGCCAAATGAATAAAAAGGCTTCTGTAAAAAGGAAATAATCAAACCCTTATTTACACCCAGATATAATTCACCCGATATCAGAAAGCCTAGGATGACCATTACTGTTTCTTCCATGTAAACTCTCCATTCTCCACAAAAGCCACTGGCAGAAAATCTGGCTAATTGCTGGAGCTGGAAGAACTGCCTACTAATATTTTGTTGTTTATTCGTTCAGTCGTTTCCGACTCTTCGTGACTTCATGGACCAGTCCACGCCAGAGCTTCCTGTCGGCTATCACCATCCCCAGCTCCCCCATGGTTGAGTCCGTCACCTCCAGAATACCATCCATCCATCTTGCCCTTGGTCGGCCCCTCTTCCTTTTGCCTTCCACTTTCCCTAGCATCAGCTTCTTCTCCAGGGTATCCTGTCTTCTCATTATGTGGCCAAAGTACTTCAGTTTTGCCTTTAATATCATTCCCTCAAGTGAGCAGTCTGGCTTGATTTCCTGGAGTATGGACTGGTTTGATCTTCTTGCAGTCCAAGGCACTCTCAGAATTTTCCTCCAACACCACAGTTCAAAAGCATCTATCTTCCTTCGCTCAGCCTTCCTTATGGTCCAGCTCTCGCAGCCATAGGTTACTACAGGGAATACCATTGCTTTAACTATGCGGACCTTTGTTGTCAGTGTGATGTCTCTGCTCTTAACTATTTTATCAAGATTTGCCATTGCTCTCCTCCCAAGAAGTAGACGTCTTCTGATTTCCTGGCTGCAGTCAGCGTCTGCAGTAATCTTTGCGCCTAGAAATACAAAGTCTGTCACTGCCTCCACTTTTTCTCCCTCTATTTGCCAGTCATCAATCAAGCTCGTTGCCATAACCTTGGTTTTTTTGAGGTTTAACTGCAACCCAGCTTTTGCACTTTCTTCTTTCACCTTCGTCATAAGGCTCCTCAACTCCTCCTCGCTTTCAGCCATCAAAGTGGTATCATCTGCATATCTGAGATTGTTAATGTTTCTTCCAGCGATTTTAACTCCAGCCTTGGATTCATCAAGCCCAGCATGTCGCATGATGTGTTCTGCGTACAGGTTGAATAGGTAGGGTGAGAGTATACAACCCTGCCGTACTCCTTTCCCAATCTTAAACCAGTCCGTTGTTCCGTGCTCTGTTCTTACCGTTGCTACTTGGTCGTTATACAGATTCCTCAGGAGGCAGACAAGATGACTTGGTATCCCCATACCACCAAGAACTTGCCACAATTTGTTATGATCCACACAGTCAAAGGCGTTAGAATAGTCAATAAAACAGAAATAGATGTTTTTCTGAAATTCCCTGGCTTTCTCCATTACCCAGCGGATATTGGCAATTTGGTCTCTAGTTCCTCTGCCTTTTCTAAACCCAGCTTGTACATCTGGCAATTCTCACTCCATGAATTGCTGGAGTCTACCCTGCAAGATCTTGAGCATTACCTTACTGGCATGTGAAATAAGTGCCACTGTTCGATAGTTTGAACATTCTTTAGTGCTTCCCTTTTTTGGTATGGGGATATAAGTTGATTTTTTCCAATCTGATGGCCATTCTTGTGTTTTCCAAATTTGCTGGCATATGGCATGCATCACCCTGACAGCATCATCTTGCAAGATTTTAAACAGTTCAGCTGGGATACCATCGTCTCCTGCTGCCTTGTTATTAGCAATGCTTCTTAAGGCCCATTCAACCTCACTCTTCAGGATGTCTGGCTCTAACTCACTGACCACACCGTCAAAGCTATCTCCAATATTATTATCCTTCCTATACAGATCTTCCGTATATTCTTGCCACCTTTTCTTGATCTCTTCTTCTTCTGTTAGGTCCTTACCATCTTTGTTTTTGATCATACCCATTTTTGCCTGGAATTTACCTCCGATGTTTCTAATTTTCTGGAAGAGGTCTCTTGTCCTTCCTATCCTATTGTCTTCTTCCACTTCTGCACATTGCTTGTTTAAAAATAATTCCTTATCTCTTCTGGCTAACCTCTGGAATTTTGCATTTAATTGGGCATATCTCCCCCTATCACTATTGCCTTTTGCTTTCCTTCTTTCTTGGGCTACTTCCAGTGTTTCAGCAGACAGCCATCTTGCCTTCTTGGTTTTCTTTTTCTTTGGGACGTTTTTTGTTGCCGCCTCCTGAACAATGTTGCGAACTTCTGTCCATAGTTCTTCTGGGACCCTATCTACTAAATCTAGTCCCTTAAATCTATTCTTCACCTCCACTGCATATTCCTTAGGAATATTAGTGAGCTCATATCTAACTGATCTGTGGGTCTTCCCTATTCTCTTTAGTCTGATTCTAAATTTTGCAATAAGAAGTTCGTGATCTGAACTACAGTCAGCTCCAGGTCTTGTTTTTACCGACTGTATAGATGTCCGCCACCTTTGGCTGCAAAGGATGTAGTCAATCTGATTTCGGTGTCGACCATCTGGTGAAGTCCATGTATAAAGTCGTCTTTTAGGTTGTTGGAAGAGAGTGTTTGTTATGCACAGTGAGTTGTCTTGGCAAAATTCTATCAGCCTATGTCCTGCTTCATTTTGTTCTCCCAGACCATGCTTTCCTGTAATTCCAGGTGTCGTCTGACTACCCACCTTAGCATTCCAGTCTCCTGTAATGAAAATAACATCTCTTTTTGGTGTATTATCTAGTAGGTGCTGCAGATCCTCATAGAACTGATCTACTTCTGCTTCTTCAGCATCTGTGGTTGTGGCGTATATTTGGATCACTGTGATGTTAAATGGCTTACCCTGAATTCGAATTGAGATCATTCTATCGTTTTTTGGATTGTATCCAAGCACTGCTTTAGCCACTTTATTATTAATTATGAAGGCTACTCCATTTCTTCTGTGGTCCTCTTGTCCACAGTAGTAGATCTGGTGGTCATCTGATGTGAAGTGGCCCATTCCAGTCCATTTCAGTTCACTGACACCTAAAATGTCTATATTTAATCTTGACATCTCACCAATAACCACATCCAATTTGCCCTGGCTCATAGATCTTACATTCCAGGTTCCTATGGTGTGTTGATCTTTAGAACATCGGATTCGTCGTTCACCACCAGCACCGTCGGCCGCTAGCCGTCCTTTCGGCTTTGAGCTAGCTGCGTCATCACATCTGGGGCTAGTTGAACGTATCCTCTGTTCCTCCCCAGTAGCATTTTGACCATCTTCCGACCTGGGAGTCCCATCTTCCGATGGTATACCGACATATCTTTGGTTGTACTGATCCATTTAGTTTTCATGGCAAGAATACTGGGGTGGGTTGCCATTACCTTCCCCAGGGATCGTATTTAGTCTGACCTCTCTGCCATGACCTTCCCGTCTTGGGTGTCCCTTCACGGTTTAGCTCATGGTTTCATTGAGGTGCTCAAGCTCCAGCACCACGACAAGGTAACGATCTCCTTTGCTGGAGGCCTACTAATATATACTTGCCTTTTTCTGACTGAGGCCCTTGTGCTGGTAATCTGTGAAAAACAATCCTGTATCCAACAGAGCTGCGCACTGGAGGTAACTTAAGGTTTGGCCGTGGGTCCATCAAATCAGCATTTCAATTAAACTGTAGCACTTTGAAATGTGCTTTACCCTTCCTATTGAATGTAGTGAGTACACAAGCTTAGGATTGTTCTGCACACCTTACATTTTATTTTGGAAGCAGAGCAAGGAAGGGTCAGAACTTGCTACCTTTTAATGAGAGACTCCCATTTAATAATTTGCACATAACTCTATGAATCCATTAGAAACTGAGTGTATTTGTATGTTTGAACTCCTTCTGCTAATTGCCTACATCTGAGGCTGTCCATCACAATTTGGTTAAAAGAAAAAGTGCAAAAAGTCAACATGTGCCATTAAGCGAATTTCACATTTATTCCTTCAGATAAGTTGTTTCATTATTCAGGGAAATAGACAGCTCTACATTATCAGCTCTCCTGATTAATGGAACAGTTTGATTCAAGGAATAAATATGAAACTCTCATTAATAATTTTTGAGCTTGTATAAAATGTGTGCTCTGTCTAGAGACAGGCAGTACTGTAAGTATCAAGTGGGAAGATAGTGATGATATTCTATTGATTTAATTAAATCCTAACAGCCCTTTTTAACCAGTGTTCATAAGCAAAACTGAAGATAACTACTAAAATGATTTGAATTATACTGCTGCAGTATAATGAGAGTATGAAATTATTACTGACTTCAAGACCCTCCAGACCCTTGTATCAGAGAGGAATCAATATAGCATAATCAAACTCTCCTGGCAATTCCAATTTAAGAAGCAATAACTTTTTGGAGTTTCTAAGGAAAAATATTTGCTTTAGCATCAGATCATAAAATAAGAAAGTTGGAGGAGTCCTCTCTGTTTAATCCACAATAAATCTTTGCAACTTCTGTTGCAGCCAGCCAGGAAATTTAAGCTAATATTTAAAATGGAAAAAGTAAGGCATGAGGAAAATTCAATACAAACATACAGTATATGCAGCTTGGCAAGTTTACCAATGGGAAATTTCAATTTATAATGACGTGGTTAAAATCAACTAATGCCTGAGCAGGATTAAGTATATTCCACAAATCTGTGGTATTCTGGTTTACTGAATTAACCCAGTTGCATAAGTTTTCATAGTTCACTGAACCATACACTAACCACATGGCTGTTTGTACAGATGGGGTATGCAGCCACACACTCACCAGTTACCATTTTAACCTAAGGTGGTGTGTGAATTCAGCCACAATTTCCCACCACATGGATAATCTATGCTAGGGAGAATGTTTTGGCTGCAACTATAGAAGGCACGTAATACTTAAATTAGCACCCTGTTGACAAAAATTGGCATATGCACTTCCTTAAGTAGAATCAAGCTAAGTTGATTGGTTAATAAGTCTCATGCAAACTTAAAAAATAAAAAGCTGTGACCTACTTAAATGCATTTATTGTCGCTCATTTTCCCTCTGGGTATGGGGACAAATGTCTCCTTCCCTTAATGAGCTCAGTGTGAATTTCTTAATCAGCTGTTGCTCCTTTAATTTCTTTGACTAAATTTATATTATCTATATATATGGGGATGTGAACATTCTTCTCTGAGAATGCTTTAGGTGACTTCAGTTACAGGCTAGTGAATTTTACCTTACAATTAAGAAAATAATTAAAAAGAAAATTGGAAAGCACAGCAAGGGGGAACAACATGATATAAGGAAACTTAGCATGGCCTCTGAAAAAAAAGTGCATGTGTTAAAATTCTTTGAAAAGAGGCTTAAAAATGGGAAGTGGGCCAATATATTGCTAAGCTTTCAAGTTTTTCACCAAAGTCTTTGGAATAAGTACTCATGAAAGATGGTAAAGTAAAACTGAGTATCCAAAGGCTATACAAGATATAGAAACCTGGTTTTGAGGAGGGGTAGTAATAAGTTAAGGAAAGTGTTTGAATAAATGACAGTTGCTAGGGGAAAAAAGATTTATGAAGTATCTTCAGGATTTGGACAATACAAGCTGGACCATATTGTTCAATCAATTTAGAGGCCTCCAGGCAAAATGTGTTAAACTTAGTGTACCCATCTGATCAAGCTGAAGAATTTCCTGAAGTACAATTCATACCAAATTGCTTTCCTAGACTATGACAAAAAACCTGTATTGCCTTACTAATTTTACAGATATTGCTTAGGATGTAGTTTAAGCCACCTCCAAGACTCTACATGGTGATATATAAGCTTTGATATAAATGAATACAATAAAAGTATTTGTCATAGAGTGAAATACTTTCCTCAAATAATTATCATGGCTGCAAGAATCATCTAGAGAGAAGCGTGTGTGTGTTTCTGATAGTAAAATGTTGACTAAACAATGAATAATAAATCATTGTAGCCCCTGCCATACAGTACCAACAGATGTACAGTCAGTGCCTGGGGAATATATCCTGTTTGCTTCTAGGGCCAAAGTAAGTGGTACTTAATTTTCTTGTTTAATATCTTCTTTAAATATGAGCTGGCAGTTATAGTACACTTAGGCAGCAAAGATGTGTTCATTTGCTAGGTAGTAAGCGCATATAATTCAGTGGGACTTACTTCAGAATAGACATGTATAAGCTTGTATTAGCTCTCTTCGGACATTCTCTTTTGAATAACCAAGGGAGGGAAGGTGGAGGGGTGCTCCAGGAATGTCTGGTTTCTCCAGTACCCAAATTTACCCTCATTTGCATCCCTCTGTTCTTGATGTTTTTCACAAATCTAGGACCCTTTAAAAATGGGAAGTCAGAATCATGCAGGCAGCCTCCATGAGTAGAAGAACACCCCCTTCCCCAATTCTGAAATTTGCCTTCAAATCTGTGGACTAACTTTCACTCAATATGAGCACCTCTATATAGGGTCCCAAGGATTCTTGCCAATAATAATAATAATAATAATAATAATAATAATAATAATAATAATAGTAGTAGTAGTAGTAGTAGGTGGAAAAAATGCCAAATCCAGTCTAAACATCTGGGTGTGTGTGACCAACAATAATAAATAAAATTTATATGCTGCCAACTCCCAGTGACTCTAGGCAGTTTACAAATTGTTAAAAATATTTAAAAACAAAGGAGCAACACAAAAAGCACAACAAAAGAAACAAAGATGGCAAAGAAAACAAACCCAGATGGGGAGAAAGAAAAAGAAGAAAAGGGGCATCAATAAACCTTGCCATAGGCTTGAGAAGAGCCACATCTTCAGAGCTCTTTGAAATAGAATGAGGGCCATTCAAGTCTCAAGGAGAACTTATTTCAGAGGGCAGATGTTGCTATAGAGAAGGAACCCACAGAATGCCATATCTTCCATATTGGACTGGCCAGGCAGATACTATGGGAGACAGGTGGTCCCTCAAGTAACCAGGCCCTATGCAAGATAGGGCTTTATAGGTAGTGACCAGCACCTGAATTGCACCTGGAAGCAAACTGGCAACCAGTGCAGCTCACGAAGCAGAGGTATTACATAGGCTTACCAAGGCATGCTGCATTCTGGACCAGTTGAAGCTTCCAGGTGGTTTTCAAGGGTAGCCTTATGTAGAGCGCATTGCAGTAGTCAAGCCATGAATGACCAGGGATATGAGTGACTGAAGGGCCCCTCAATCCAGAAAAGGGCACAACTGGTGCACCAGATGAAGCTGAGAAAAGGCCTTCCTGGCCTTCCTGGCCACAGCTGCCACCTGCTGATCAAACAAGAACTGTGAGGCCAGGAAAACCCTCACAATTTTGCACCACCCTTGAATGGGGAAGTGCCACCCCATCCAAGGTCAAAGATGGAATATCCCCAGATCTGGGTAGTCCAAACATCCACAGCTACTCAGTCTTGGTAGGATTGAGTCGGAGACGGTTCCTCCCTATCCAAACCCAGGCACAGGAACAGAACCTTGTCAGCCTTACTTGGCCAGCCTGGAGTCAACAGATATAATTGGATATCATCAGCATAGTGATGATACTGAACCCCAAACTGGAGGATGACCTCACCCAACTGTTTCATGTAGATGCTGAAATGGAGGAGAGAGGGAATAGAACCCTGCAAGCACCCCACACAGGAGAGGCCTAGGGAACAATCTCTCTCCACCAATCAACACTGACTGGAACCTGCCCCAAAGAAAGGAAGAGAACTACTGCAAAATGGTGCCCCCAATCCCTATCCCACAGAGCCATCTCAGAAGGATACCATGGTTCACGGTATTGAAAGCTGTTCTGCCAAGTGTCCAAGCAGTGATCAGATGCTCAGGCAACTGGTTCTTTTAGTTCCAGAGACAAAAAGCACACCAGTGGATAAAGAAACTTTAGCTTTATTATAAACTTAAGCAAACAGATTCAAACAGAAACACAATTTAAACAGATTACACAAAGCATAACAAGCATAGCATAAAAGAAGAATTCATACATAGCAAGCAAGTTGAAACCCAATCTCCTATAGGCTGTCAGGAGCTCCCTAATAAGGACAGCAGAGATACCCCAAGGTGGCTTAATTTTCACAGCACCCAGTGCTCAGGCCTGTGTGGACTCCCAAACTCAAAAGACAATCTCAAGGTTTTTTTTATCAAAGTCTGGCCACCAAACCCCATGACCAGGCCCAGCCTGACCTTGACTGGGATTCCTCCTGGGGCCTGGCACCTGTCCATGACATCACTCCCAGAGCCTGGGAAGCTATCAGATAAGCCAGTGCCTAAGCATAAACTATTTTCTTATCTCCACCCCCCCACTCCAAGCTGCTGGAGGGGTAAACTTACTGTATGCTCAAACTAACAAGCTGAGGGTTTTCTCTTATCTCTCCCCCCACTTCCAACAAAGATATGTTCTGGAGGGCTGTTGGAGGAGTGGGCGTATTCTTCTTCTCTCCCCCCCCCCCCCTCATGCCAAACAGCAATAAAAACAAACCAGTTAAACATCAGTATAACTCAGAATAAACTCTAATCTCCTAGGTGTGAGGGAGAAAATCAAAACATGTCACTTAACTCCTCGAGATACAAAGGTCTTCCACATGTTGCCACTACAAAAGCCACTGAGAAATCAATGAGAATAAGGATGGATGCACCGGTGCCATACTGGCTCTGCCACAGGTCATCTACAAGTGTTACCAAAGCTGTCTCAGTACTAAATCCTGGCTTGAAACCTGATTGAGATGGACAATCCACTTCCTCCAGGATTCTCATCAGCTGCAGGCTGACCACCTTCTCAACAACCTTTCCCAGAAAGGGAAGTTGGAAACTGATTGATAGTAATCAAAGATCATTAAGTCCAAGGATGGCCTCTTGGGGGGGCACACCGTCTGTCAAAGAGACCGAACTACAGCATGGATCCAACCGCTGTCACCCTGCTGGCCTCTTTCATGACCCAAGAGGGACCTGTATCCAATAAACAGATGACTGAGTTGACAGCAGAGTCCTGTCCACTTCCTCAGGAGTCACCAGCTCAAAATCATCCCAGATCACACCACCAGACCATGCCCCAGGCACATCAGCCTCCCCTGCCTCATCATCAGAGTCCGAGATGGAGTAAATGGGACACGGTGGCTCAACAGGTTAAACTGCTGAGCTGTAGGCTGCAGATCAGAAGGTCTGCAGTTCGAACCCTGTGCAATGAGGTGAGCTCTCGTTGCTAGTCCCAGCTCGTCAACCCAACAGTTTGAAAGCTTTGCAAGTAGATAAATGGGTACCACCTTAAGTGGGCTAATTTGCTGGCGTCCTGTCGGGAAGTTGGCACCACCGGAGGAAAGGATCGGAGGAAGATCGAATGGCGGCGGTGACGATGGACCCGGATGCAACAGCTACAGGACATCAGCAGCCGGCTCAAGGCATCCTGGGAATTGTAGTCCAGAGCCTGGAAGAGTCGGTTCCCTTACCCCCTCCCCTCACTCATGGTGAAAATGGTGATTTGTAAAAATTGTATAATTAATGTATATATATGCTTGTAAGCCACCTAGAGTCCTCCATTAGGGAGGGGATAGGCGGGGTATAAATACCACAATAAATAAAATAAATAAATAAATAAATCTGAGCAACATTATCTGCCAGATAGCCTGAATAGTCCTCACAGCAGCCCAGAAGATGTTTTGGGAGGCCCTCCCTACCCAACAGGAACCAGGTCACCCTAAACAGAGCCACTGGACAGTTATCAATGGATGCAATAAGGGTGGAGAAATATTGGTGTTTCACTGCCCTTATCACCACAAGGTAATGCCTAGTGTGGGCTCTTACCCCTGTCTGGTCAGACTCACTTTGAGTCGTCTTCTCCTCTAGAGCTTCATCTCCTCGAGCTGTTTGGTAAACCAAGGTGCACCCCAGGATTGATGCACAGGGAGAGGCTGCATAGGAGTGATACAATCCAAGGCCTCAGCCACATGCCCATTCCAGGCAGTGACTAGGGCCTTGGCCAAACTGCCCATCAGATCCTCAGGGAAAACCCCAAGCTCTCTCTGGAGCTGGGTCCATCAATTGCCCAGGGTGGACTGATTGAACAGTCCCTGTCTCCCTGTAAGCAAGGGTGACACCAATGTGCCAAAAAAACAACCAGAGAATAATCTGTCCCCAGCAGTGGTCTGATGTTAATGTCCTTCACTGTCTCAACCATCCTGAGACAAAAACCAGATCTAGCATGTGGCCTCTGGTATGTGTTGGGCCATTGATGACTTTGGATAGATCCATGGTTTCCATGAAGGCCATGAACTTCTGGGCCACCCTGGACTTAACGTCACTGGATAACAAACTGAAATCTCCAAGGACCAACAGCCTTGGGGATTCCATTGCCAACCCAGCAATGGAATCCAGCAGTTCAAGCAGGGATGCCACCAGTAGCAATTCATTAAGCCCAACTTCAGCCAGAGTGCTTTACATCTGGTTATCTGTGGATAACAACTCACAGATGACAACAGCTACCCCTCCTCCCCTCCCCTGGCACTTGGCTGGTGCAGAATCCAAAACCCAGGTGGGCACAATTCCAAGAGGGGAATCCCCCACTCTGGGCCCAACCAGGTCTTGATTAGACATGCCAAGTCAGTGCCCTCCTCCAACGTAAGATTATGGCACCGTCGAGATGGTCCTGCTTGCCCCCTCAGCCTAGCCCTAGCCCTCCTGGTCCACTCCCATCCCTTTCATCCCCTCCCAGGCCACACAACAGTTTTATCCCACCACCACACAGAAATTAAACCCAGAACCCCAGCAGCCTACTCTGATAGCCCACCCTGACCCACAGGGAACTTGACCACCCCCGTCTGCTCCTGCTCAAGCACTCAGCAGTCTTTGGATGTCATTGGGAGTTGAAGTGCTCACATCTGGAAAGTGCACTGGTTGAGACATGCTGCTTGGACATATGCAAATCTAAGGAAAAGTTGACATGTCATGGGGTAGGTCTTCCCAGTGTGGTGCATCCGCCCAACCTAGTGAACCACAAACTTGCCAATAACATTTTAGCCTCCTATTGAATGAAGTAATGTGGGAGGGTATGCTGACAATCTTATTTCCATCTTCCATGCCTTCTGCACTGGTAGTCTGTCCAAATATGTTCACTTTGACTCATAGTATCCTCAGCTCTGCAGTTACTATATGACTCTGCAAACACTGAGAAAATGGTTTCATTGAGAAAACCATGCTTACGTTAACACGGGTAAATGCATTATAGGAAAATAACTAATATCATAGCATAATGCGTGCTTACTGTACATTAAGCAATAACAGTGTAACACACATTATTTAATGAACATTTGTATTTTAATGGGAAAAGATGGTTGTTCGTTGAAAGATTATCCTAGTTTGCTGAATTAATCAATTTTGCAGGTATAGGGTTGCTATAAATTTATGCTAAAAAAAGGTAATTGAATACATTATCCAATAAGTAATAACAGAAAGTGAGATAGGGATGAGCAATAGGTACAATGAATTGAGGGAAAAGTCATGTGGTTTGCATTTTAATATCAAGTAATCTTATTCTTGCAGTAGAAAACAATTGTTTGTGCTTTTCTGAATTCTGAAATATATTTTTCCACCAAAAATATATGAGGGGAACATCACATAGTAAAATGTATATAATAGAATATTATAGAATAACTTGCTTTAAAAACACTATATATGAAAATAGATATAAATAGAGAGATTCCTAATGCCAAACCATGCAGTGTTGGTCTAGATCCTGTAATCTAGGAAGTCCTGAAATTACCTCCAGGTGTAAAACAGAGGACAAATACTTTAAAAATGCTCTACAGCCAGTCAACCAGTTTTGACTGAAGCAGCTGTGCAGCCTAATGTTTAAAAAAAATGCATAAGCACATGAACAAATCCACTGCTTCCTTCGGTAGGCTGCAAAAATCTGTATGAATCAACGAGTTAGCATTCTTTGGTAGTTGAGGTTTTTGCAGCCTAACCTGGTACCCTTGGAGCATTATAACTAATGAGGGGGTTGGAGTAATGACACAGTTAGGCTTATTACTGGTTCATTGACCTCTTTGACTACACAGCCAAAAAGGCATCATCTGATTAATTTTACTGCTTTCTCTTTGTGGAACAATTTCTTTAGGCTACCAGATCTGGGCTGCTAAATCTAGATGACCAGAAAGTGGCAGCAAGGAGTAATTTTTCAGTAGTTTGGACAACCAATCTGGTGGCCCTTGTTCAATCATAATTTCAAACCCTTTGTGACCCAATTAAAATAATTTTTCCAAATTTCCAGGATTTGTCTGTCACCAAGTGCTTCTTTGAGTTCTTGTAATGTTACGCTTGTGTCACCAATGGTAGTATCTAGGCAGCTTGTCTTCTATTATCCTCTTTACCAATCACCCTCAATTTTCCCAAGCATCAGAGTATTATCCAGTGACTGTTGCCTTCACATTAGGTGTGCAAAATATCTAAACGGTAGCTTCATTGTTAGTGCTTCCAGAAAGTAGTCTGGTTTTACTTCATCTAGTACTGAATTATTTGTTCTTCTTGTGGGCCAGGGTATTGTCAAGAATTCTCTTTAGCATCACATAATTCAAAAATAGTATTTTGTATTCTTTCAGCCTTTTTGATGGTTCAGATTTTCCAGCCATTTTTACAACTGTGAAAACCAAAGTGTTTGTTTGATTTAAAATAGGTGTTGTAAGGCCTGTTACTGACTGGTTTTTAATTTGAAAACTCTGCAGGTTAGCTAGTTTGCTATTGAAAAACGGAAGAGAGGAAGAAGTCGATGGAGAAGTGGTCCTTGTTATTATTGGTAGTTTGTGGGTTAGCCTATTTAATATTGGAATAGCCAGGGAAAAAGGTCTACCAGAGGGCAGTTTTTCCATGATCTCATTGCATACAAAACTCTATACAAAATAGTGCCTTGCATTAGGTGGGTATGCAGACTTTTTTTTTTAATGGAAACTAATGAAACAGGACGGAATGAACTTTTACTTGCCAAATTACAAAGAATATAGAAAGCAAAAGAGACAGATTCATCAATTTCTAATATTTACTCAGTAACTGTATTCATTCACCATTCTTAAAATGGCTTTTCAAAATGTCACGGAAGAGAAAACTTTCCAGTTAGGAGAACAGATGACTTCTGCTTTTGTGTCAATATACAATCAGTAACTGTTATTGCTAGTTGAAAAGCCCAACTGCTTTAGGGAATTATACCTTTGTGTTTCTGCCTGCTGCACACACTGGGGGAGACTGCCAGTGCTGCTGACTTCTTTGGGATGAGATTTAACTGATGAATAGCCTACCTCCTTAGTCTATCAATTCATGTTACCTTTCACTCTTAACATATGATCTATTTTCTATCTCTCTTAGCTTTATTTAGCTTTCCATCTATCTCTAGTCTAGCATTGTCTATGTTGAAGTCCCATATTCTTTCTACCAACTTTCTTAATATGTCTCTCTGGCATAATTCTCTCTTTTATGGTTAGCTACATCTGTAAGTTGCAGTCACTTCCAGTATTGCTGCTGTGGGCATGACTCATTGGCTATGGTGCTAGCCCCCACAATAGGTACACTCTGTCTCTGCCTTTCTGCTGTCCTTTTTATTGCCTTAACTCCAGTCCTGTACACAACTGAATGGGAGCTCGCAATTGCCCATTTTTGCCCCACACTGTCTTTGGCCTTCTTTATAACACCTTCTTGGCACTCAGGGGAGGAGAAGGAAGGACTAACCTCTCTCTTCTCCTTGCCTCCTGGGACCCAGCCTATCTCTGACAAGCTTTCTGCTTCTCTGCTTGACTCTTCTTGGTGCCGCTTGCTCTTACAGCTGGATGATAAGGACCAAAGTCATCCATATTCCCATTGGTTTCCTCAAGCAATCTGCTGGCTGGCATTCAAGACTGCTTCTCCACAAGGGAGGCATATATTCTGAAAAATGTATACACAAACACACACACACTCACACACTATAATAACCAAAATGTTTAAGAAAGAATAAAGAATACAGGTCACTTTGTTGCCTCAGTCATCTTTTAACACTTATTGTAGGTCCAAGTTTATTTATTTATTTATTTATTTCCAACTTATATCACCGCCCATCTCCCCCCACAAGGGGACTCTGGGCAGTTACAAGGGGACTCTGGGCCCTTTTATGGCCCTGAAGTTCATCTTCAGCCATGGAAACTCTTATTTTCCAAAATGGCAAGATTATGGTCATGCTCTAGAACAGGGGTCCCCAACCTGTGGGCTGCAGCCTGTTAGGAAGTGGGCCACGGGGATCCTGCCTGCAAACCCCACCCCCTGGTGCATGTGATTACCCCACCCCCAGTGCACATGATTGGCTCCCTCCTGCAAACCCCGCCCCCCCTAGTCCGTGGAAAAATTTTCTTCCACGACTGGTCCCTGGTGCCAAAAAGGTTGGGGACCGCTGCTTTAGAACTCTTCAAAGGAATTGTTCAAGGATGAAGAAGTAACAGTAGTCTTGGTTCAGCATTTTCCAAGACCTAGCTGAAGAACAATTTTTTGAGTGGATTAAAAGTACCACTAAGATATTAGGAAGAATCTGAAGAAGAATTTCAAGGATGCTAAATAGACTCATTTAAAACAATGAAATGTTTTTGTTCCTGAATTAGGTTCTAATGCTTCATAATGTTATATATTCTGAACAACCAAAGCATCTAATTCACACTTCAACAACCACTACAAACCTGTTGAAATATTCGTTAAAACTAAAGAAAACCAAATAAACATTCAGGTACTTTTTAAAAACAATGTAGCAAATGCAAGTGGAAATGACATTTAAGCAGATCCTATTTAAGACTTTTGACAGATCAATTTTCATTTTGTGATATAGAGAACAGAGCCTCTTTTGTATTTTATTATTATTTTTTGTTTTGTTTTCGTCCCTCCTTCAATACTTTTTTAAGTTTAAAAGAAATCTTTCCAAGGCCTTGAATAATATGGAGAGAGTGCAATTTAGCTGCCATGGTGCAATTTTTGAAACTTCAGTGCGTATGATTGAGAGCATTTTCACACATGACATGTAAAGTACCACTGAACTTCTCTTGTACCATTTGTGACAGCATGTCAGTGTTCTTTATCCAGTATATATGAAGTGAAAAAAATATTTTTTCAAAATCTAATGATTATACATCTTTTTCATTGTGGAGCCATTTGGTAAAATGTCTTGAATTTTAAAGGCAAACTTAACTACAAGGTGAACTATTATGCAGTGTAATTCACACAGTAGCAGCAGTGATGGGATCTGCTAAAATGTTCCTGTGGGTTGTGCCTGCAACTTCTGAATTACAGAAGTGATTTGCATGGGATTCCAGCTGACAGTAATAAAGACATTCATAGAACAGGTTTCAAACTAATAGACCTCCTAGCACATAGGTATATTCAGTAGATGTTTTATACAAAAACATCATAATCAGATGAATATTTCAATAAATGTTTAGGAAACCTTGGGTATTCTTAGCAACTAAAAAGGCTGTTATTAAGGCTGCAAACCTCTGTATACTAACAACTAATACTGAATATACCAGAATTTACTTGTGAATAACCCTGAATCATGTATAGTTAAAAAGATCACTGCAAAAATAAGCATGATCATCAGGTGTACTGGATTGCACACATATACTCAAATATATATATATACTTGCAATAGAGATTTTCCAGCAGAATCCTATCATGTTGCACTAAACAATTATTTGTTATATTTAAAAATTTTAAGTTACAGATGCATAATTCCCATTGGATACTGCAATCCATTAAACTGTGCTATACCTCAATAAATTTTGTGAAATTATAATTTTCTAACAAGAAATTTACTAGTTCTCCCATTACTAAGTTTACATATGAGTTTATGAGTAGAGCAGCCAAATTAAAGGACAGCCAGGAGATAATATGTTCATAAGCATCCCATATGATGTTCATCAGCATTTCATGGGCAATGTCGTTGCTTCCCTTTGTCCTATTCTGAAAAGTAGGAGGATTTAAGGTTTTGTAAAGTGGCCAACACTAACAGTTACTGTGGGTTCCAATAGAATGACATCCACATTCTACACAGCACAGAGGCTTTAGCCTCTTCAAGTATTTACCTGAACATATAGAGAGAGTCATACTGGATAGATATGGGATGATGCTTGCAGTTCATTCCCCTACTGTATCTGACTTCTAACTTTTCAGGAGGATGGTCTGAAGGAGAACTGTTCTGGACATAAACAGTGTTCTCCATGCAAACTGAGAACCTAACGAAGCAGGATCTCATACAGTGTAGGTACCCTGGAGGTTGGAAGTTGGACAAAGAAAGGAGTGGGTGTCTGAACTTCCCCTATGGCATGGCAGGAATTCGCTCTCTGGGTAAGACGCCAGGCTTGTCGATCGAAAGATCGCAAGTTTGGAGGTTCGAATCCCTAGCCCTGCGTGCGGAGTGAGCTCCCACACTAGCTCCAGCTCTTGCCAACCTAGCAATTCGAAAGCATGCAAATGCAAGTAGATGAATAGGTATCACTTCGGTGGGTAGGTAACAGCGTTCCGTGCATGTCATGTGGCCACATGACCGTGGAAGCGTCTTCGGACAACGCTGGCTCTTCGGCTAACAAACAGAGATGAGCACCGGCCCCTAGAGTCGGACACGACTGCACAAATGTGCAGGGGGAAACTTTACCTTTAATGAGAAAACAGAGAAAGAATGAAAGACAAGACTCAGATGTTGCTTTGCAAATTCAAGAAGCCTTAAAAATGAAGATCAGCTGTTGCAGAATCAGACAATCAAGTTCATGATTTATAATGGTCTCAGGGTGTCTCTCTCTCTCCTACCCTTATGGATAATGCCCTTTTGTCATTCATTTCTTGGCCCTTGATATAGAGGGCCATGAAAATGTGTATTGATAATGGTTCTGTGTAGTCTCGGGCTCTTTGATTCTGGCCTAGCCAGCTTCAGCCCTCATAGTGGACCCAGCATACATGTTCCAATCTCTATTCAATTTGAAGTCTTCTACATTTTCCTGTTGTATAATTTGTGATATGTTGTGGATACAGAGCAATCAATGAACACTTGTTGCTTGCTCCAGTCAATGAATTAGTCATTATGTTTGGCCAGTCACAGCTAAAGAGTACAATTCATGTCAAATAAACATATTGGATCCAGCCAGCATAAAATGAAAATAAATTATGTATCCTAAGTTTCTTTGATTGGTATTAAGTTAGTATGGGAATAAGAGATAATATATTTACTTTAAATATTGCCATTGTGGCTGAAAAGCATGATCACCCTAGAACTTTTCTGTAGAAACAGAAAAAAATGTGAAGAATCCCTCTACAACCCTTCTGCATGTGGAGGTTTATAAAGGGCTTCAATTTGAAATGTATGTTCCCTATTCTGAACAACCTATTGCACTGTTTAGATGCTCCTCATTAACTATCAATTCTCCCAAAACTACAATTTAGCTGAAAGAAAAGACTTTTCTTAAGCTAAGAAAGCACCAGAAAGCATCAGAGAGCACCAAGGACTCCACAATAATACTTTGATTTTAATAATCTTCCATTTTACAAAGGCAATGTTCATGGGTGCGGAGAACCAGGAAATAAAGAGACCACTTAAGCATGGACACCCAACTTACACCTCCAAGTGGATTTGCCTCCACATTCACTAATGTATGCAGTATATGTATACAATGTGTGTGTGGTAAATGAATTGGCATTACACTTTTCACTTTATCTTCCTTTTTTTGTACAAGATCTAGTTGGGCACATGGGTAGTTTTCTTCAATGGGCCTAGCTGTAAGAAACTCAATAAGGTATTTGATAAGTGTTTACTCTTTGCTCTTTTAAACAATGGCAACGGGATATTTCCAAATTCATTTGGCAAGGAAAGAAACCAAGAATAAAATATAAAGTCTTGCAAGACTCAAAAGAAAGAGGTGGACTAGGTTTACCAGATTTGAAGCTATATTATGCTGCTTGTTGCTTGGTATGGATTAAAGAATGGATAACTTTGAAAAATGAAAAATTATTGAATTTGGAGGGTCACGAATTAAGATATGGATGGCATGGATATATGTGGTACGATAAAGTAAAAGTCAGTGTGGACTTTAAAAACCATTACATTAGAAGATCATTGTTAAGAATTTGGAATAAATATAAACAAACTTTGTGTTATAAAAGACCTTTATGGATTTCCACGCAAGAAGCATTTCATAGAACAGAAGTAAGAAATAAAGATACAGTAAATGGCTGACTTAAAAAGACTTTCTAAAGAAAGAACAAGGACAATATATAATTAAAACAAAAGAAGAACTTGCTCTAGAAGGATATACATTTCAATGGCTTTCATATATGCAACTTGTAGAAAAATTTAAATTAGATAAAAAAAATTTGAATTTCAACAAACTAAATCAGAATTTGAGAAACAATTATGTGAGACAGATGAACATTTAATTGCAAAAATGTATAAATTATTGTTAAAAGGAGAAATGGTAGAGGAACAAGTCAAAGATTGTATGATAAAATGGGCAAAAAATATTGGACATAATATACAAATGCAGCAATGGGAAGATATGTGGAATAAAGGGTTAAAATTTACTTTGTGCTATAACTTGAAGGAAAACTTTTATAAGATGATGTATAGATGGTATATGACCCCACAAAAACTTGCTAAAATGTATGGGAATGTTTCCAACTTGTGTTGGAAATGTAAAAAAAAAAGAGGGGTCTTTTTACCATATGTGGTGGACTTGTGAAATTGCAAAGAAGTTTTGGACTCAGATACATTCATTAATGCAAAATATTTTACAAATTCGAGTCCCATTTAAACTGGAATTATTTTTATTGGGAATATGGGAAGAACAAATGGGAAAACAATTTGTAAGAATTATGCAATATATGATTACTGCAGCATGACTTCTATATGCGCAAAATTGGAAAAACCAGATTTTACCTACGATACAAGATTGGATGTTAAAATTGATGGACATGGCAGAAAATGATAAATTGACATGCTTATTAAAAGAAAACTCAAATTGTTACTATCTTAAAGAATGGAAACCATTAATGGACTATCTGCAACATGCAGGTGGAGAAAAGCTTATTTGGGGTTATGAAGATTAAAATATATATAAATTGATAGACAGGAAATCTTTTTGTATGTTATATATAGAGCTAGCATGTAAGAAAACTTTTTTTTTAATTACTAAGACCAGAGATAAATCGGAAGTTGACTATTTATTTATTTATTTATTTATTTATTTATTTAACTTATATGACTATGCTTATATGCTTTATCTTTTTTCTTTTTTTCTTTACTTTTCTATACACTTTTACTTCTTTCTTTGATTTGTATTTCTATTTCTTTTTCATTTTCACCCTTTTAACTAAGTATATTTAAAACTCTAATAAAATTTGGAAGAAAAAAAAAGATAAGTGTTTACTCTTTCCTGAGGTCACATTTGACACATCTCCAAGAAAATATTTTTCTATTTTGCTTTGGTTTTCAGGAAACAGGAAAAATAAAAAATAAAAAAGCCTGGTCATACTCAAGCCTTTGGTTCTACCTAAAGCTCTTTCTGGGTAAACTAGCTACTACTTTTGTTAATTAGTAAAATTATAGTTTGACCCATGTTTAACTGGTTTGTGGATTGTGAAACTTTTAAACTTTGATTTGCATATGCTCCTAAACTGCCTTTGTTTGCTAAAAGGTTCTCTATAAATATTTTTTAAATAATTTCTAAATCTATTTGCTTTCCCCAGCTTTGCACAATCATAGAGGAAAGCATCAAGGAAGTATGAGAGAAGGCAGAATTAGCTGTTGGCAAGTCTGAATACAATGTGTATTTGAGAAGCATAGATTTTAGCTAGAAATTCCACAAAGGAAAATTCCTGAATATATGTAGAGAGTTGTCTAAGACAGAGCTTTCCAAACTGTGTCGGGACAAGTTAGTGTGTCGGCTGCAGTGTCTGGGTGTGTCGCGGCTGCTGCTGCCTCCGAGCCCTGACAGGATTCCACGCAGGTCCTAGCGCCTGCCTTGTGCCTTGCTGCCTCCAAACCTGCTGTGATTCTGCGCAGGTCCTAGTGCCTGCCTTGTGCCCTGCTGTAAGAGTGTGTCGCAAAATGATGCCCTGCTGTAAGAGTGTGTCGCGAAATGATGCATGTCTAAAAAGTGTGTCACCAACATGAAAAGTTTGGAAAGCTCTGGTCTAAGAACTCTCTCCCTCCCTCCTTCTGGCTGAACACATGATCAAAAAATCACATTTGAGTGTGTGGAGATTTCATCCTAATGGATACACCAGGCTAAATTCCACAGAGTTTGCTTTGAAATACAGCCCTAATTGACATTGTCGACACTACACATTTGAACTCTGAGTAGGTCAAAAAGTGGGTCAGCCCAAGAGTCTTTTTGCAGATTTAATGAGCAATTTTTCACTTATTTTGAGGGCACAAAGGCATATTTGAAAAACCAGGCCAGGCTAAATCAAAACTGACATTTGGTTGGTTTCTGCCCATATAGTGGCCATTAAAGAAGCTTTCTGCAGCACTCTAATCCTTGTAGTAAAGTATGTAGTACTTACAGGGCAACCCACAAAACAGAACAATTTATGTTCTATCAAAACGCTACATTCTTCGGTAATCGAGGTTCTTGCAAAATTAGATACTACATGTAAGGAGACTATAATAATGAAAAGAAGATATGTTTCTTTCAATGGTATCTATTTCAGCAGTAGCAGGGGAAAATATATTAAATGTGCTATCAATAAGTCAGTGATTATGCAAGTGGGGGTAACCCAAACATAACAATATAATATAATAACTATATAATATAATAACTATAATAATATAGTTAATGGTCAGAGCATGGTTTATCTTTACTCTGTTTTGTTGTAGACTATTTTCTATACAGTAATGGGCTCCCTAGTGAAAAGGTATTAAATTAAATAGTGAACAACAATACCAATTTCTGTAAGATGAACTGACAATCAACAGCCTCCCCCAACCTGGTGCCCTCAAGATATACTATATTACATTTTTCATCAACCTACCCATCTGGGAAAGTGATGAGAAACAGATAGTTACAGTGGTTAGGACAGGTGCCCTGGTCCAAAATGATGATGATGATGATGATGATGATGATGATGATGATGATGATGATATTTCTATAGCTGCCCATATCACATGTGCAGCTTACAATAAAATAGATTAAATACAGAATATAAAAAATAAAACACATAGCAGCCAGGCATCATCCAGACAACTATCAACACAGCCAGAAGTCAGGCTCTGTCCCAAATCCAGGACCCCAGTTTTCAAGGCCTTACAGCCAGCAGGGACAGGGCCAATCTAATCTTAGGGGGATTGATGTTTCAAAGGGCAAATGCCACAGCAGAAAAGGGTCTCCTTCTTGACCTCATCAGACAACACTCCTTCATTGATGGTACCCAAAGCATGCCTCTCCTGCCAGTTTAGGTAGGACAGGTAGAGAAAATTGGGGAGATGTGGTCCTAAAATAACTCAGTTCCAAATTATGAGGGGCTTTAAAAGTGACAACCAGCATCTTGAATTGCACCTGGAAGCATACCAGAAGACAATGCAGCTTGCAGCGCAGTGGTGCCACATACACTGAGTAAGCAGCACCATTAGCTGTCAGTTAATTGATTATGGGCTCCATATTGCTGTTGCCACAAGGACTCAGTTGTACCTGGAAGATTCTTATGAGCAATATGACACCAGAGTTGGGAAGATCAAAATATTATACATAGGCTGAAGCAGGAGGACCTGCTAATTGCTCCCACCTCTGAGCAGCCCTCAGTATTACTTTTTTAAATTTGTCATAGGATAGGCAGTGATATTGCTTACATATTTCCTGATGTGTATCTCCCTACTTGTCTTTTGAACATTAATATGATGTTGATATGATATAGATGAGAAAATGTTCTCAGGGGCAACTGTAAGATTCCAGAGCACAAAATGAAACAGAACAAAAACCACAAAGCAATAAGGCATGTCTAAATAATTTTCACTCTACTCCATGGGCCCATAAAATGATCCATCTCCCTTCTCTTCCAGGAATCCATAAAAAGGGTACCATCTGTCTGACACACCCTTTCTTGCTTACTCAGGTCAAGCCATGCAATATAGGAAGTCTAAGAATAGGATAGAAAATCTTAGGCCTGGTAAGCCAAATTTCAATGGCAATTTGGATTGTATCATCCTAAAAAGTACTACTTGTATCATTTCCTGATGTGCTGATTACAGTAACAATCACTGGTCTTCACAACTGCAGTGTAATTCTCTGCACTGGGGAGCTTCCTTGTAGATACAAAGGCTTCTACTTGAGCTGAAACCTTGCAAAATGTCAGGATGGAGGCTGAGTCCGAGGTGGAGGAGGACGAGCCGATTACAGAAAAGGCAGGAAATAGAGTAGGAGGCGCAAAATGTGAATCAGAAGTTGGGGTGTCTATTGGTGGAAATCAGGGGGTGGCCTCACCGCCGCCTATCAGCACATGTAAAAGGAGGTTTGTGAGGCAGGCCGAGCAGAAAGGAGCACGATTGGGCCCCACCTGCAAACGGCGGGAAAATCGTGCAAATGAAGGGGGCAAACGCAAGGGCAGGTTTATTTATTTTATTTATTTATCACATTTATATCCCACCCAACGCCCTCACAAGGGTTGCTGGAGACAACCGTTCTAATCACCTAATGCCAACGCCTTGAGACTCTGCGACAGACCCGGACCCTGAGCCTTGCCTTGCCGCCACTCCAGACCTCGACCTTGAGCCTTGCCTTGCCACTGCTCCACATCTTGACCTCGAGCCTTGCCTTGCCGATGCTCCAGACCCCAATCTCAAGCCTTGCATTGCCGCTGCACCAGAATCGGACTTCCCACCTTGCATTGCTGCCACGGCGTGCCAAGAGTTCCAGCCTCGCCTTGCTGCCGCGCTGGTACTGGATTTTAAGCCCTGCCTTGCTGCCGCGCTGGACCAGGAGTTCTTGCCTCGCTTTGCTGCCGCGCGAGTCCATGACTTTCAGCTTTCCTCGCTGCTGCATCGGACCCTGGACTCCATCCTGGCCTTGCCACTGCACCAGATTTGGAACTCGAGCCTCACCTCACGGCCGGGCCTGTTCCTGATCTCAAGCATTGCCTTGCTGCCGCACTAGTCCCAGAGCTCAAACCTTGCCTAGTCGCCACGCTGGTTCCTGGATTGTAGTCCTGCCTTGCTACAGCACCGGACTACAGTGCAAAGACTTATCTTGCCACCACATGGTGGCTTCCCATGCTCATGCTGGTATCAGGCTAGTACTACCACGCATAAGGACCATCCGCTTATTTCATCATTGTGTGTACACTATTGTAAATAAAGATTGTTATATCACCCCTTCCTGCATTGGGCCTTAGTCAGAACAGGACACAAAATTAGAAATCAATAGATTCAGAATTGTAGCATTCTTTTGCTACAAACTTCAGCAGAAGTTGCCTCATTTACTTCTCCTATAGTTAATAAAGCATACCTAGCTTTAGATGGAACAGACTAATAGAGAGAACTTTTTAAAACAAGTTTTCACTTTCTTAGGGCATGTTTTCACACAGAGAGCAAAGAGCTATATGCACTTCCTATAGCTGCTAGACTGCCAGCTAGTAATTAAAATATTGTGAAATGTCTACAGTTCAATAACTGAAGGGGTACACAGAAGGAGCCTCCCCGAAGATTGTCGAACAATCGGGCGTATCCTGGAAACGGTGAATTGCACCGGCTAATCCTTCTAACACCAGACCAAACCACAGCTAAGCGGACTGGACACGATAAGTAAGTAATAACTGAATACATGCTTGGCATTCAGAAAATCATAGGCTTGACTTCTGGTGGGAATATGGCCGACTGAGCTGCTGTGTCCGCGGGCTCTGCAGACAGAACTGGCATCATGGCAGGTTTTTTTGGGGGGCTCAGGCTGGTTTCATCTGAAGCCCAGGAGCATTTTTCCGGAGTAAAGAAAATGCTTGGAATCGACCCATTTCTCCCCCACAGGGCAACTTGCAGCCTGAGAATCACAAACAGCATTTGTGCCAATCGGGTCAGAGCTGCCAGGAGGATGGGACATCATCATTTCCAAGCCGCACTGTAGCCTCAAAGAGACACTAAGTCAAGCCACCCCATTTCTAAATCACCCATTTTTTTTATATTTTATAAGTTTATGTACCCCAAGAAAGGCTTTCTACAGCAAGGAGAAGTGATCTCTCTTGGTGCTTATCATTGTTTCTGGATTAATTTTCAAATTCTTTTAAGCTTTGGCTTGTTTTCCATTTAAACATTAAGGAGGACTGAGAAGAAGTCATTGCCTTCCCGCTATTATTTTTGCATTGAATTTGAAGGATTTAATATTTTCCTACACGTTGAATCTGCTATTTTGAATCTTCAGTTTTCTGTTCACTTTCCCTGGGAGCTGCTTGTTAGCATACTTTCTCTTGTGTCAACAACTTTCAAAAATCTTCTATTAACTCATTAACTCCTATTTCTGCTAGTCAAGTATCTAGGGGGTGCCATAATCTACTGCCTGAAACATGGAGGATTTCAAGGAGACTTTCTCAGAGTTTCATTCTGAGCTTAAGCAGATTCTCTCTGATCTCTGTCAAGTTATTTTGCAAGATATTTGGGACATTGTGGAAAATATCAGCTTTAAAATGTGTCATCTGGCTGAAGAGGTTGTGGAAGAAGTTAAAGATTTTACTACTGACAGCAAGATTGAAGCCTTTGATGAAATGCCAGGTGAAAATTACATTCTGGTATTGAAGGGGTTAAAGGGACAGTCTGAGTTGCAGATTGCAAATGGAGTTGTTTTTCTGATAGAACGTTATGGGAAAGAAGAGGTTCTGATCTGTGGGAGGTTTTTTGCTGAGAAGTTTGTGTTCTTAAGGGGGGCAGTTGGGTTGTTTGATTTCTGTAGGAAAAATGCCCCGTGTGTATTATGGAGATATGTAAATGCTTTGGTATATTTCGAAGCAGGGTAAAGAATTAAGAATGTTTATCTAGATTGATTTTAAGGCTTGTATGATTCCATTTTTCTTTAATGATTTGGATTAAGATTTACTGGATTGCTTTCAAGGTTTGTTTGATTTTTAAGATTGATAAGGTATAATAATTGTTTGGTTTTAGGTTTAACAGGGTTAGGATTGTTATCGTATTTTTAATTATAAAAGTAGATAATTTACATGTTTTTTATAGTTTGATTTTTATTATAGTGGACAGAAATATATAGAATAATGGTAGGAAGAAAATAATTAAATAAATGTTTTTTGGGGGTGGAAGTTGATTTGGAGGTTTATATATTTCTTTTTTTCAATATAAGGGGAAGGAGCAATTGTATTTAGTGATTTTTATAATGTGCTAATGGAATGATTTATAGAAATAATGTGATCTTGCTTTGATATAGAACAAGGGATTGATTATGGAAATATTCTTGGTGTTGAAAGTCAGAAGTCACCTCTTTATGTAATCTTTAAAATTCTTTTTTCTTGTGTTTTCACACTTTTTTAGTTTTTTTCTTTTTTCTTTCTTTTTGTACTTTTTTGCTTTTTTGTAGTTTTTATCTTTGTTTCAAACTTAATAAAATTCTCATAAAAAAAAGAAAATCATAGGCTTGATTGCTAACATCTCCTGTCAAAAGGGATAAGAGATCAGGTTATGATGAAGTTGATGTCTGATCTCATGTAACAGCAGAGTCTTAGGTATTGATTCACTACACATCTGTAATGATTATGGCTCTTTTTTGTATTTTTTTCTCATAAAGTTATGAAATATTTTTAGTACTAATTATATGAAGGAAAAGGGAAGTATCATCTTTATTACATTCAAAACTTCACACAAGTAGTGCATTGGACCTGATAAAATAGAAATGCTAACAAAGAAAGTACAAAAACCAAGTGATATCCTAAGGGAATCCTAAACCAAAGGTTCAAAATTGGCAATGGATTGATACATATGAAATTGAACGAAAGAGCTGGTAGAGAACAATACCCAAAGAAAAGGCAGAGGAGACAGGGAATGAACAAAACAGCTGAAAAAAAGAGAGCTCTACACAGAATGCTATATTTTAAAAATGATCAGATTTATAGTTTATGTTAAGGTTTGAGAATAAAACCTGGAATTTACAGATAGAACATACTGGAAATGTATTCAGTGTATCTAGGTGAAAGGGTATAGAAACTGCTATGTCATTCTATCAGGTGAAAGATGATGACACCTACTGGCAAGAGTATGCAAATGTATTATGTGGCTGATGCAATGCTACTGTAATGTGAGTCCTGATTGGACAGATATGTGTATAAAAGTACTGTGTAAAGGTGCTGTTCTCTCTCTTTCATTTGATGTGCCATTGGACAACGTATCTGTATTACTTGGACTGCTGTGTATGAAGACTGTGTATGTATAATTGTAAATAGACTTTTTACCTAAACCTCATTTTGTGTGAGTCTGTTTAATCCTATCAGGCCTGGAAGAATGTATTGCTCTGAGACTTCTTGGATATTGGGCTGCACCAGTACCGCTGACTCTGACAGTTTAGGTAGTCACTGACTGCCAACTTTGACTGGCAACACTCTTTTAAGGTGACTGAACCTGAGATCTTCAAGAAAATTACATAGTTTACCAGTGATGTAACCTGTTTTGAAAAATCTCACATTAATGATGTTTGGAAAAGGAACAGAGAAATAGGACAAGGAGAAGCCGAAAAACACTGTAGGCTGGATTGCATGTTTGTTTGTTTGTTTGTTTGTTTATTTAATTTTATTTTTATCCCACCTTTATTATTTTTATAAATAACTTAAGGCAGCGAACATACCTAATACTCCTTCCTCCTCCTATTTTCCCCATATTAATTTTAACCCATTAGTCATTGTTTCAGATGCTAAAAAGGCTTGTTGTTTCCTTGTATTTTTATGGATGAATCTATAATTTAAAATATTTTGGTATTGCTACTGATACAAAAAGTATAAAATGGTTTTTGTTCTGATACAAAAAGAACATTCAGTAAAACATAATTTTACTGAAAACCTTAAAAATTTTGCACAGTGAATGTTTAGGTCTAATCATCCAGCATAAAATGTTTCCTTCCTAATTAAGTGTTAAATCATGATTAAGAATTAATACTGTACATTAGATTTTTTGTTATTAAATTTTAACCAGAGCTTGACTGTAGTACAATAGAATGGAGCTTTTTATCTGATATCAGTTAAGTTTGCAGTTGTCTGAATGGGCTGTATTTTCTGAATTGTCTGAATTGTCAAAATGAGAAAGAGAAACCAGGTTTTGTTTGGCTTCTTTAATTGACTTTCACAGTATCTGGCTCTCAGCAATATTCCACATTAAAGTGACGTGCTTTTTTCATGAATCATTTATTCACATAAATTCCAAATAGTTTAGCTCTTGTCTCATTCATTAGGCAGATTATATAGACAGATTGTTACCTTGAGCCAATCATCTTTCTTATGTTTTTTTTTTCTTCCAGTGTTCTAAATTGTTTCTCTGGCATTCCTTGTCTAAACAATACCGCTTGCTCTGCCTTCTTTAATAAAGCTTAGTGATTGCTGATATGTCATCCTCAGGATGCCTGACAGGGCAAACAATTCCAATATGCTTCTAGTCTGACTTTCAGTTATCCCAGATTAAAAAACCATACAGTCTCTGTGATTAATCAAATGTGCATGAAAGAAAAATATTTTTGAAACATATGAGTATACCGTAAAAGAAACTGATCTACAAAGCATTTTGGCCTATGTGGCAAAGTTAATTATTTATGTGAATACAACTTAATGTGGGCTGAATGGACATATTTTATGCAACCCTTGCTCATTTTTTCAAGGTAAAATCACACAAATTTTATGTTCATTTAATCTTTATCAACATTATCTTGTAACCTCAAGGCATTATCTCAGGCTGATTAACATAATATTAGCTAGATCTATAAGTTCCACTAAGACAGTTTGCTTTCACCATGGTTTGTAAACAAGCTCAAACAGCTAGTTCAAGCAAGCCAAATAGCTATTTCTAAACCAGAACCAAACAATTTAAGTTATAATTAGCAGAGTGTATAAATCAGGCCACCATGTAATGCTGCCTTAAAGGTTGGTGCAATTGTTCTCAATTACTTAATAATATTAAATACCAACCTGACTGGACAATTATTGTATTTATATTAATTACATTTATAATTACTCTGCTTTGGAGCACAGCCTCTACATTCATTCAAGATTCATGAATTATATGACAAAAAGGGGAATAGCCACCACCTCTTACCCCAAATCCTCTGTGCCCCAACTGCATAGAGTGGGAAAGAAGACTCACTAAACTCTGTGAATGTACCATAGCTATAGCTAGACTTTAATAATACATAATGTAATATATTTAGCAACATAATACTATTCTAATCATGATATGCATGGGAAAATATGTCCAGATTCTTGATCAATTCATCCACTTTTTTCATTTATTCTAAATTATATAGTTCCATTATATCATCAACAGATGATAAAATAGATTCTTTATTTCAGTTATCATAGGACCAGATTCCTAATCCCATTTTATTTTTTTTCCTCTTCAAGGAATTGTGATATCAAATCTATAAAAACAGGGAAACCTCAATTGTTTATCTTATTTTCATTGAGGCAAATATTATAGTCCTTCCTAAGCAAGGATCTTACTAGATGTTCCAAAGACTTATTTGTGAATATGGATACTAAGATTTTAATAGCTACCCTGGTCAGTAGATTACAGCTTGTTATTCAAACTACTCTGTATGAAATTTAGGCTGGATTTATGTAGGAAATTATTACTATTTTAATGGAGACAATTTGTGTGACTCAAAATGGGCATAATCCAGCAACTATTATTTGTTGAGGTACTGAGAAAGTTTTAATATGATTTCTTTGAAGTTTTTCAGTGAGTGCTGATTTATGGGTATTCTCAAAAGTTTACAGCCTGGATTCATATGTTTTATTTAACTCCTAAATCATGATAACTTTTAATGATGTGTCATCACCTTGGTTAGAGTTATATCATAGTACCTGTCAAAGATGCCTTCTTTCTCCTTTTCTTTTTTTAAAGTTAGCTTTGGTTGTGCTATTAAAAGTTGGAAACATTAAATGGATACCATTGGAGAGGACTATACAAATATAAGATGCTACTATGTGGAGGATATGTTTTATAGATAAACCAAAAAGTTCCATTCCTAATCTCATTTTGCTAATCTGCAAATTTGATATCCTGTCTTGTTATTCTTTGAATTGGAACAAAAATATTTGATGCCATTGAATCCAAGTAATAATTTTGATATGACAGGGATTGAGTTTTAAGTAACATTCTGACACAAGTTGATGTACAGATTCCTGAGAAGCTCATCTTACAAATGTGAATTCATCCCCAATTTAGATTTTTTAAAAAATAGATGATTTAGTATTCCTTTTCATATTTGGGATGGATTTAAGGGCAACAAGGATGATCAGGTGACAAGAAATTAAGTCCTGTGAAGAGAGAGAAAAGAGCCGGTTGGTATAGTGGTTAAGGCCCCAGGCTAGAAACTGGGAGACTGTGAGTTCTAATCTTGCCTGAGGCACAAAACTGGCTGGGTGACCTTGGGCCAGTCACTCTCTCTCTCAGCCTTAGGAAGAAGGCAAGGGCAAACCACTTCCAAAAATCTTGCCAGGAAAACTGCAGGGACTAGTCAAGGCAGTCACCAAACCTGACTCAAAGAGTGAGAGAGAGAGGGGGGGGGAGAGGGAGAGAGAGAGAGAGGAGAGAATAAACTAGGGATAACTGAAGATGCAGGAGAAAATATGCAGGAGTATTACACAACTCTAAGTACCTGAAGGTATGTAACACTGAAGAAAGCCATGTCCCAGAGGGCAGGACATGAAACAGTGAATTGAATTAATAGGGACACCGATTCTATTTGAAGTTTAAGAAAAAAAATCCTAACAGTAAGAATAATGGAATCAACTACTTAGAATGGTAGTAGGCTCTCCTTCACCAATGGATTCAAACAAGACTGGATATCCTTTTTTAGAGCATGCTTCCAGTGTGTGGGGCCCTAAGTTGGACTTGATGACTTAAATGGCTCTTTCAAATGCTATAGGCAATAATTATAGCTCTTGTTTTTTTTAATTCAAGGCAGATATATCCATGGAACCAACCTAAGTACAGGACACTTGGAAAAAATAAATAATTCAACAAGATCTAATAATTCATAAATGGAGGAATGGCAAAATGAATTACTTGTTATTCCTAAATCTCCATATGAACAAGTGAAAGTATGACCATGCAACTCAAAAAGAATGTCCTAAAATGTCAAGGCTTTACAGTCTATGGAAAATGAAATGTAGTTGAGGCTAAACATCCAACCATCCATTTTCATATTCTCTATAGAGAGACTTTTCGTTATAGCTGTACTTGCCAATATCAGAAAAGATGATTCTTCAGAGTGTTTCCATTTTTTAGAAATTTTAAGACTGGTTCTGAAGCAGAAAATATGTAACATTCTCAACATGGGATCATCTTTAGACCCATCTAAAACAACTTCATATTAAATAAATGAAAAGAAATGAAAAGAACAAACCATTAACTTATAAGCCTCAGTACAGTTATATCTTTCTTTTCATTTGTATCAAAGCTGGGTTTAATTACACATGCAAAATAGTACAACTGCACAACAAAGAAAATGCACTGTTCTGACTTTTTAAAGTTGCATATTGGATTGTATCCATGCAGCGCTAACAGATCCAAAGGAGACATATGAATGGAGCACTGCTGAGACATAAATATTTAAATACAAGTTTCCTCTGAAATGTTTTTTCCTTGACTAGAATAAAAAGGATTTTTGCTGAGAATCTCTGGAAATAAATTATCAATGAGGCATCAGTTTCAATATAAAACTTTGCTATAATTTACAGAATTTAATAATTATGCCATTTGAAATATAGGCCAGATATTTGGATATCTCTGAAAGCAATATAAAGGATTCTAAGCATTTATATTGTACTTATTTTTCAGTAGCCCCTATGATTTTCATGGTATATTACTTTTAATTAAAACTCAATAGGAAATGGGATCATTCCAGTGGCTCTGATAAAAGACCAATTGTATGCATCAAAAAGACTAGGGCAATGTAGATGTCAGACACTGCTGACTGTCTTATAATTATGAGAATAGGTAACTCATCATGGATGGCAGGAACATCTGAGGGGAGGAGGTAAAAAGATCAAGACAACTGTGATGAAGCTCTTTTGCACATGTGTTGACATCACACATATGTACAAAGGGAGAGACTTTCCTTGCATGGTTGTGACTGCCATTTTGACCCCATACACAGACATATCTGGCAAATGGACTCCTTTTATACCAACTATGTATAGACAAAATAATTTTGTAAGAATTGAATCACATAAACCAGCAATATTTAGAACTCATTGACTTTGAAAAGCAAGTTTGGGGGTATCATCAAGAAATAGTGGGTGGAGATAGGACAAAAGCTAACTTTGATTTTATTTCATCTATATTTACATGAAATGAAAATTAAATAAGTTAATATGATTACTTGCCACTTACATATTTAAGAATTTTCTCCTTCTGCCATATTAAAATTATAATTTTAATATAAAATTATGGAGACCCTAGTTGTGCATTGCTGATAAAACCAGATAATTTCTAAACAAATTGACAATGCTAGCAAACAACTATACTAGATGGAATTCAATGAATATTACATATAGAAAAATGATCAAGTGAAAAATTCAAAACACAACCAATGCCATCTTATATACATCTAGTCCCTCCATATGGCTTCATCCTGTCTCAGGTAAGTGAACATAAGATTTAAGTAAGAGAATGGGTGTGCTGGGATTTAGATGAAAAGATGGAATAATTTTCCATTTTGGTAATAGAATCTCCATTTCACAATTACTGAGAGGCCGTGTCTCTATAATATTATGATTCCAATTTTAATGGCATGAAGCAAGTGTGGATTATACATAAATTTTCACTGCTTCCCCATTGGCAGACGGATTAAGTAGCCATATAAAATAGAAGACTGATTTACGATTATACTGCACAGTAGTATAGAATATATTAATATGTCCTAATTTATTAACATATCCTAAAATATATTAATATTGTAGCTGTTTAGATATACAGTAATTGTAAACATAGTATACATAGCATTCCATGCTACAGTAATAGGCTGACCATATTTCCTTGAGACTAAAACGAGACATTGGGATGGCAAAAATGAGATGGGGTTAAACTTATGTAATACTCCATATTCATGAAAAAGTAAGACAATAAAAAGTTTTTAAAGGGTTTTTAAGATCCATTTTAAGATCCATTTTAAGATTCCATTTTAGGGCGTGGTGGCTCAAGGGCGTAGTGGCTCAGCGGGTAAGACGCCAGGCTTGTCAATCGGAATATCGCAAGTTCGGAGGTTCGAATCCCTAGCCCTGCGTGCGGAATGAGCTCCCACACTAGCTCCAGCTCTTGCCAACCTAGCAATTCGAAAGCATGCAAATGCAAGTAGATGAATAGGTACCACTTCAGTGGGTAGGTAACAGCGATCCATGTGCATCATGCGGCCACATGACTGTGGAAGCGTCTTTGGACAACGCTGGCTCTTAGGCTAACAAACGGAGATGAGCACCGGCCCCTAGAGTCGGACACGACTGCACAAATGTGCAGGGGGAACCTTTACCTTTTTTTAAAGATCCATTTGCTGGTCGTTAAACAGATTACTGTATATTTAAAAAGTTTTGTTTTCATTAAAATGAAAAAGTTTTATTACATGAACATATTGAGCTAACAATTATTCTTCAGTGACAGAACTCATACTTGGCAGCAGGGCGAGGCTTGACTCAGGAGTTCTACGTGGAAGCAAGGCAAGACTAAGAGCAAGGCAATGTTCCTACTTGGCAGCAAGGCAACAGGCAGGCACTAGGACCAATGCGGAATCCCAGCAGAGATCGGAGGCAGCAGTAGCTCAGCAAGAACTGGAGGCAGACTCAGCGACGGCAGCAACAAGGCACGGAAATGGCAAGGCGCTTGGCAAGGCAGGAGGGCAGGTCGGCGGAGCGTCGGTGCAGGGTAGCCAGGACAGTTGTCTCTGACAACCAGCTCCTGTGCCTGTCAACTTTTTATCTGCTGAGTTTCCCGCCACTGACGAGCAGGAGCCAATCGCTGCTGTCATTGTGCAGCTCTCTTCTCAACTCTCCTAGCTCGTGCATTGATTGGCGGCAGGGAACTCACCTCTTATCCGCTCTCTGCCAGCTGATCGGCTTCCCCCTCAAACCTTCCCGCGCTTTCCCCAACGACATTTCCTGCGCTTTCCCTAACAGGCTCTTCGCCCCCCTCCTCTGACTCAACCTCCATCCTTACAGGTTTTTAAAAAAACAGGACAAAATTGACATTTATATTAAAACAACAGGACGGTCAGAAATTTTATAAAAAACGGTACTGTCCCGTTCAAAACGGTACGTATGGTCAGCCTATACAGTAATAATACTAAAGTTAGAGTTATTTATTAAGATTACTACCATGGATATCATATCTTAAAGATAAAAATTAAATTAGTGTTATGTCATGCATACAAGAACAGATTGATTGATTATCTGCCATCAAGTCATTGTCATCTCTTAGTGACCACATATATAGTTTTTCTCCATGGCAACAACATATATTTGCATGCAAATAATTAAAGATCAAATATAAGGTTACTGAATCTATCTCATAATGGTAGTGATTATTAATGGATTGCAAATGTTATGTTTGCCTCCCTCAACATTTCTCATAAAATTTACACAACACAATTTGCCCAACAGCTGCAATCTATGAAAGCCATTTAAGAAAGATTTTAAAGGAAGTATAGAATAACCTTTTCCTTCTATCTTTAACACCAAGCTCTAGAAACCATATCCTACTTATTGGCTTAACGTTCTATTTTATACTATTGTTAGACAGAGATTTTATTTTGGGCTCCAAGAAACAAATCAGTATAATAGCTACTGATAAGCAACTCTATTTTCTGTTTCTCATTTCACAGTCACCTAAATCCAGAAAGGATTTAGATCCCTCATGAACTGAATACTGAAAAGTATCCTTTCTATTGTTTTAGGTGGGGATGGGGCGGTTGTTTTGGCATTTATTCACCTATGAATCTTACATAAGCACTATAACTTTAAAACATTTTTTAAAAAAAAAAAAAAGCTGAGAGGATGTTTTACCAGTATTTGCTGATTCCACTGTAAGTTATACAATTTGTACAGGAAGCTATTGGCCTAGAATGCCCTGAAGCTAATTCTGAAATACACTTCTGCTGTTTCTTCAGTACAGTTTAGTGAAAATGCACTCACGGAATAGTTCACTAATCTACTTTATTCAACCTTGCGAGTAATCTTAGCATATGGTTTTATTGTTGCTTGCTTGTGTGCATTTTCCTTCTTTAAACACACAGAAGCTAATCTTTTTTGAGCCTTTACCACTTTTCCAGATACTATGCATACGTTTTCTGGAGACTATCATAGAATTTTGATAGTAACGAAAGAATAGAATTTTCATAGTTCTATTAACACAGAATTTTCCAGTAGCGAAATCTGAAAACCTCCTCCTCCTCCTCCTTTGCATTTGTTAGAATGTGTTTATGCAATAGTTATCTTTAAGTTACTAATAATGTGTTGTAGCAAGCCAGCGTTCCATCAGTGGCAGTCATTACCAACAAGAGTAAGGCATACAAAATTGTAAGAAATGTTCTCTGCAGATAGCAACTGACATCACCTTCTCAGACAATAGCATCAGTTTATTTGCTGCTCTTCCCTGAGCCCTACCCCCACATTATCTTTTCTACAGGAAGAGAAAGGACAGTAAGCAAGCTATGGCTTGCAAATTATTTGCAGAAAACAGACAGGACATGACTTATTGAGGTACTATTTAATTATAGCACCCAGGGAAATAATGTGAGGGAAGCTGAAGGGTTTTTGTTTGTTTTGTTTGTTCCTTTGTTTTGTTTTTGAACACTGAAGCTGGGAAGTAGTTTGCATACATTAGTAACTTTATGCTAGCCTCTTTTATTCTCCCACTGGATTAAAAAAAAGACATTGAAAAGTAATACACAAAGTCCTAAACCACTCCTAATCCTAATTTACTAAAACAAGTGTGAAACTCGGCATTTTCTTTGAATCCATAACTACCCATCTAACCTGCCTAGCCTAACCAGTTGCTGTAGCTGTAGTCTCTGACCAATTAAGCATAGATTTTCTTTGAATTTTAAATCTATTAAGAGTAAGATGATGTACAGTACTTACATATTGGGGGATAAAAGGAAGAAATAAATAATCAAAAGAGACACAAAAGAAGATATAAATTAAAATTGCATCTGTTAATGGGTAGGTGTTGATTTAACAATTGCTATAACTTTAAATAGAAATCGAACACATGTCACTGGAGAACGACCGGACGATCTCTGTCTTGGTTCTGTTTATTCCCTCTCTAGCATGATAGCTTGCAAGGACCCTGCTGTCCTGTTCTATATTGGGAAATTCAATTCAACCTATTTCAGAGGGTGGTTGGAGTCAAATAGAAGGAGGGGGTGAGATGTACTCCGTCTTATGCTCCTGAATGAAAGGCAGGATATAAATCAGATAGATGGAAGGAAGGAAGGACTTGGACTGGATAGTTTTTTGCAGGGTACCTTCAGATATAACAATGTCTCGATAGCTCTTCAGAGAAAGGACTGTCGTTTGTAAAGTAGGATGCATGGTCGCTCAAATTCTCACAATTGAAAAGCCAAAGGAGCCACGTTTCATGAAACCTCTGGCATAGCTGGGTTGAAATTAGTCAGTATAAAAAGAAGTAGATGACAATCTAAATGTTATTTTATGCTTGGGCAATCAGGAAAGAAGTATTAGATGCAAGCTAGAAGATTATGTGCAGGAAAACAGCAGTTTCAGAAAATAAAACTGGATGTTCAGTAGAATAGAAACAAGAAACCAGACTGCATTGGGAAGTTGCAGTTATTATTGTTTTGCTTTTAACCCTCCTGCTATACTGACTTGTAGGAATTTAAAATTGTTTCACAAGGACCTGTTATTATCCAGATTAAGTTTAATTTCTGTTCTCACTAGACTTGTCCCACTGAATTCAATGACACAATTCCCAGTAAGATAGGCAGTTATAATATTGCTGAAGTGCATATTTCATCCAATACAGGTAGTCTTTGACTTACGACCATTTGTTTAGTGACTGTTCAAAGTTATGACAGTGCTGGACCAGTCCTCACATTTACGACCATCACAGCATCTCTGCAGTCACATGATCAAAATTCAGGTGTTTGGCAACTGGCATGTATTTACAACAGTTGCAGCATCCCAGAATCATGTTGACTGCCATTTGCGACGTTCCCAGCCAGCTTCTGACAAGCAAAATAAATGGGGAACCATATGATTCACTTAACTACTGCATGGTTCACTTAACAATCATGTGATTCATTTAATGACTGATACAAAAATGTTGTAAAATCAGGTGTGGTCACATGATGCCTCACTTAATGACCGCACTGCTTAAAAACAAATTTTCTGGTCCCTACTGTAGTCGTAAGTCGGGGACTACCTGGACGGTGTATGGGTTATTATTTTGGACAATAAGAATCTAGCTGTGAAGGGTATAGTGCATTGGTTATTTGGGTTATCAAATTCTAGGTAAAAAAAAAGTCAAGATAGTTGCTGACTGGGTACCCTTTATTTGGAAACAAAATTTAACTTTTAATCAATAGCTCAAATAAATCATACTATTCATTTTGACTGATAGGCTGCTGTATCCTATGGAACTTAGGGATATAAAAATGGCAGTATTATGCACACAGAATAAGGAACAGCTAAAAGTGGAGTTGGCTGGTTTTAAAGAGCATTTTCTACAGCAACATTTAATGTTTCTATAAAAATTACTAGGACACCAATAGTGTTTCTAAGTTTCCCAGAACAAAAATGCTTTGTGGTGTACATGAGTGCACACACTACTACTAAGTGATGTCAACTTAAATTGTGCCTCTCCACTCTTTACATTTATGAGCACATTTGCTGTGTAGGGAAGTAATACACTGTTCAGCAATATCCTCACACACACACTAGTTAGAGTAGCTACTTCTCAGGCCATAATTTTAGCACTTCAGAAACTTATAAGCACCGTTGTCACATGTGATAGTGCTTTTAGCGGCTAAATATCATTCTCACATACTGCTTAATGTTACCAATGCTTAACTGTGTTTTATATTAAACATAAAATGCTACTTGCAGAGATTCAGTAGAGAAATTCTAATAGTAATCACCAGAGTAATAATTCATGAGTATAGGAATGACAATGGTGATTATAGTTTCACAAGAGCAAAATAAAACCATATGAGTGTCCCCAAAAGGAGCATTCCAAGTGGGAATGAACTACACAATTATCTTGGTGAATTAAGGCACATGAAACATTGCTAGTCAAAGTTATCAATCATTTTGCTGACATTAGAGAGATGTCATCTGAATCTTTAGTCACCATTTCACCTTGTCACCATATTCACATTTTTTGATATCTCAAAGGTCAAGATATTTAGCAGATGTTTGTTAGATGCCATTAACTTTCAATTGGGGGGTTGGTTAGCATGACTGTATGAGAACTGTACTGTTCACCCTTCAAAACTATTTTGAAAGAAATGCTTTGGACTTTACAGAGCACAAGCCAGCATATTACTGCTATTCATTAAAGCAGTTTTCAGCTTGAAAAAGATGGATGGCTTTCATGAACAGCATGGCAGTGCTAAGCTTGAGCTTGTGTGGGGTCCAAAACATCTCTTTGGAACAGCGTAGGGCTACCATACAGATACCCAATAGATGGCAGAAGAGACACCCACAACTCTTAACTCCTTCTCCCATCTAGAGGTCATCCAGATTTTTGCAGCCCAGATTTAGTGACCCTAAAGACAAATATTGATAGATGGGTATTTAAAGCAATACTGAGATGATTATTGACAAAAGGAGTAATGCTTGACCCCAAAGATTATATTTCTTCTCAGGACACTCCTGTGCATCAATAAGTGGGCCACTCTCTCATTCTGCTTCTCATGCATGAAACATCCATCCATTTGTCTTTCTGTGCAAAGGAAAAGGGGATGTCCTTTTCCTGCTTTTAAAGACATGCAAGTAATCTCTCCTTATATCATCAGACTTCTTCATGTTCCTTATGCATGAAGAAAGAAGCAGAATCTTTTTCCATGTTCAGAGGCTTAAGGGAGGAGAGATCCTCCCATATAGGATTTGCAATCTAACCCATGTTCCCATCTCTGATCTAGGGTTACCTACAGTATAGATCAGGGCTTTCCAAAGTTTTTCCTGTGGTGACACACCAACCGGCGTTGGTGTGTCGCCGTGGGAAAACCCGGAAGTGCCGTCCTTGCGGTAGCGTGCAAAAACCCAGAAGCGCTGCTGCCGCTTCCAGGTTTTGCACGCTGCAGTTGGTGTGTCGCCGCGGGAAAACCCAGAAGCGCTGATGACACACAACGCTTCCGGGTTGTGTGGCGACACACCAGACTGTGTGTGGCGACACACTTTTGTGTCGCGACACACAGTTTGGAAAGCTCTGGTATAGATACCATTTTTAACCTATCTGAACTTTATAATCAACTATACTTATATTTAGCAAAACTATATGAGCATCATTATGGGCAATGTCAATACTGTATTATTTGTGCTCATCTAGGTCATTGTTTGATTTAACCATGTTTTGTTGATTAAATGTAATAGGTCAGTTGATAAATAATGCTAAACCCAAATTACATAAATCACATTATAGCTTAACACAATATATGAATACATTGTATTTTCAGACTTTCTATCTCCTTGACAATCAGCTGCCCCAGTTTCTAACACTGATTGTTCCTTAATTGCTTTTATTGCTTTCCAAATAAGCAATGTATTCTTGGAGATTTCTCCAAATTTCCTGGGAAAGAAGGCAGGAGTTGGGTATTAAAAAAAATTAATAACAGGTATTTCTTGTAAAAATTAAGGGTCCCCTTGCCTTCTGATCCTTAACTTTTGATAATGGGTCCAATGTGTTGTCACATGGAAGAGTCATATTTACAATAAGATGGTGTTGTGGCTGGGGTTACAATAAAAACTGGACAACATCTTATCAGACATACAAAAGAATGGTAAATCGTAGACTTTAGGAAAAAGCATGACACAAAATGAGAGCAGTTAAAAATAGATTTTGGGCTGATACAGTATTTTCCATCTTTTGTCAGTTCAGTTCCTAACTTTAACATTACACATGTCTATTTGGCCTCTCCTTTTTGGAAAATGGATACTGATAGAAATCTGCTTTTCTGTCTTCTAGGCTTTTTCAGAAGAAAATGATTTCATTATAAGTAACGAGTTTCCATGTAGCCATTGTCCACATTTCATTGCTTGTGAAATTTGATGATGTCTCTTTTGTTGTTTCTTCAGAAGCTGGGCAGCAGATTTACAAATACTCTAAATGCATCATAGATCAAAATTATTCTTAAAATATCATAAAGTAAGTATTATTTTGATTATCTTACAATTTGGGCTGCATAAAGTTAAGATAATCCTGGGCAAAACATATTTTCTTTTAATTAAAATCAATTTTAAAGATTCATGTAAGAATGAAACATTCTTCCACTTAATAGGAGTGCAAAGCCACCCCTTCTGGTTTAAATGTTAATATAAAGTCCAAGTCTTCCTTGCATTCACTTAGCACATTAGCTTCCTCTTTACGGATTTGTTTTGAGTAGCTGCAGATTTCTGATTTATATTGTCAAATATGGCATATACAATCCACAGGAACCAGGGTAGCTGTAACATCTTGAAAAGACACTTAAAAAAACACCCATATTATCAAATTTGATATGATTTCAGTAAGAATGTCAAAGTCATCTAAGCTTTCAGGTGTCTTCATGCAATTTTGTATAGATGAAGTAATCAAAATCTTTACATTCAATCTGTGACAGATTCATGGGTAAAGTCATTTCTCCTCCTAGATAGAAGACAGCAGGACAAGGACCAACAGGTTGAAATTAAATTAAAAGAAAGGGGATTCAAGCTGAACATTAGGAGGAATTTGCTGATGTTAAGAGCTATTAAACACAGAACAGCCTACCGAAAATAGCAGAGCACTCTGGAAAGCCACCTGTTGAGATGATCTAGCGCAGGGCTTTCCGAATGATGTCAGGGCATGGAACCCATTAGTAAAAAAAAATATCCCAGAACTCCTGATCAAGAGGCAATGCACTAATGATGGAAAAGCAGAAATAAAATGAAAAGCAAACTGTTTATTGTAAGAAGAGCTGCTACAAAAAAAATAAATGGCAACAGAATCTTTAAGAATGTTGTCTCAGAAACTGTTAAGGCTGTTAAGCTTTATCTAAGTTATGGAAGCTGAAGTTTGTGTGTGTGTGTGTGTGTGTGTGTATGCAAATGATAACCAGTTTCTCTTTAAATGTATATCTTGATTATCTGGTTAGTTTACCCAGCTCTCCAAGTTGGCAGCCATAACTTGAAAGTTGAATTTGAAAATCTGCCTTTACCGATACCCCCATTCCCCTTGAATGGGATATTCTGCCTTTACATATCCCTGATTTATCAACATATGCTTCCACATTTCTGCTCAAGTATGTATCGATTTTGAATGCTTATGTGGTAATCCATCTAAAAAAATCATTTCTTTTATACTAAATGACTAATACCCAAACCCAAATATCATATATTTAAAATGTGTTCCTACTTCTTTTTGATCAACTGATTTTAAAAGCCAAAGTTGGAATGATCTGCAGTCTCAGGCCTCTTGAGATCATTTGTTCTCTGTACATTCTTTTGACAAGGGAACGCTATGCCAAGTAAATCCAATTTCCTCTCTTCTAATGTTCCTCTAAATGGTTATAATTTTCTGTTCACGTCTTTCTCATTGATTCAATTCCAAAAACATCTTTGAAGACAGTATGGGGCTTTAGGATATTAAGGCTTTCTTGTGTAATAAAAGGATGGGGAGGGTGAATGGGCCACTATTTTCAGCATCTTCAGAATGTATTTCCTTCTCATGACAGTTTCATACTTGTTTCTTTGCTGCTATGCTTGCAGAAATACTAATATTATTGGGAGTCTATGTCAGATTGCCCAGGCACAAGAGCAAAATTAAGTCTTCACATGTGGTAGAACATTTCTGATGGGGGAAAAAAACTGTTCGCTCTACATATGAGTAACCCAACGTTCCCAATTTCACACTTTTGAAATAAAATACCATCCAAAATATCTTAATTTACATTTCTTTGCATTCTGTGATGGTAGTCTCTAAGGAGAAATGCTCTATAAATATGTGTTTGTAAAAACTGAAATGCAAAAATGCACTGACTTATATAAAGCTTCTTGCAAAAATGCAGGTATCAGCAACAAGCACATACAAAAATGTATATTAGGAGAAAGACAAATTGAAAATTCATGGAAATTTTCATTCAAGCTGTTAAATGATAAATCATTCAAAATAAAGGGATTGGTAAGAATATGAGATAAAATAAAGAGAAATGCTTCGGTACATTATTAGGCTTCCTTAGTAGCTGTATATATCACATGGCTTAGCAAGTTCATTCACCTTGCTTTCTCAGATGCTTTTGTTTCACTGAATTGATTGTTGTCATTATGTCCCAAACAGGTTAAACTGTGGGTAGAATTCTGGCTTTTTGAAACAAGCCAAATCATGGCTATCAATCCTGTTGTATATAAACTATAAAGTATAATTAACAAAAACTAGATACAAATAAACTAAATAAATAATGTTGAAACAAATACTTCCAGTAGCCTCACAGTTGTATCAAAGGAGAGGGGGGAAGGACATGACCCCAACACAAATGTTTGTTGATTAATTTTGGTGGGTCCCACTAAAGAGATAAGAAAGACACAGTGATATTTCCTATGAAACTGAGTATTTGGGGAGTATAAATCTTTTTTTGAGCTTCTACCCCTAAATAAGTTTTGCTTCCTGGTCAATATTTAGAAGTCAAAAAGAAAATAGTTTTTCTTTGTTTGTTTTAATCATATAGGAATACTACCATAACCGTACACCCTACGGATACAGTATGTCCATGTCTTCTACCACACTTATGGAATAATAGAACAAAATCAGAAATTCATAGAACAGGACTTCCGGTGGGGACATGGCGGACTGAACAGCTGTGCCCGTGGGCTCAGCGGGCAGAACTGACAATGCGGCAGTTTTTTTGGGCCCAGGCAGGTTTTCCTGAAGCCCAGGAGTGTGTTTCCAGAAAAAAGAAAACACCTGGAATCACCCCATCTGTCCTCTGGATAGCTGCTTGCAGCCAGAATATCGCAAACAGCATTCGCATTCGACTGGTAAGAGCTAGCCGGGAGGCTGGGACATCACCATTTCAAAGCCATGCTGTAGCCTTAAAGGGACACTAAGACCAGCCACCCCATTTCTAAATCACCCAATTTATATTTCTTTTAAGTATGCCTACCCTAAGAGAGGGTAGAGATCAAAAAGAAGAGATAGATTGCTACTTCTTGGCAGCCCAAGAAGTAGCAATGCAGGATCATGGGCATGCTTAATCAACCAATAAAATAATAACCAAATACACTACTCCCTCAGAAACCCATAGTTCTCTCAATAACTGATGATACTAAATTCTCTCCATCTTAGCAATGCTTCTTTTTGATCTCTATCTCTAACTTTATCTCTACCTTCCTTCCTTACTGACTCTAGTCTTATGAGTCACCTTTCCTTTAGCTAATGCTTGGTGAGAAGAAGACTCTTGTCTTTTCATTTCTTCTTAATATGGCTTTATGACAATATGCCTGATTGGTTGTAGTAGAAAGGATTGGCCTGATGTCCACAGAAACAAATTTCAGCAAATGATATGGAAGAAATGGTAGCTATTGCTTTCTGAACACATAGATGTCTAAAGGACCACTAGCTTCATTTCATTTGTTCATATCAAAGCATAGCTCTCAGGTAAAAATGTATATACCAATGTCTGTTGCAAGATCTCTGTATGGGGACACTGGGAAAGAAAGGGGTAGGATACCAGTTATTCTATTCCAAAAGATGCATACACTGTCTTTCCTATGTAATATGGATATGTATTGATTGATTTTTTAATCTATTTTTTCAATTGCACTATAATCCAAAATGGCATACAAAAAGAAATAAAAACTGTAGAAGTACATTATTTTAAAACCATGTTACAACATTATAGCAAGCATACAAGTTACTAAAGCTATTCAATTATAATATAACCTATGAGACAAGAAAAGAGCAAGATATATAGCAGCATAAAAATGAACTTATTTGTGAACAAATAGGATTTTTAGAAATATGATTTTCTTGGCTTAATAGGTTCTCCAGCATTCATACCCATTCATTACTATTGTAGGCAGATCTCCTCAAAGGGTAAGACAATAAGTAGAACCAGTACAAGAATATGGGTAGTAAATGAAAAATTGTAACTTAAACCCACAGTAAACCCATCCTAAAATGTAATGGAAAATGAATTCCAAAATTCATTATGGAGCAGGAATCAGTGTACAGTCCCCAAATCAAGGCTCTTTGCATGACAACTACACAATTATGAATATACTCAGCCTGATGTAATATACAGCATGAATTCTTGACAATAAGTCCTAGAATAATAATAAGCCTGCTTAGGGCTGCAGCCTTAAATGCCATGTGATATTTTATCATTTCCTATATTGCAGAGCTTCTATATTCTACCTACATGTATAAAAAAAACCTTAAGACATTTATTTTTCAGTGGCACTGTCATGTCACAAATTGCTTAGAAATCATTTATTTCAGTGAAAGTTGCTGGTAAGCAAAGTGTTCATGCCTCGGCATAAATGTGAACAGCTTTAACTGCAAATGAAGCAAAACACATAAGTGGCATAGAGACCCTGTGCCACTTCAGAAGCCTCTTAAAAGCTAGCTGCAATATTCAATTCGCATCTCGTCCAAATGCAGGGCAAAAAGTATTTTTATTCATTTTCAGCTAGCAAGAAATTACTTCCTTTAGTTGTTGGGTCTTTTTTTTTTCTTTTAGGAATCAGGAAGAATGTTGTGTCTTGCTTCCTTCCTATAATTGCATCCATGAGAATGTATAGAATCTGAAGTAAAGGTTTTGTTTTGTTTTGTTTTGTTTTGTTTTGTTTTGTTTTGTTTTGTTTTGTTTTGTTTTGTTTTGTTTTGTTATCCTCTTGTCTGTGAAATGTTGCTTCTCTAACAAGAGGATATACAGTAGCTAGCTCTAAAAAGGAGTTCAAAGAAACTGAATCTGCAAGAGCTACTGCAATTATCAGAGTTATATTTAAAACAACAATAGAGATTTTATTAAAATGGAACCTACTGTATATATAAAGGTTATGATTTGGGGGCAATACTAAAAGTGGATTCTTTCTCCTGTCACTGTCTATAGAGCTAAAGGGTTTAAGTTAATAGCTCCAAGTGGAAGATGGTTTCTTGAAAATGATTTCTACCAGTGAAGGCCAATATGCTAGCTGTGGCCTTATTTGGAGAGGTAAACCTTTGCCATAGTGATCCATGTGTTAGGGAGAGCCAGATAAAATTACTGTAATACCCTATATGTGGAGCTATCTTTTCTAATCATCCAATAGCTTCCATTGGTCCAGAAAAACAGTTTTAAGTGCCAGCCAAGGGTATCTGCAGCAAAGATCACTGGTTTCAAAAAAGGGGGCATGACCAAGTGAGCAAAGCACCAGAGCTTTTTATGTGTATGCAATGTATACACTGTTAGAAGGGGATGGGACTTTGGTCTCCTAATCACACCTACCATTTTGAAGCAATGACTGCCATTGTAGATGTGCCTGGTGCTAGCAGATGCAAAGCAATCAAATCATGCATCATTTAGGAGGCTCCAGCTAATAGATGGAGCACTGGATTTCCAGGAGTTGAGTTAAACTAACATTTTATGATATGCTTGGCCTTTGATATTTATTCCCAGAAAAATTGTACAGTTTGGACTGGCTCAGGAAAAGAGAAATGTACAGAGGGTGTTAGAAAATTCTAAAATGCATATTGAATCAAAGACCTGCTCTGATTTGATCATAGGTCTTAGGTGCTGAGCCCTATAATCTCAACCTCAAGAGCAGACATGCATATATAATGAATACAAGGGCTATTAGTGCAGTGGATACAAACAGAATGTGCAGAGGACACACATGCAAAACAAATGTAAAAAGTATGGGTCATGGCTGTTGTGGGTCTTCCGGGCTGTGTGGCCATGTTCTGGAAGTTGTGGTTCCACAACTTCCAGAACACGGCCACACAGCCCGGAAGACCCACAACAGCCATCGAACTCCGGCCGTGAAAGCCTTCGACAATACAGTATGGGTCATCTTGAACAATACCTATTTTTTCCTTCTGTTTTGATTGTCCCATTGTTGATGTTTTTCGTGTTTGTCCCACATGGTCAAGGGTCTTCTTGTTTATGCACTGCACCTGCCTAATTCTTACAGTGAAGCTATCAATGTGTGATGCAACAAAGGTGTTTGTTTTTTCAGTTAGCTTATCACAGAGCCTGATGCTGGTTTAGGCTAAGAGAGAGTAACTGGCCCAAGGTCACCTAGCTGGCTTCCATTCCTAGGGTAGGCTAAACTGGATCTCCCCACTCCATGTCCAGCATCTTAATCACTACACCATGATAATTCTCCTATTTTGAATGTCCTATTGAGGCTATATTCAATTATAATGCCTCATCTTAAAATGGCATCTTTCTGGGCAGATTGCATATATCTGGTACTCAAGAAACCGATGCCCAATCCGGGAACTCTTGGATAAAGTAATTTTTTTAAGAATAATTTGAATCTTGTTTCAGGCTCAGATTTAGCATACAAGTGGGCTTAAGATATTTATAGGATGGTCTTTGCAATCATTACATCCTTGGATCAATTGCCTAAATTGAGAATTGGGAGCTCTATTTTATACTAGCTGACCAGTTCCAGAAGGTGGTGCTGGAGGATTATCGTTCTGCTCTGTGGCAGCTCAGTAGCATGAGGGCTTAAGTCCATGAGGGCTCAGTTTTATACCTCATGCTGTTAAATATCTACTTGAATCCAGTGGGCAAGCACTACTAAGATACTGTATGAACTGAGTTGTGATCAATATGCAGGTAACACTGACCTTTACTTTTCATTTAGCCAAGGTGTGGTAATCAGTGTCCTAAATTGGTGCCTGAAGACAGTAATGCTCAATTACCTTGATTATAAGGCTCAGGCAGAAAAGACAAAGATACAATTGGTAGATGGGCTGTTTGACCAGATGGGAGAGGGTCATTCCTGGTGCATCTAGGGTTTCAGTATGGTGCTGGAGTCATCATTCTCATTGTAGGAACAGGTGATTTGCTGCTGTCAAGTTGGGCTGCATACTAAACTAATGCAAGTACATGTGCTTATTAAAATCCATCAGTATAAAGTTTAAGTTTACTGGATTAAAATTTACTATTCATTTTGTCATACTGATGGAAATGGTTTAGGTTTTATAATGCTGTTCCAAAAAGATTCATAATTTGGGGCTTTAGAGTAATAGTAATACCATAGTAATACCAATCAGTACACATTTATACTCAATTGCAAATTCAGCATCCCTTTTCATCACTTTCAAAAAGTAATATAAATATGAAATTGATTATTCTATTCATTTGAATTAATATCAAGCTCAGTCTTATTCCAAATCACTTATGAAAAATGATTGCTTTCTCCTTTTCTTATAGGGAAATATGATTCAGAATGTTGGAATATTGGGGAGATATGAAAGAAGCCGTATAAAAATGTCCCTAATTAATGCTAAATGTTTCTGTCTGTAGATAATGTATCTATATATAGAAATATAATGAGAGAGACAACATTTTTTCTTTTTTCTTTTTAGCAATAGGGCTTAATAGATGTGAAACAAAAGGAAATACAATTAAGGAGTTTGCACTTAAGTAGGTAAACTGGGATATATAACTGAGCAATATAACTGCCCAGAGTCCCTCTTTTTGGGGGAGATGGGTGGTGGCAAAATTCGAAATAAATATATATATATATATATATATATATATATATATATATATACATACACACACACACACACACACACACACACACACACATATATATATATATATATATATATATATATATATATTAATTCTTCATTAATTTTCAAAAATGTTTACCAGTCAAAGTAGAAATGTAACATAAAGATGGAGAAATTGCCTTGCATTTTCCTCCCAAAATGAAACTGAAGTTTCAACTATTCTATTAAAGTTATTGAAGTTGTTCAAAGGACCAAAATATATAGTTCCATCTCGAGAGAAAGAACAGAAAATGATTTATCTTGCAGACAAGGTAGATAATGGGTGGGCTTTATCTCACCTTCTTCCAACTCTATCTAGAATAAAGAAATCTTTATTACTTTAGTTCACAAAACTTAAAGAGAAGGAGGGCAAATTTGCCACTGTCTTAACTTTGAAATATCTTCTGCTACTACCACACTCATCTCTGATCTCACAGTAGAGTTCATTAGTCATTGGGTGAATAGTAGAATGGCAAGAATTTGATTAGCATTTGTTGTTTATTCGTTCAGTCGTTTCCGACTCTTCGTGACTTCATGGACCAGTCCACGCCAGAGCTTTCTGTCGGCCGTCACCATCCCCAGCTCCCCAATGGTTGAGTCCGTCACCTCCAGAATACCATCCATCCATCTTGCCCTTGGTCGGCCCCTCTTCCTTTTGCCTTCCACTTTTCCTAGCATCAGCTTCTTCTCCAGGGTATCCTGTCTTCTCATTATGTGGCCAAAGTACTTCAGTTTTGCCTTTAATATCATTCCCTCAAGTGAGCAGTCTGGCTTGATTTCCTGGAGTATGGACTGGTTTGATCTTCTTGCAGTCCAAGGCACTCTCAGAATTTTCCTCCAACACCACAGTTCAAAAGCATCTATCTTCCTTCGCTCAGCCTTCCTTATGGTCCAGCTCTCACAGCCATAGGTTACTACAGGGAATACCATTGCTTTAACTATGTGGACCTTTGTTGTCAGTGTGATGTCTCTGCTCTTAACTATTTTATCAAGATTTGCCATTGCTCTCCTCCCAAGAAGTAGACGTCTTCTGATTTCCTGGCTGCAGTCAGCGTCTGCAGTAATCTTTGCGCCTAGAAATACAAAGTCTGTCACTGCCTCCACTTTTTCTCCCTCTATTTGCCAGTCATCAATCAAGTTTGTTGCCGTAATCTTGGTTTTTTTGAGGTTTAACTGCAACCCAGCTTTTGCACTTTCTTCTTTCACCTTCGTCATAAGGCTCCTCAACTCCTCCTCGCTTTCAGCCATCAAAGTGGTATCATCTGCATATCTGAGATTGTTAATGTTTCTTCCAGCGATTTTAACTCCAGCCTTGGATTCATCAAGCCCAGCATGTCGCATGATGTGTTCTGCGTACAGGTTGAATAGGTAGGGTGAGAGTATACAACCCTGCCGTACTCCTTTCCCAATCTTAAACCAGTCCGTTGTTCCGTGCTCTGTTCTTACCGTTGCTACTTGGTCGTTATACAGATTCCTCAGGAGGCAGACAAGATGACTTGGTATCCCCATACCACCAAGAACTTGCCACAATTTGTTATGATCCACACAGTCAAAGGCTTTAGAATAGTCAATAAAACAGAAATAGATGTTTTTCTGAAATTCCCTGGCTTTCTCCATTATCCAGCGGATATTGGCAATTTGGTCTCTAGTTCCTCTGCCTTTTCTAAACCCAGCTTGTACATCTGGCAATTCTCGCTCCATGAATTGCTGGAGTCTACCTTGCAAGATCTTGAGCATTACCTTACTGGCATGTGAAATAAGTGCCACTGTTCGATAGTTTGAACATTCTTTAGTGCTTCCCTTTTTTGGTATGGGGATATAAGTTGATTTTTTCCAATCTGATGGCCATTCTTGTGTTTTCCAAATTTGCTGGCATATGGCATGCATCACCTTGACAGCATCATCTTGCAAGATTTTAAACAGTTCAGCTGGGATACCATCGTCTCCTGCTGCCTTGTTATTAGCAATGCTTCTTAAGGCCCATTCAACCTCACTCTTCAGGATGTCTGGCTCTAACTCACTGACCACACCGTCAAAGCTATCTCCAATATTATTATCCTTCCTATACAGATCTTCCGTATATTCTTGCCACCTTTTCTTGATCTCTTCTGCTTCTGTTAGGTCCTTACCATCTTTGTTTTTGGTCATACCCATTTTTGCCTGGGATTTACCTCCAATGTTTCTAATTTTCTGGAAGAGGTCTCTTGTCCTTCCTATTCTATTGTCTTCTTCCACTTCCGCACATTGCTTGTTTAAAAATAATTCCTTATCTCTTCTGGCTAACCTCTGGAATTTTGCATTTAATTGGGCATATCTCCCCCTATCACTGTTGCCTTTTGCTTTCCTTCTTTCTTGGGCTACTTCCAGTGTTTCAGCAGACAGCCATCTTGCCTTCTTGGTTTTCTTTTTCTTTGGGACGTTTTTTGTTGCCGCCTCCTGAACAATGTTGCGAACTTCTGTCCATAGTTCTTCTGGGACCCTATCTACTAAATCTAGTCCCTTAAATCTATTCTTCACCTCCACTGCATATTCCTTAGGAATATTAGTGAGCTCATATCTAACTGATCTGTGGGTCTTCCCTATTCTCTTTAGTCTGATTCTAAATTTTGCAATAAGAAGTTCGTGATCTGAACTACAGTCAGCTCCAGGTCTTGTTTTTACCGACTGTATAGATGTCCGCCACCTTTGGCTGCAAAGGATGTAGTCAATCTGATTTCGGTGTCGACCATCTGGTGAAGTCCATGTATAAAGTCGTCTTTTAGGTTGTTGGAAGAGAGTGTTTGTTATGCACAGTGAGTTGTCTTGGCAAAATTCTATCAGCCTATGTCCCGCTTCATTTTGTTCTCCCAGACCATGCTTGCCTGTAATTCCAGGTGTCGTTTGACTGCCCACCTTAGCATTCCAGTCTCCTGTAATGAAAATAACATCTCTTTTTGGTGTATTATCTAGTAGGTGCTGCAGATCCTCATAGAACTGATCTACTTCTGCTTCTTCAGCATCTGTGGTTGGGGCGTATATTTGGATCACTGTGATGTTAAATGGCTTACCCTGAATTCGAATTGAGATCATTCTATCGTTTTTTGGATTGTATCCAAGCACTGCTTTAGCCACTTTATTATTAATTATGAAGGCTACTCCATTTCTTCTGTGGTCCTCTTGCCCACAGTAGTAGATCTGGTGGTCATCTGATGTGAAGTGGCCCATCCCAGTCCATTTCAGTTCACTGACACCTAAAATGTCTATATTTAATCTTGACATCTCATCAATAACCATATCCAATTTGCCCTGGCTCATAGATCTTACATTCCAGGTTCCTATGGTGTGTTGATCTTTAGAACATCGGATTCGTCGTTCACCACCAGCACCGTCGGCCGCTAGCCGTCCTTTCGGCTTTGAGCTAGCTGCGTCATCACATCTGGGGCTAGTTGAACGTATCCTCTGTTCCTCCCCAGTAGCATTTTTTTTTTTAACAAATTTTATTAGATTTTAATTTTACATAGATAAAAGTTTGAAACAGAAAAGAAAATGGAAATACAAATCAAGAAAAAAGAAAAGATAAAAAAGTGTAGTAAAGGAAAAAAGAAAAAAAGATAAAGCTGAAACATAGAATTTGGTCAACTTCCGATTTGTATCTGGTCATGGTATTTTAAAAATTTTATCTTACATGCTAGGTCTATATATAATATTAAAGAATATTTCTTGTCTATTACATCAATATATATATATTTTAATCTTCAAATCCCCATATAAGCTTTGCCCCTCCCGCATCTTGTAAATAGTCAGTTAATGGTTTCCACTCTTTAAGGAAATAATTATTTGGATTTTCTTTTAATAAACATGTCAGTTTATCTTTCTCTGCCATATCCATCAATTTTAACATCCAATCTTGTATCGTAGGCGATATCTGGTTTTTCCAATTTTGTGCAAAAATAAGTCTTGCTGCTGTAATCATGTATTGCATAATCCTTGTAATTTCTTCCCAGGTTGTCCATCAATTATTCCCAGTAAGAAAAATTCCGGTTTAAATGGAACTCGAATTTGTAATATATTTTGCATCAATGCATGTATTTGAGTCCAAAATTTCTTTGCAGTCTCACATGTCCACCACATATGGTAAAAAGACCCCTCTTTTTTTTTACATTTCCAACATAAGTTGGAGACATTTCCATACATTTTAGAAAGTTTTTGTGGGGTCATATACCATCTGTACATCATCTTATAAAAGTTTTCTTTTAAATTATAACACAAAGTAAATTTTAACCCTTTGGTCCACATATCTTCCCATTGTTGCATTTGAATATTATGGCCAATATTTTTAGCCCATTTAATCATACAGTCTTTAACTTGTTCCTCTACCATTTCACCTTTTAACAATAATTTATACATTTTTGCAATTAGATGATCATCTGTCTCACATAGTTGTATCTCAAATTCCGATTTGGTTTGTTCAAATTCAAGGTCTTTCTTATCTAATTTAAATTTCTCTACGAGCTGCATATATGAAAGCCATTGAAAACTGTATCCCTCTAATACCAATTCTTCTATTGATTTAATTATATATTGTCCTTGTTCTTTCTTTAAAAAGTCTTTGTAGGTTAACCATTAATCTTTATTTCTTACTTCTGTTCTGTAGAATGCTTCTTGTGTAGAAATCCATAAGGGTCTTTTATAACATAAGATTAATTTATATTTATTCCAGATTCTTAACAAGGATCTTCTAATATAATGGTTTTTAAAATCCACATTAACTTTAACTTTATCATACCACAAATATCCATGCCATCCATATCTTAATTCATGTCCTTCCAAATTCAATACTTTTTCATTTTTCAAAACTATCCATTCTTTAATCCAAACCAAGCAACAAGCAGCATAGTATAATTTCAAATCCGGTAGACCTAGTCCTCCTCTTTCTTTAGAGTCTTGCAAGACTTTATATTTTACTCTTGGTTTTTTCCCTTGCCAAATAAACTTAGAAATATCTCGCTGCCATTGTTTAAAAGGTTCTTCTGATGCCAATATAGGTAGTGTTTGAAAAAGATATAAAATTCTTGGCAAAACATTCATTTTAATTGCTGAAATTCTACCTAATAATGATAATTGCAGTTTTTCCCAATGTTCCAAATCTTTTTTAATATCCATCCAAAGTGGAATATAATTATTCTTAAACAACTTAACATTTTTAGTTGTTAAATATACTCCTAAATATTTTACTTTTTCTTCCATTGAATATCCTGTTATTTCTTTCAATTTCTCTTGTTGGTGGTAATCCATATTTTTGGTCAAAACTTTTGTCTTCTGTAAATTCACTTTGAACCCTGCTAGCGACCCAAAGTCTTTTAGTTTCTGTATTAATATTTCAATTCCTTCTAGTGGATTCTCCAAAGTAATGACTAGGTCGTCAGCAAATGCTCTTAGTTTATAAACTTCTTTTTTAACTTTAATACCATGGATACCATCATCGTGTCTAATATCTCTAAGTAAAACCTCTAATACCAATATAAACAAAAGTGGAGATAATGGACAACCTTGTCTAGTACCTTTTTGTATTTCACATGGCTTACTAAATTCTCCATTAACAATTATTTTGGCAAATTGTGGAGTATATATTGATTTAATCCATTTTATAAAATTTCCTCCAAAATTCATATTTTCTAAAACTTTGAACATAAAAGGCCAATTTAAGTTGTCAAAGGCTTTTTCAGCATCAATAAATATCAAGGCAGCTTGTTTATCATAGTGTTGATCCAAATATTCAATTACGTCTACTATGTTTCGGACATTGTCATGAATTTGTCTTTTGGGTAGAAAACCAGCTTGGTCTTGATGAATAAAATCCTTAAGTATATTCTTCATTCTTTCTGCTAATATCGTTGTAAATATCTTATAGTCATTATTCAATAAAGATATTGGTCTGTAATTTTTAGTTAATGTTAAATCCTGTTGTTCTTTGGGTATCAATGTTATATGTGCTTCTTTCCAAGTTTCAGGCATAATTCCTGTTTCCAAAATAGAATTCATAGTCTTCTGCAAAGGTAGACATAAATCCTCTTCAAAACATTTATAGTAGGCTGCTGACAATCCATCCGGTCCAGGAGCTTTTCCACTACTAATTTTCTTAAAAGCTTTTATCAATTCTTCTTTTGTTATAACATTATTTAATATCAATCTTTGTTGGTCATTAAGAACAGTTAGTTTTTGTTTATTCAAATATTCTTCAATCTCATCCAAGTTGACATCTTGTTTTTTATATAATTTAGAATAATAGTCATGAAAGGTTTTTTGAATGTCCATATTATTCACCAGAGTTTTTCCTTCATGTTGAATATTAGTAATCAAATTCTTTTGTCTTTGTTTCCTCAATTTATAAGCCAGCCATCTACCTGGTTTATTTGCATATTCAAAATATTTTTGTTTTGTAAATTTCATTTGAGTCTCTATCTCTTGAGTTAATATCATTGATATTTGCTTTTGTAGAAATTTAATTTGAGTGAGCAAAGTGTCATCCATTGGTTTATCTCTCAAATCTAACTCTTTACTTTTAATTTCATCTAAAATCAATTGAATTCTTTTTTGTTTTTTCTTCCTCATTTGAGCATTGTATTGAATAAAATAACCCCTCATATATGCTTTACTGGCTTCCCATACAGTTTGAATATTAGTCCCTTTGTTCAAATTAAATTGAAAATATTCTCTTAATTTTTTTTTGCATACATCAACTACATCATTATTCCGTAGTAGTGACTCATTCAATCTCCATCTAAATACATTCCGTTTCCCTTTAAGAGTCAACATTACTGGATTATGATCTGATAAAGTCTTAGGTAATATATCAACTTTGTTAATATCCATCATCAAATTTTTAGATATCAAAATCATATCTATTCTAGAATGTGATTTAAACCTCTCTGAATAATATGTAAATTCTCTGGAAGTCCCATTCATACATCTCCAAATGTCTTGTAAATCCAACATCTCTTTCAAGTCGAAAAATGTTTGTGGCAATTTTCCCTGTGTTTGCTTCACTTCTTTTTGTGACTGTCTATCCAATCTGGGGTAGATTACCCCATTCCAATCCCCCATGAAACACCAATTGTCATAAGTTAAGTCCAAAAGTTTATCCATCAGGTTTTTATAAAATACTCCTTTATCCATATTCGGTGCATAAAGTCCAACTATCAGTGTTTTAGTTCCTTGTATGTTAATTTCTACTACAATGTATCGACCCTCTTCATCAGCTAATATCAATTTTGGGTTTAACTTTGGTTGTACATATAAGACTACCCCTTTAGTTTTTTTATATCCAGCCGAAATAAATTCTTCTCCAAGCTGTTTTTGAATCAAATATTTAGTATCTTTTTTACAAATATGAGTCTCTTGTAAACAACTTATGTCCAATTTCTGTTTTTTCAAAAAATGAAATATCTTTCTTCTTTTTTGTGGAGCATTGGCTCCATTAATATTCCATGTCAGATATTTAAGTTCCATTGGTGTTTTATTCTTTAAAATCCCTTTGTTAAGTCCACACCTGTAGCTCCTTTCTCAGATAGATCTTCAGTCTTCTCTTTGTCTTTCGATGTTTCTCCTCCTTTTGTCAATTCTCCTTCTGGTAAACCCATTTCTTTCTTGTATTTCTCTAAAAAAGCTTTTGCTTTTAAAATGGAAGTTATTTTGAATCTCTCCCTTAAACTCAAACGATACGCCTTCCAATTTTTCCCATCTGAATGAAATACTATGTTGCCTTAATTTATCTGTAAGGAAAGAATAGTCTTTTCTTTTCCTAATTATTCTCAAGGGAATTTCTTTTAATACAATTATTTCCTTCCCTTCTATATTTAATCTAGTATTATAATGCTTCTTTAAGATTTGCTCTTTTGTCACTTTTCTTACAAAATATATCAATATGTCTCTAGGGACTTTTCTTTCCTTAGCATAACGTGAGTTTACTCTGAATATCTTATCTATCTCCAAATCTAAATCTTGTTCTCTTGTCTCCAAAAATTTAGCCAATTCAAAAGTCATCCTTTCTCTCACATTTTCATCTACTTGTTCTGGAATTGCTCTAAATCTCAAGATGTGCTCCTTCTCTCTCATTTCTGCTAAAGCTGTGATATCTAGATTATGTTCAATCTCTTTAATAGCATATTCTGATTTATCTTCTAATTTTTGCATCTGGCTTTGCGTATCTTTAAGTTCTCCTGACAGAGAATTGACCACTTCCTTAACTGTTTGAATTTCTTTTTTAAAATCTTGCTTAATCTCTCGGGTTATTTCTTTCTTCATATCGTCCATTTTTTTGTCTAATGCTGTAATCTGATCTTCCATCTGCTTCGTGGAGTCATCCATTTTCTTATTTATTGCTGTATTCTGGTCATCCATTTTCTTATTTATTGCTGTATTCTGATCATCCATTTTCTTATTTATTGCTGTATTCTGATCATCCATTTTCTTATTTAGTGTTGCAACAGCTTCTAATATCTTTTTCATTTCTGGTAATAAAGCTTCTGAGGCAGATGTAGCAGGTGTAGCAGAATCAATAGGTGGTCCTCCAGTCTCCTTCTTCTTCTCCTTCTCCGCCCGTCTCGTTCCCAAAGACGCCATAGCCCTGAAAAAAAGAAGAAAAAAGGGAGAAAAGGGGAAAAAGCACCATATAACAATATAACAAAAATTATTTAAAAAAGGGGAAAAAATTAAAAAAAAAATTAAAAATTCTTTTACAAATAATAAAAAGAAAAAAGAAAAGGTGAAAAAGCAAATATCCAAAAGGTTAAGGAAAAAGAAAGAAAGAACTAGGCTCCTTTAAAAATTTTCCTCTTAGGTCATTTATAATCCCTTATATATAAAAGTCCACAGTGTTTCAAAAGATAAGAGCCTAGGACTTTTTGTTCTCCTGTAGTCAAAATCAAAGATAAGAATAGTAAATATTCCCAGGGTTTCACCTTCCCACTTGTAATTCTTCAATCCAACCACAAGTCAAAAAGAAAAAATGTTGCTAAAGACATGTAAAAAAGCCTCTACTTTCCATATAATAATCCAATAATCCAAATTAAACGTTAAGTAACTTGACTTTTTCAGAAAAATAAATCCAAACAGAGTTCAAAGTTCAGAAAGAAAAAGAGGAACTTGTATATATAAAAGAGTTTTTAATAGGGTTCAGTAATCCCAACATCAAAATCTTAAAAAATAAAGTATTAATCACTCCATTTAAATCCAAGCTTTAATATAGTATTCCAGAGAACAAAAATAGAAATACCAATAGTTGTCCATAAGTAAAAAACTCAAACCAAACTGAAATAATAGTAAAAGTCACTTTCACTTCTAGCAAAGCCACTTAGTTTCTCTTCCCACCGTTTATTCTTCCATTAACAAGAAAAAAATATAACACCAGCAAATATAAATCAAGTCCAGATACAAATCTTAGCACTTAATAAAAAAATAATAACATTTAAAAGTAAAAAAAAGTGACTAAAAGCCTGGTCGGGCCAGCTACTTATCTTTTAGAATCACGGCTGCTGCAGAGCCCCGTTTTTTTTCCCAGTCTCCTTTCATTGCTCCATCTCCCTCCTCCAGCAGTGGAAATTACAGGAGTCGGGGGAGGGCATTTACTCCAGAGACCCTTTGTGGTTAATCTTCTGATCACATTCTCTTCGAGTGTGATTTTTCCAGCGATTTCTTCTCCCAAATCGCTGCAAACAGCTTAGCCGTGGAATCGAGGCTAAGGAGCCCCGGTTCTTCGCTGTGCTCCGACCAGTACCCGGAAGTGAAAGTGCTCCCCAGTAGCATTTTGACCATCTTCCGACCTGGGAGTCCCATCTTCCGATGGTATACCGACATATCTTTGGTTGTACTGATCCATTTAGTTTTCATGGCAAGAATACTGGGGTGGGTTGCCATTACCTTCCCCAGGGATCGTATTTAGTCTGACCTCTCTGCCACAACCTTCCCGTCTTGGGTGTCCCTTCACGGTTTAGCTCATGGTTTCATTGAGGTGCTCAAGCTCCAGCACCACGACAAGGTAACGATCTCCTTTGCTGGAGAAAATTGATTAGCATATTTGCTTTAATTCTCATGAAACCCACACATATGTTGGCCAGATGATGCTAATGACTAATTATTAAGAGTATTCCAGATTACAGAACATTTTGCCTATTAGGAATATTGCCAGATTATAGGAAGGGACAGCAGGACCTTCCAGTAGATCAGAAAAAGAAAAGTTTTTTTTTTAATAAAGCAGTAAAAGTATATTCTGATCTTGTCCTTATTCTGTAAGAGTAGGACATTCTAAAGGAAAAGTCCAACTCATACTAGTTCCATTTTTCAAATAAAATCTCAAGTATTCTGACATAATTACTTTTAGTCCTTATTTTGTGACTTTTTTCCCCCTTTTCTGTCGAGTGTTTTACCAGAATAGATCATAGCACCACTGAATAAAGAAAAAGTTTTTAAACACCCTTACAAGAAATTAAGAAGACAGCAAGTTATCCTGATGAGAAAATATACATAGAACTGTACTGAGGTTCTATATCCCTTATCAAGGAGTTATTCCCACTGAATTCAGCTGCAATTGTTTCTCAGTAGATGTGGAAAGGACTGTTCTACATGTTACTAACTGCTCTTTCCTTTAAAGGCTAAACTCCAGCACAATTCTTCTTAACAATAGCTATCACCTTAAAAGGTTAAATACATAATTTTGTGTTTGCTTATCAATGTACATGGGCAGATTTATTACTATATGTATATATTACATTGCAGTGTGTGTGTGTAAGATGTAGCATAAATGTGGACAGGAAGAAATCTTGCAATTTCCAAACACATACACACAAACACACACACAGGTGGGTGAGATGTCTTTTTGGTATTAAGCTTAAACTATTTTCATTGCAACACGTAAAGACACATTCAAAATCTCTATCTCATTACATTTATGGATATTTTGCATGAATATTTTAATGTGTCAAACTTACTTTAGAAGAATATCATATCAGATTTCACAAAATACAGAAATGCACAAACTGGACAGATTCATATACTGTAATCATGCTAATTTGCATACAGACAAGTATCTGCCAGTAACAGTTTTTGATCATAGCTAGAGTATACAGAAGGTCTACTCAGCTGTTGCTCAACTGTCCCAGTAGTATAATGATTTATTGACAGATGGGGGGGGGCAACAGTAATTCAGTACTATGAACATGGTTAAATATAGAGAGTTAAATTCCAGACTTTGAGAGCTAAGAATGGTACATTCGCTCTTTCGATGGACAAATTTGTGACTTTCATTTTATTTATATTTCAGGTTTTAAAATCTCAGATTTTTCCATATTGTTTATGAAAGTGTGACAACCAATTTTGAAGGTTCTTATAAAACTAAACAAAACACTCAGTCTTCCTTTGTGACAATTCAATAGGTGAAAGGCCAGAAGTTCTTCACTGCTGCTATAACACGCATTAACTATAATTGACATTTGGCATTGTACTTTCTTGTGATCACATGAAAGATGATAGCCTGGGTCCCCTAGCACACTGTTAGTCCCTGCACTACCACCCATTCAGATCTGCCTGATTGATACAATCTTTGAATGAGCAGCACAATTGCTTTCTTCTGTGATCACAAGTGATAAGTAATAAACTTTGAGTAGCTGCTACATGGCTTTACATTTAACTCAGCCTTTTCCAACCTGGGCATCCAATAGATGTGTGGTCCTTAACTCCTAAAATTCTTAAACATAGCTAATCTAGTATTAAATCTCTGGGAATTAGTAATGCATTTGAAGGGTCCAGACTGGGATGGCTAGACTTGTTATAAGTCGATAAGTGCTGTAAGTTTATGTTATCACATAATGGTAACTTAAACTTTATACTCAAGCTGTACTGATTTTATTTCTTTGTTTACTCAACATATAGCCTGTCTATCAGAACCCAGTGCATGTCATACATTAAGCACCTGAAATACATGCTGTACATTTAATATTTGTCACAAAATGCAGACTGAGATTTTTATAGTTGTTTTCACATTTTAACTGAGAGGATAAACAAGTGATAATCAAACCCTTGTTTATTCCAGGCCTGGAAAAGAAAAGAAAAAAGAAAAAAAAGTTTTGGCATTGTCTAAGTAAGAAGAGGTAACATATTTACTGTGAATTGATTAGGTGAAAAAACATAGTGCTACAAATGTACTGAGTGACATGATCTACCTTTGAAACCACTGGGCCAATTTGCTTCACAAGTGTTTATCCATGGTTGTGTTTGCACATATGCTTTATAAGATTCAGTTTAGTTCTGTTGAAAGCTTGCTTATGCTTTCCCCCACCAAAAAAGCAGAGTTTTTTTCCCCCTCTCCTCACTTGATGTTAATGATCAAAATTATATTTCTTATTGACCTTTTATTGATAGTTTGCTCGTGTCTTTGAAACAGAATGCTTCAAGAGAAAGACCTTTTCAGTCATTCCTAATTTCACACTTTGGCACCCATTTTTCAACTTTTCCAATTTGTGGAAATTTAATCAGTCATAAACAAGTGGATGATACTGGTAATCAGATATACTGTGGGTATAGCAAATTCGACACATCTTGAATTGGACAATTTAGATTGGAAAACCCCCAAACTGATGACAATGCATCATGCATTGCATCCACGAAGTGATGCTGATTGATTATATTTAGCATAAAAATTTTGAGACTGGTTTACTGCAGGTCAGACAGACAGTTGAACAAGAAAAATGTGGATTAAATAATAACATCAAGGCAAACAAAGACAAAATGTTTGCATAGAAAACAGCCTTAAAGTAGCAGAAGTAAAAAATAACTATAAAAGTGAATTGTTCTAAAACTGTTTAGAAAATTGGAGAAGTGAACCTTTACATGGCCAACGCATAAACGAAGTTGAAAGTTAAGTGGACAAGACCAGGAATTGGCAATGGTTACAAGGTGGCACCATCAAAAAGGAAATGATTATTTTTTGCAGCTCCAGAACAAGTGTTACAAATAAGCACGATTACATCAAAACTTCAATATGTATAAAATAGCAGCAAATGTAGATTTTGTAAGGTAAAAGATTGAATCATATAATGATCACATAATTACAGGCAAAAAATGGCTCAGATTGACTATAAGCAATGTTGTGAAAAACATCTGTGTAAAAATTACAATTTCCAAGTTTCCAAATGTAGTATACTCACAAAATTGAAAAAGAGTTGTTGAAAATGATGATGTTAAAATTGTATGGGATTTTTGCATAAAAACTGATCATCATCTAGAACATGCCAGATATGACAATAATTAAAAAGAAAATACTAATGTTTGTAAATGTGGCAATATTTAGGTAGGGCAGAAAGAAAAAGAATTGGAAAAAATTACAAAATATAGAGATCTAATGATTGAAATGTGTAGATAGATTATGGGGGGGGGGAATGCAAACTCATTCCTATAGTTCATGATGCATTAGGCAGATTGACAAAATTTTATAAGAATTACATATTTCTGCTATATCATCTATCCATGATAATTTGAAACAGGTGTTAACATATGTTAACATAGAAGTGTTGGCTAAATGAGGGTGGAGTGGAACAGCCAGACCCTATGGCAACCCACTAATCTAAAGAAAGGTCTTTATCTCCCTTTTAAAGGCTATCAAATTTCCATAGTTGTAAAGAGTTGTAGAAGGAAGCTGATTCCACAGATGCAGAGTCAGGTTCCTAATGGTTTGGAACCTGGAGATCACACCTTGGAAGTGAAGAATTGAAAGAAGGCCCTATTCAGAGAAATGTAAAGACAAACATGATTGCAGATAGAAATAAGGATAAAGAGGGTTTTTTCCGAGGGAGAGTGTGATTAGAGACCTGTAAACCAGTAGTTTAAAATAGGCTCTGGCTTGAATAAGTAGCCAGTGAAGAGTCCTGCTCTGAACTGAGGCGTAAGTATAATGTGGAAGACCCAAAAGAGCTCAAACAATACTGTGGACTAAGATCAGGGTATGTAAAGAGGAACTGGGAACACCTGCCAGGAGAAAATTATAATAATCTGGACTTTAGACACATAAGGCATATACCAATCATGCTGCAGTCTGCTCCATCCCAAATCTGCAAATCTGAGATCCTGCAAATATCAATGAAGTGAAAATTAGCAACCATAGCTGTAAAATCAATAAATTCAACAAAGTTAGCTGATCAATCAATAGGAGGAAGACTCATTAGAGGATGAGAAGAATGATTGGGACAAAACAGAAGAATCTCAGTCTTGTTCATGTTCAGCTGTCCTGTTTCAGTGTGTGGTATCGTCTTTTTCTACTTATAAATTGCCTGCTTTATATTGGATAAAAACAATTATTGGATTAGGCCAGGGTTGAAAACATGTGACTGTCCAAATGTTTAACATCCATGGTCTCCAGCCACTATAGCCAATAATGATTGATAAGGAGAAATCGTGTTATGCGCTATTGAGGGCCACACATTGCTCATTCCTAGCCAAGGATAATTGTGGCTGATGCATAGTATGGGCCCTAATTTTAAGTAATAGCCCTGTGAGCTACCAAAATGTCCTAGTCCAAATCAAAAAGCTTTTTTCCAGCTGGGATAATTTTGCAATAGCATCATGTTGGCCTGAGGAGTCAGGAGATATGAGAAAGACAATCCAGTAGCATATCAATAGCCTTCCTTCAGTCTGGCCATTGGTTTTTTATGGATGATATACAGTTTGCTAACTCTGTTCGTGTATTTAGATAAGCCTCTGTAGGCTGGAAGTAGGGAAGAACACACAGAGGTCCTACCCCCCGTGAAAAAAAAATCTACAAATGCCATTTGTCATCTTTGTATAAAGCATCTAGAGATTTGTAAGTGAAGGCTAGAAGAGGAGTGTCATGCTGGTTAGCATGGAGACTGGGATTGCTTTCACGTCCTTCTATGTTACGTTGACTTATAGTGAGCTGAATGCATAAATAGGGTTTCTGTTTATACTGCCTGATTATCACTTTTTGACTTGTTTACCTAATAGTTGTCCATCTATGGCCCTGTCATTTCCCAAATCTTTAGCAGTATCCCTAGTTTCATATTTCTGTTTCTTTCATTTCTAGCATATTAACCAATAGACCAAGAATAATAGCATCTGAGAGGCACTAAGTGACTCACTGATGGTACACAACAATTTGATGTGATAATTTAGTAATAGTGCATTAGTAAAGCTTAAGTGCTATTGCATAATTAACATTAGAAGCATATATTGAAGGAGAAAATTAAACTGTAAACATGTAAGCAATTTCATATCCCAATTCTCAAAGGAATAAAAAGGGACAACAGTAAATCCCTATTAACAAAATGTTGGTGATTAAAAAAATGATTTTGATTGTCATTCTTGCCTCCCCTGTTAGTTTCTGTACTTTGTATTAAGACTTTCCTGGTTAGCAACATCTTTTCTATCATGATGCCTATTCATTTTTTGACAAATACAATTTTACTGTTGTTTCCTGAATAGTTTGGCTGTTATAATCAGATAGTAGTATAGTAATATGGAAAGCAAGGATAGTAGTACTAATGCAAGGGGAAAAGCAAGATCCATTGTAAGTACTAACAAAATGCCACAAAATGTGCATAAGTATTTGTATGACATATGCAGCCCAGAATGTAGGAAATTGGGAAATAAGCAAACCCACCACCTATTAGTTAGCCAGACATTTAGATTCAGTCTGATGATGGAGACCACAGATTGCATTAATCACAATAAAAATGCATGTTATATTTAATATGTGGCATGCAGTTGATCCTCTTAATTTATTTTTAGTATGGGAAGTATGTGGGGACCTAATTCAGTTCACACTTATTATACATTCCCTTTCCCATCTGTTTTATTTCCAACTAGCATTGAAAAAAAAGGATTACTATATTAAATCTATATTAAAAAGAAGAAAATCCATGATGTTTGTTTTCTACCTAGCCAGGAACCCCCAAAGCATTACAATTGACCTCTAAAAAAATTTGGAGGAGCAGGGAAAACCAGACATTTCACCTTTTTCCTATGAAGTTAAGCGTTATCTGATACTTCAAACAGTTACTGTTTGACCTGTTGACCTGTTCATATAGTCTGCAAATGCCATCTTCAGACAGAGTCTATACTATAAGCCATATTGCCACATCTAGAGTAATTTTTCAACTCTTTGTTTCTACTCCCATCCCCTCCCCTTTTTTTATTAGTTTGTGTGCTGAGAATAACTTAAAAGTTTGTAGACTCTTGTTCTGCCACTTTGGTTGGTCTTAATAAAGCAAATGGATTCTACATCATGTAGCAATGGCCTATTAAACTTGATGGCTTATCAAATAATAGTGTGCATCAAAAGCAGAACAGTGATTCTCCCACTGTAAATTACCACAAACCTCTGCAGAATACAGTATTGCCCTACCCACAGTGTTGTGTACTCTTTTTGGTTTCTTCTGCTTCTGAGAATTTGCCACCTCTATTGTAGGTGTGATTTCCCAGGATGATTTGAGATATTGGACTTGATGCTCATTATCACCTCTTAATTACCTACTGTGAATTATCTCTGACTTGATAATGACACATTGTAAAATATTGATCGCAGTTTCTTATAGCATACCTAGGTAGCAGTGTGAAAGCTTTGATGTTCTCAGCACCTACAAGCAATACATGTTGAAAATAAAGCTTGATATTTATTTATTTATTTATTTATTTATTTATTTATTTGTTTGTTCGTTTATTTATTTATTCATTCATTCATTCATTCATTCATTCAATTTCTATGGCTGCCCATCTCAGACGAGTGACTCTGGGCAGCGAACAGTCAAAAAATCAATTAAAACCAAACACAATACAAAAATAAATATATGTAGCAGCCAAGAAAAAATATAACCATAGATGTCAATATACCCAGGAACAGGGCCCTTAACACACTTGGGGTCCCAGGCCCAGGCACATACCCAGGTCTTCAATGCCTTACGAAAGGCCAACAGGGTTGAGGTCAACTAATCTCTAGAAGAAGAATGTTCCAGAGGGCAGGGGCTACGGCAGAGAAGGCATGCCTCCTAGTCCCCGCCAGCTGACAATTCTTGGCTGATGGGACCCATAGCATGCCCAACCTGCTATATGTTCCTATAACTGGACTTTTTCAACTATAATTTCTTCCCTTTCTTGTGTTCTGGCTTCATGGCTTAAAACAAGTATGATTAAAGTTTTCCTTAAAAGAAAAAAGGCTTTAAATGCAATTCTATCTATGCTTATTCAGAAGTAAATTGTACTGTGTTCAATTTGTTATCAGATTAATTTCTGTATTTATTAATTTCTTTTGCATTCTTATGTTGCTATGTAGTTCCATGGAGTAGATGCAATTCCTATAAGGGATGTTGCCAAAAGATTAGTTAGAAGAGAGACTTTTAGTGGGAAGAGATCAGTAAGGGAGTTTTGTGAAGGAGAAAGATGTGGAGGGAAAAAGTACTTCTACATGTGTATGACCATTCCTGAGAGTGAGGATTTAATCTGCACCATGATTAGTGAAGCAGGTATATAACTGTAACAAAAAGGAAATTTATTTAAGAAACACCTGAGGCAGAGGCAATGCCTAGTACCTTTTGTATTTTTATAAAATTTGTCATCAGAGTTATGGAAAAACCATGGAGCAAATTAAAGTGTCCCAGGACTCATTCAACGAAGAAAGCATAATGTAGGCTTTCATCAGGGGGGTAAATTCCATCCCATGTTCCTGAAGTTCCACAAAATAATTCTGAAGCTTGTGGAGATGAACTGGCAAATTTCCATTCTCAGGCAAGTGAGCCTTGTACAGTTTTTTTGTTAAAATAACCTTGCTGCCTGGACTAGTTTTCACATATAAATCACGCAAATAGTCCCATAAGTCTTTGGAAGTTTCTTTGCCTCTCACGTGAATAAGCTGATCATCCTGAACAGCCAAAATAATGGAGGCTTTGCATTTCTCATCTTTCCTCAACCAGGCTTGATCTGGATTCTGAGGAATTTGTTCAGAAATTGCAGACCATAAATTTTATCTCCTTTATTTTTCCATAAGTTTTGTCTCTGATCCAGAAGCTGTTGCTGGGCACAGAACCTTTTGTATTTTTATAAAATTTGTGATCAGAGTTATGGAAAAACCAAGAGATAAGTTTGTAGCAAAATGTTGTTTTATTTAAAAACAAAAACATAGGAACAAACCTCGAATCTTCTTCTTTAGCCAAAGCATGGCATGGTTGATTAACATATTTACATTTAGATAGCAGAGCAGTTAGCAGAGCAGAGAGAGGAAAACAAAAGACATTTACATTTTTTAAACCTTTACCTGACCAGCATCTGAGTGGACAGGATCCAGCATGTGACCAAAACACCTAGGCAACAGATTCCCAATATGGGCAAAGCTCTAACAGCTAATTCTGATTGGTCAGAACTCCCAGACCGGCCGGCATCCAAAGGTAAATTAGCATTCCTGAGTGGGGGTGAACATGTGCTCCCTGAGCCCAAACAGGAAAAAAGTTTTGAGGCCTGGCTTTTTAAAAACTCAGCCACATATTCTACAGACATAAAAAATATATACAACAGTACCAGGTACTCATAAACAGTGAGCAGGCAGAGTGATAGACAAGGAAGGACACAGAGTAAATCCTTAACTCTCAATCTATACTCCACTGACCCTTGCAGTCAGTTGTTCAGGAAGTGGTAAAGAGTCAGTGCCACTGAAGTCACACTTCCTACAAAGCAAACTAGGAAGAGATCAAGAGGAAAACAAAACTGGAAAGACAGCAGCAGAGGAAGAAGAATTTTAGGAAAGAAAAAAATTAAGAGGAAGATATAAAGGAGTCCAACCTTGGACTAAGATCAAGGTGTTCAGTTTCTTGCATCTTCACACTACTGGAATTGATAGTCTTCTGTCCTGTATTGCAGAGCAACCATTGTTTCTCTAGGGGATCTCTGTTCATGGAGCAACGAAAGATCTTCTGCCCACCAACTGGGCACAATCAGTTGCCCATTCTCTGGATTTATCACTATCATCAAGGGGCTAGTAATCTTCTGCCTATTGACTGTGGACTACCAGGTTCCTGCCCTTTGAGATTAACTCCTATTCAAACACACTCTGTATTTCATCATGCATGGGCATGGCAAATATATATCCTCATGACACCCTTCATGTTCTTTGAGTAAGTTGTAAGCTTAAGGATGAATAATCTGACCAGGTTTGCTCTTTATTTTATTATTTTTACTAAAAGTTTAGGAGATCATGAGATAATAGTACTTAGATACGTTTCTTCTACTTGAAGCTCAGCAAATGGTTACAAAATTCCATATCCTAACTTTAAGGGTGGAGAAAGGAAAGAGAAAAGCAGGAGATGGATGAAAGGCCTTCAAATTATTTCTGGTATTTAAACTATAGACATATTAAATTACCACCATCTGTTGTCACTTAATACTTTGATGATCTCTCAGAGGCAGAATCAGGTGGAAATGGTGTGCTGCGGAAAGCAGAAATGAACAGGACAGTACACCCTGGGAGGAAAGCCTAATCTTTTCCCCCTCATTTTGTGGGCCTCTCTCATTCTTCTGCTCATTCTTCTCATTAGGTTTGGTAATAGATTGGGCTGTGCTTGCTTTTGCAGAGGTGGCTTGTGATCTTGGGATCCTCTTGGACTCATGTCTCCTTCCTGAACAGCACGTAGAAGCCATAGTCAAGACAGCATTTGCATAACACCTTATGGTATGCCAGTTGTGGCCATCCTGGATCAAGACACTTTGTTGATGATCACTCATGCCTTTGTCATCTCACATTTGGATTATCACAATATACTTTACATGTTGCTGTCCTTTAAGAACAGAAGCTTCAGCTGATCTAGAGGGACATGGCCTGAGTAATAATGAGCTCTAGTTGGTTTGCATACGTGACACTATTACTTCAGGAGCTATACCGGCTGTCCTTAGGCTTCCAGGTGCAATTCAAGGTACTGGTTGTTATCTTTAAAGCATTTAAAGACCTGGGCATCTGCAGGACTATCTTCTATAGATGGCAAAATTGAGTACGGAAGTCTTGCTGTGGTTCCCAACCACTAGGAATTATCAGTATCAAGGACTCTGAGAGTGAGCCTTTTCTGTGACAGCCCCCCTCCTTTGAAATAGCATACCTCCAGAGATAAGAGTGGCTTCTTCCTTGCTGGTGTTTCAGAGAACAGTTAAGACCTGGCTCTTCTGGATGTCCTTGGGTATAATATTCTAATGCTTCCTAAAAACAAAACGGGAGTGTTGGAGATTAGGAATGTTTTTATCATGTTTGTTGGTTTATTTCACTTAATTGGTTTATAGTCTTAATTGTAATTTTAATCTGATTATTATATTGGAAATACGTGCTGCTTAATTGTTTTTTAATTAGGGCAGCATAAACCTAAACAAATAAATAAATCCTTGAGAGTAAAAGTATAACACATATTTTAAACAACATTAAAATATTCAACTTGCCTATATTTCCAATTCTGCAAAGGAATGTCACAAATCAGTTATCTGTTTCAAAACTTTTTTGGCCCACTTTTTATACTTTTTCATCTATGCATTGAACTAAAGTCCAGTTAATAGAATCTGAAATCTGCAATAAATCTATTAATTTTGTATGCTGTGATTTCAGCAGACACATTTTTGGTCACAGTATTTTAATCAATGGCAAGTCTTATTTCAGTATTTTAGGTTTCACTACATGCTCCCAATTACTGCAATATTGTCTTCAGTAGACAAAAAACAATAGATAAAAATATAGTTTGATTTAGGATGCAGTGAGAAGACAGTGGAGCGGAGGAGTGTTCCAATGAACACATTGCCCCCAGGAATCTCAGAGTCTTAAAAGGTCCCTAATGGGACTTGTGGCAGTTCCTATTGATTCATGGATTGATTCATGGATTGATGAATCCTCTTGATTCATGGATTCCTCCATTGATTCATGGATTGCCATTATCGTTTCAGGTCTTGAGACAATTACTTTATTGAATCCCTAATTTTAGGTTCTTAAAACATGAGTTTGAGGTATAATTATTTAGTCTCTATTGTTTACCCTTCTAAACAGCTGACCTAGTAGTCAGGTTGTTAAAGCACTGAAGATGTCTGTACCAGGGCTTGGCATTAAATCATACCTTTCCAGACCCTTAACCCCTTGTTTTGTACTTGTCTTAATTTGGGAAAGGACTCTTCTATGCAACTCAGAAGATTAGAACCTTAATTACAAACAAGGATGAAATCTTAAATGTTCTAGTATAAGTTTATATAACAGTTCTCTCTAGCCCAAGAACTTCTGGTTCCTGCCTTACCAGTCTCAGCCATTACAGGAGACATAAAATAAAATTTTATTCCCTAATTTAAAATATTTTGTGCCCCCCCCACTCTATCAAACACTAAAACCCCACTAATATCACTTATATCAGAGAATTGAATTAATCTGAATTAAGATGCATTGGAACAGTTTTTGAGGGAAAAAACAAAAACATACTTGAAGACTAACATGTCAGCTATTTCTTTCACAAGGTGACCTGTTTATCTCATATATTTTGTATAAATAAGGCTCTCCTATTATACAAATGGTATAAAAGGTTCCTTTCTGTTCTTTATTTTAATTTTGTTTTTGTCTTTGACCATAATTCATAAGTTCTTTCTTTTCATTTAGAACTCAGGAACACTGCAACTTCTTTCATAAAATATCTCATCAAGTAATGTCTGTTAGAAAATCCTATAAAAATTGTTTACTGACAAGATTTGCATTAGTTTCAGTTACATTTATCTTGAAAGATGCTGTGTGATCTGAAGTCAGTAATGACTGCTGTGTAAATTCCATTCCTTTGAATATTAATTTTCTTACACTGAAATGTTAAAGCTGTATGTATAACCCAAGAGATAAATTATGTACCTGGAAAGCAAGAGAAAAATGAGAAAGCTTTTACATGCGTTGACTGTTCCTGTTAACTGGAGGATGAAACCAACGTTCGCATTTTAAAAGCATAGCCAATGGTGACAGTTGTGAAGAGTATGCTTTCTTCCTTGCTTGTTTCTGATAGAGATTAGAATGAGTTGCTCGCTGCGGCTCATTTGTGCCTGTCTACCTCCTTGTGACTTTGATGCGAACTTCAGCCTCTCTCATCTGTCTGTAGTCTTCAGTGCTGTCAGCAAGCAACTGATTTGGCTATCACAATGCTATTCCTGGTTGTCGTTAGAAGCAGCAAAAGAAACGAGAGGTAGGGAAAACAGTCTATAGTAAACCTCTGCAATGATGATCTGAGGAATGACTCAAACATAATGGTCAGTAACTGCAGATTTGCAGGAATGCTTTTTCCCAGAATCAGTCACATGGACGATATCACGGAGAAGGGAAGACAACGCTGGACATTTTAGCAGCAACAAATGCTGGCACAGAAAGTCAGAAGTCTACACACAAGAAAACTATGTTTATATATTAAAGTACATACGTGAAGAGCTACCATGTTGAAGCATTTTTTGCCCCTGCAGTGCAACAAGCCTGATATTTGAATCAACTGTTAGGAAGAGTTACAGATAAATAGCTTGGTTTATGATAACATTCATAGAATATTCCATGGACACTATCTATGTTTAGATATTTTGCGAAAATGGATGAGCCTAATATTAAACTAGATTGAAGGATGCAACTGAGGAGTTTTTTAAAAGCAGAGATAATAAAGCTGGCTTAAAATAACAGTGACAGATTAAAAATATCTCACTTACCACAAATATGCTATTTAGATTTTGAATGAGTTTGCATTAGGCCTGTGCCAAGTAATTTTGTTCAGTAAAGATATTTGCCCGGGGAAGCCATTGCCATTCCCTTTATTGATGTGACGAGGTAACATGATTAGTCCTGTAAAAACAATTCTCATCACCTCAAACTGCTGTGAGCTAATGAAAGGGAAAAGGCTTCTCTCAGCCTTTTCCAGCCTGGCACTGGCAACAGTTCTTCCAGGCTGGGTGACTTCAGTGGATCTGCAAGAGTCAGCATGTGCCAAAGCTGCCCAGCATAGGAAACCTCAGGCATGCTCTGAGGGTCTCCAGGCTTGATGGCTTTGATGTATGCTATGAGATTACCTGCAGCTGCTTGATTTGGGGGCAGAATAGCAGAGGGGGTCAAGTCCCTGCGTAATTTCAGATGGATACTAGAGCATATTACAATAGCACATTATACCCCTGAGATGACTACAGCATGGCTGATTGTAGCCCCCCCCCCCAATCCAAGTATAGGTGCAACTGGTACACAAATTCAACCTGCACAAAGGCCTTCCCAGCCACAGCTGCCACCTGCAGGACCTGAGGGTCTAAGAAGACCCCCAGTTTGTGGATCAGTCTTGAGTAGGGCAGTGGACCCCATTCAAGACTGGAAGTGGCAGATCCCCAGAACCCAAGCATGATCCAAGCATGCTCAGCCACTTGGTCTTGCTAGGGTTAAGCCTGAGCCTGTTCCTTCCTATTGAGACCCCAACAGCCACCATGGATTGGGACATGATCTTGACAGCTTGTTGCTTGGCTAGCCGATACTGAGATAAGATATTGGTTTGATCTGGCAGGGTTGGTGCACTCCAGGTTCTATATATTAAACAATCCCATCTGTCAGGACCCTGGAAGCGCACCTGCAGCAGTGCTTGCCCCTGGAATGAGGTTCCCCCTGAGATTTGAACTGCTCCCAACTCTCCTGGTATTTCAAAGGGCCCTAAAGACCTGGCTCTTCACCCAGGCCTTTGGTGAGGATGACCAATGTCCCTTTCTTCCTTTTTTGTTCCCCTCCAGGTTTGTTTTCTTTGCCATCATTGTTCTTTTGTCTTCTGATGTTCTTGTGTTTTTGTATTGTTCTTTGTTTTTAAATGTTTTTAACAATTGTAAACTGCCCAGAATCACTGGGAGTTGAGTGGCACTTAAATTTAATAAATTATAATTATTATCATATCATCTCATCTCATCTCATCTCATCTCATCTCATCTCATCTCATCTCATCTCATCTCATATCATATCATATCATATCATCATATTATTATATATATATTCTAATACATTTATTGTCCTGCATATACATTACTGTGTGTGTATATGTATATACAGTATATGCAGGACAATAAATGTATTAGAATATATATATAATGATGATATGATATGATATGATATGAGATGAGATGAGATGAGATGAGATGAGATGAGATGATATGATATGATATGATATGATATGATATGATATGATGATATGATATGAGATGATATGATATGATATGAGATGATATAATAATATATCGCTTCTAATACATTTATTGTCCTGCATATAATGTGTGTGTGTGTATGTGCATGCGTGTGTGTATGTATATATGTATGTATGTATGTATGTATGTATGATTGATTGATTGATTGATTTCTAACAGAAGGATATCGAAAGCAGGGCAGATCAATAAAAGTCAGAACAAATTTTGCTCTTCACTCAAAATATATCAAAGACAGAAGCATGAAATTCAAGACCTTTATGAGTCTTTTACCAGTATCTTTATAACATTATTGTGATGAAATCCAGCATAAGAACAGCAATAATAATAATAAGGCAGTTGATCTAGTTTGAAAATAAATAGTTTGTTGAAGGTAGACCTTCCTTCCTTCCTTCCTTCCTTCCTTCCTTCCTTCCTTCCTTCCTTCCTTCCTTCCTTTGCATTTTCTTTTTTCTTTGGCTCTTGTTGATTGATGTGTAGGGAGAATAAACAGAAGTTAACTAGTGGAGCTTAGCAGGGAACTCCTTAACAAGTTTGCTCTCTAAGTCAGGAGTATGTTCTTGGCTACCCTGAGAGCCACAGAAGTGAAACTAGAAGAAAAAAAGGCCTTCTACTAGTGATTCCTTAAGTACCAGAATGAAGACAAATGGGTGGCACTGTGCAGTTGTGATCTGCAATGTTTGAGGTATATTTCAGATCATGGTTAAGGATAAGCTGGCATATCTTTGAAGCAAGGACAAGCATATAGTCATTTCTAAAAAAGAGTCAACAAAATGGAGCAGCTAGTGACCACACTTCAGCTGAGTGGGGGACAAATTAAGGAAAGGAAACCAAGTGGTGAATTCAGTTGGTTTCATTTCTCCTCCTCCTGTCACCAAATGTTTTTCTTAACATGTAGTGGGGCAGGGTTGGGAAATTTAGGCAGATGTTTTGAACAACTTGGATGACTAATATATCACAGGTGTGGAGGTGCTTGGTGCCTATGAATTGTCAATCAGGCTATTTCAGAACACAGGTCTAGAGCTGTTTTGAAAGAGCACTAAATGTGTGTCCAACATTTAGCTCAGCTGACAGACATGGAAGACAGGTGTGGGATGAAGCAGGTAGGAGCTCTCTCTACTTGTGACCTGTCAGTCTATTTCTGAAGATGTTTTTCTGAAAGGTCACACCAAGTTAGGGTGAGGGGGGTCTGGAGAGATAATCATGGGGAGAAAATGAATGCACTGCAAAAGAATGAAGGGGGCGAGAGGAGAAGGAGGAAGAATGGAGAATATTTATTGGAGGTGGCATCCGTGTAAATTGTGCTGAGGAAACTGTCTAGGAAAAGACCACAAGCAGAAGAAAAAGGGTAAAGGAGAAAACCAGCTAAAAAGATTATTGTACAAATTATTGCATAAAATGCAGGGGACAATTATGGAAACAGCTAACTGCGCACTTCTCTGTTATTATTAAAAAGATCACAGGAAGGCTGTTAGAAATTCCAAAGACTGTATGAATGTACTAGAAATTTGTAACACCAGCCCCTTCTGCTCAATAAAATTTGCTAAAGTGCAAGACTGACTTATCCATTAGGCATAATAGGCACACTGCCTAGGGCTCATGAAAATGTTTTATTTTTTTTCAATCAGAAAGAATAAAAATGACGTACTGTAGAAGTTATTTATTTTCATGCCTTGCCTTTCAGTCTTGAAAATAGACACAATAAATAGAATACAAATAAAATATTCAAATTTCAAAGCTCAGTTATGTATTAAATACCACCAGATAATTTAATATTATTTTTATGGAGAGAGGGTCCCTCTGAAAAGTGCCCAGGGCCCACAAAAGTCATAATGTGGCCCTGCTAAGGAAACTCTGTAAGGATCATGCTTGGGAAGAATCATTTTCAGTTTTAGGCTGCTGCCAAAGGGCCTGAAAATTGTATGTATGGAAATTGCATAAGGGGGATATAGAAACTGAAGAGCAGCCAAGACGTGAACACTGCAGGAAAAAAGAAGCATTCTGACTCAAGTAAGCAAAACGGCACTGTAGTGCCCTGCAAATTAGAGTGGGTGGAGGGAAAGAAAGAGAAACAGCCTGTGGTAATGTGAAACCTAGTAGGCTCCAAACAAAGGTTCCCTGCCTCTCAGTGAACCTGAAGCATCAGTAATCACCTTGGATTCCTGTGTCCAGGTTCCAAACACGAAGGTCAAAGCAGGGCTTCTTCCTCCCTGACCACCACCTGAAAGCAAACTGGGGAATGATCTGATGTAATGCGAAAGAGTGCTCTAGCAGAGATGCATTATGGTTCTCCTGGGAGGCAGCATGCTTGGATCTTGAGAGAGGCTGGAAAGAGAGGAGAAGAAGAATCACAGAATCTGTGATTTTTGTCTTATGCTAAAAGTTATAAATCTGAGGTAGTCATAACACAGAAGCTTGTTTATAGCTTGTGCAGTTATCTTCTTTTCTTTCCTTTCTTTTTTTTAACACTTGGTTAGGGGAAAAAGAAGTATTATCCATAGAAGAAATGCCACCTCAGACAAAGCTAAAATCCTTCCAATTAACTCAAGTAATTAGACTCTGAAATATCTTCAGTGAACTTTTCATACTCACTTTAAAAGAAAATAGGAATGCATTGATGCTCAGAAAGGTATGAAAAAGATATTGTCCAATAAAGATAGTTCAAGAAAGACATCTCTATGGACCTCTGTGGGAGGAACAGAATATTACTTTAGTGAATACCATACGGCATAGCAGAAAGAACTATACTGTAAATTACATTGCTCTATTTCCAATGTGTCATACCTATATTTCATTTGAATAGAGTCTTTGGAAATCTAAAAAGTGTAATTCTTACAGTGCATCCTAACTCCTTAAAAGAGATAAGGATTTGATGGGATTTCATTACTACAGCACATAAAGTACTCTATAAAATTGCCATAAAATTGCTCCAGGAGTGTCCCCACTAGGATTCTGGAAGCTGGAATAAGGTTCAGAAATCAAGCAATTAAGATGGGGATGGTGAGGACCTAGCTTTGAAGTTAATAGATCCAGAGCTATTTATTTTCTGCAAATTCAGCTCTGCCCACATGGAATTGATGTAGCTAATTCCTTCCTTCCTGCATTTTCTTTGGGAGAGGGACATTTAAAATAAAAACCTGTGCCAGATTGCAATGTCTAGGAAATATTCCTACATATACCACCTGGTAGCCTTACCAGCCAAAATAGACCTTTTTGTTTCTAAAGTGCAGCTGACAGCAAGTAGTGAATAGTAACTTAGTTACTATTAAAATAAAATAGTAATTTTATTATATAAAATAATAAATTATTATTTAATATTTTAGTATAAAATAGTAATTAAGTAGTGAACTTAAATGAATTCCAGGTTTTTAAGAATTGGTCATCATGGAAATCAACAAGAAAAACAACTTCCAGAACACGGCCACACAGCCCAGAAGACCCACAACAGCCATTCAACAAGAAAACTTACTTTCTTCCCTTTATCTGCTAGTTAGTTAGGTGGCACTGAATCATACTCAACTCCTGGAGATTGCATGGTCAAATGTCTGCCATCTCAAATTGTTTCTAGTAATAATTTATTGACATACAACAACTCCAGGATTTTTTGGTTCTCCAAACTTTACATGCCAAACACCCATACTAGTATTACAATCTTCTTGATTTAGTAATACATTTTATTTATTTATTTATTTATTTATTGTTCAATTTATATCACTGCCCATCTCCCCCAACAAGGGGACTCTGGGCGGTTTACAACAAAATTGACTAATTAAAAACATATAAAATACAATACATCATTCTAAATAAATTAGATATAAATATATAAATATATTTAGTAATTTAGTACGTCTTGAAATCCGCCATAGAGTTCCTCAATTTCTTCCATTACAACATCTGTAGTAGATGGATATACTTGCATAACACTGATGTTCACTGGATATCCACTAATTCTAACAGATACGATTTTGCCACTTATTAAATTATAGCTGAGTACATACTCAGCAATGTCCTTTTTGAGTATCATTACCACCTCATTACTTTTATGTTCTCATTTCCTGAATAATGTATCATGTAATCATCTGATTTTAAAGTGCCTCATTCTGGTCATCTAAGTTCAGTTATTCCTGAAACATCCGGTTTAGTATGCTTCATTTCCTCTTTGGCAGTTTGAACTACACCTTGAGGCTTGTTTCTCATATTCCATGTTTCAGTTGTATGTGTCCTTGTAAGACAAGGAATTCCTCTTTCAGGACCGACATCACCAGGCTTTAGACTGTTCAACAGTGAAAATTCAACATTATTCCACAATAACTACAGGAATACCTTCTGATCTGAATTCCCATTTTCTAGCACCCAAACTTGTCTAAATGTTTCAGCAATGCCTATTCCATTTTCTTGCTGATAATACAGAAGTGGTTTGGTATTGCCTTCTACCATGTTTAATTTTGGAGTTTCTTCCCTAAGTGACTTAGCTTCCTACATGCCTACAGAGTCTTACTAGTCCTCACCTCTACTGTAGATATGTCATTAATATAATAAGTAATATTTACAAGTGGTTGATTATGTGCCTTCAAGTTGGTGTTGACTCTTAGCAACCACATAGATATATTTTCTCCAAGATGAACTGTCCCCAACCTTGTCCTTCAGGTCTTACAATGGTGCACCCATCACCTCTGTAAATGGGTCAATCCAGTTTGCTGATGGTCATTCTCTTTTATTTTTCCTTCCATCTTTCACACCATTATAGACTTCTTCAGAGACCTAGGTCTTCGTATAATGTGCCCAAAATATTTACAAGGTACATTACTGATTATTTCACAAATGCCAATAGCAAACATCAGAATATGATGGATGTGCCCATTTTTTCATGCATCTGGGTGTAGGATTTATTATTGTGTAACCAAATTGGAGGAAAGCTGAACAGGTTGGAAGTCTGCTGACATCAGTGAACTTCTAATCATAAAACTTCATGTATTGTATGCATAAAATTGTATGAATCCCATTCCCACAAATTTTAGTGCTTCCTTTAGAAATAAATAATCTTATGAAAGATTTAATAGGTTCACTATATGTTTTTCATTTCCTCAACAACCTCCAGAAAGACATGAAAAAATATATGCTTGCTTCATTGTATCTCTATCAAGTATAAAATTATATAATGAGCCCCATACATAAGACTTCAGTTAAAAGACACTTTAATGGCCATTAATTACTACTTTCCAAACCTCTGAAAATAATAAGTTTGTGAATAGATCTACTGAAAGTTCAATAAGTATAAAAAGGACTCTGTCCAATTGAATACTTTTTTTTCACCTTGTCTTAATTATAAAGAGACACCTTTAGAAATCATTACAAGTACTTAATTTTAAGTTCTGTCATTCTATCTAATGCTATTGGGATTAACACTAGTAATTAAACTCCCAGATGTAGAAAGGTCAAGTCTTTCTTCTAACATCCTTTCGTTACTTATGTATGGCATCTGAGCAGCACATCAAAGGTAATTAAGAAATACAAGCTGTTTTTCCTAAGGGTGAAGTATAAGAACATCCAGTCATTTTTCAAAAAATGAGAAAATGCTACATAGTTTAAAAGTGCCATATTATGCATAATATTCATATGTAAGGCAATTTAGGTCCAATAAGGTTTATTCCCTTATAAACATATCTGAGATTGCAACATATAAGTATTAGATTGTATGTCTGAGTACAGTTCAGTCAGATAGACAGTTGCCATGATCCAGGGGGAACATGCCATGGAGATTATATGAGGCTGTGTTTTATTTTCACGATAGCAGATAAATATTTTCATTTTTAAATATTTTATAAATACTATAAGTCTTTTTAAACTTCTACCAATATGTTGAAAGATCATGTGGAAAGTAAATTTAGTTCAATAATTGCTCTATAATGGACCTCAGCTACTGGCTAGGCCCAAGAGATTGTAAGTGCACACAGTTTCATGATTGTCTCTAAAAATATTGATGATTATAAAATATTTTGGTGTGGCCCAGGTATACAATAGAGGCTTGTGGAATTAGCTTAGTTGATCGTGACTAATCCTTGGAATCTCAAGAATATATGCAAAATGTCAATGATTTTTATTTGTGCCTAATAAAGACAAAGTTCAAGGGAGATGAATGTAATATTGCATTCTTATAGATGACAGGGTGTGATGACCCTGATTTCAATGCCCCAATAATTGCTTCTCCATGCAGTTCTTTTGAATTGCACAATAAGCTTTATTAAGGATACATGTAAATCAAAGCATCCTCAAAGACCCGAATGACGTTTCCTGCCAAAGGATTGAATTTTGCCTTTCCCTCCCTTGTGCCAGCCTCCCTGCTCCCGATGGTGTCAATGTCCATCTCTTTCCCACTCCGTTCTAACCCCCTCCACACTCGTGCAGGTGGACAACCTTGACGATCTGCAAAACAGGCTCCAACTGTCTGGCACGTCTCTTGCAATGCGCTCCCCCCTCCCTTCTCGAGTCTTTCACAGGCTGACACGTATCTTCGAAAGTTAATGGCAGGATTCAAACTGCAATCCTGGCACAGGAAGATCTCCCTCCCTCCCTCCCTCCCTCCCTGGTATATTACGGACCAAATCCCACTGAATTTATTGGGACCTGTAAGTAAATATGCTTGCCATACACTCCATATGACCAAATGTAATATTGATCTAAACAGCACTGCATTATGGTTTGCATCAAATATAAAAATATTATCTCACATGAATGGTAATATTGTATGACAAAACAACTTTTACCCAAAGGAATACTACATCTTGCAATTTGCTTGCATGGCACTCATTATGATTAATGGATCTGAAGAACCATTCTTGGAGCATGGCCTGAGCTTTAAGGTTGTATCTTCACAGTGGAAAATCGTATTGGTATTCCATGAATCATTCCAAAAGAGCCATATTGTAGAAAGCAGAAACAATAGGTGTGAGAAACAAATATAGACATAACAATACCTCTATTGATCACCTATCTTTTAAGTTTAACATAGAAGTTCTTCAGAAAGAAAAGAAGAAGTCCATGGAACCTATCTAACAATAGTTCTGTAGATTGTAGATTATGAGAAATGATTTAACTTTTCAACTCCATACAATTTCTTCTTCCTGGTAGACTCACTTTATTTTTCTTTTATTATATAATTGTTGAGTTTATCTTATTTCTTTAATGTAAGCTATGATATACATATTGCCAGAATTTTCCAAAAGGAATTGTGCACCTCATTATGTATTCTTTTTTTTCTGTAGCTGTCATAATGAAATAGCTGAAATAGCTGAAGTAATCATTATTTTTTTACCAATTCAAATCTTTTGAACTCTCATTTGGAATTCTGTAAATTTTTTCTTATACGTTGGAAAGAAGGACATTAAATTAATTCTATATGAAACTAGCTTCAGGATTTTCCAGTTACTGAAGGGGGAAAAAAGAAAGGATACCGGATTTTAGCTCAATATTCACCTTTTCTTCCTAGCCTGATATTAAATGCAAATGCTATTACACTTATTATAAATCACTTTTCACTGATTTATAATAAATAGCAAAAAGAACCTAGGTGGGTTGATGGAGTGAGATAAATATGAATGATAAAGAATTGAAATGCAAATCTCCTAAATCTTCATGTGAGCTGATTGTTACAATTTAAAATCCTAAAAATTAATTATGTAGCCTCACACCATAAAGATAAGCAAACTGATTAGGCAATAAGATTTTGTAGGGCATGGGATAAAATTTCAGTACATCATCCTGCAAAATGTCTCTAGTTTCTTCTTCAGTTGCCCCTAATTAGAACACACAAGCATGCCCCAACAACTATTTTCATGATCTCATTGCCTGCCCATACCCGGGGCAGCTTTCGTAAAGTCATCCTTAGCAACTCCAGCGTTAAAGTACTGTTTTTCCTTTTCTCCCAATACAATTTTCCCTATGGAGATTTCTGCAAGGCCTCATTGATTATTTGGCTGCTCATGCAGCTAGGATTTGGATCTGGTCAGCTCTATTGACCACTTTAGGTTTCTGCAGGCACACAGCCTCCTCTTCAGTTGCTGGGTACAGTCCTCCATGGTGGTTCGGCTTCGGCTGCTGGGGATACCTGGCTTCCGTAAGACATCTATATAACATATAACACCTTTGCTCCGCGAGCTGCATTGGGTGCCGGTTTGCTTCCGGGTACAATTCAAGGTGTTGGTTATTACCTTTAAAGCCCTACATGGCATGGGACCAGAATACCTGAAGGACCATCGTATCCCCATTTTATCGACCCGCCCCACCAGGTCATTCAGAGAGGGCCTGCTACGAACCCCATCAATCAAAGAATGGCATCTGATGGAGTCTAGGAGACGGGCCTTCTCTGTGGTGGCACCCACACTGTGGAACATCTTGCCCCAAGAGTTGAGACAGATCTCCTCCCTCCCGACCTTTAGGAAAGAGCTAAAGACCTGGTTTTGCCGCCTGGCATGGGAAGGAGGAAAGGATAGTTCCTCATGGGGGTGGCTAACTCCTTAATTTTATAATGTCCTTCGTTTTAATTCCATTGTCCATCTGGATTTATAATTATTTATTATTTTTATATATTGTATACTGATGTTTTATATTTTATTTTGTAAATCGCCCAGAGTTCCCCATTGGCGGAGATGGGCGGTTATATAAATTAAATAAATAAATAAATCTACCCAGGTCATGCCTGACCTGTGCTTTCCATGTACAGTAGTTTGTCAGGTTTTATGCAGGCTCTTTATAAACAGTTTGGTACTGTTTTCAAGAGGAACTAAATCTCTTTTTTAAACAGTGCTCTTTTGAATGAGTGCCACTCCTATGCTGCACAAAATGGAAGAGACTCGGGCTCTGCCAGTCCTGTTTCAGTTAGGGCTGATACAGATTTTCTGCTGCTTCTGTCAGCAAGAGGATTTTCAAGGTCATATTTGTATTGGTTTTACTTCTTTCATTACTCTTTTTTTAAAAGAACTTTATTAATTTTCAGAGTATAGTTAAAATACAAAATGTAGAATACAGAAAAGATAGAGATCTAAGGAAGAAAGAAAAACTATAAAAGTGCAGAAATAGGAAGAAAACAGAAACAGAGACTTCCAACCTTCTCCAATACAGATATAAATGCATTTACAAATATAAGCTCTTACCATTAGTTAAACCTTAGTAACATTATTTCTATCAAATCAAACCATTTAATCGTCAAAACCCAAAATCAAAACTTCATTTTTTTCTGACACAAGCAAATAGTCTAAAAGTGGTTGCCAAACAGAGACAAATCCAGACACAGTATTTTCTCTTATCAACACTGTTAACTTGGCCAACTTCTTTCATTATTTCTGACCATGAACACCTGAGCACAACTGTTATCCCAATTAGTCAAGGATTGCAGAACCATTTCCAAGAATCTACAGTTCCTTTGGCTGTTTGTGTAGTGATTATGCTTACTTATGTCACCCTTGGTGATAGGGGCAGGACCATTTTGGCTGCCTTAGTGGCACCAGGAGCCATGGTGAGGGTTGTGGTTGTTATTACATGTGGACATTCATGTGAATCCAGAACTTGTCTCTAGTGTGTGTGTGTTCTTTATGGCCATCCAGCGGCTACTTTTTGATACTTTAATCCATAAGGTCAAAATTGGATTCCTTGGTCACTTGTTAACAGCGCAGCCATTCCTTTGCAGAACTATTCAGGGAAGAAGCTCACTCTTTATTGATTGCTTCCTTCCTCTTCGGCTTGTGCCCCCTTTACACTTTTTACCTATCAGCAAGACTGACAGTGCTATTTCTGAGCACTGGTTTAGCACTTTTTCAAATAACTACATCCAAAAATAGCCTGACTGACAGGTAGCAGGAACAGAGAAGGGGTTGTGAGCCTGTGGGCATCATTTTAAAATTATACACTGAATATGTGTGCAAGACCACAGTAATTTGACTTGCCTGAATTTGTCTTCCATCAAGTACGTTCAGTTTGGTTGCTCATATTCATCTGTACTTTGCTTCGCAATCTGCTAGTCCCATTTAACACAAAAGTGATGATCCCTTTTCCCCCCCTCACATCAGAGATCCAATTAAATGTGGTGTATAGTATAGTGATCAGGGTATTATTAGGCTTAGATGTGGGAATAAGCCAGGCTCAAATACCAACTAATCAGGGAAAATCACTCAATGGACCTAGGCACATCAATTAACCTTCTTAGCTTAATCTAATTTAGAAGGACATTGTGCCAAAAAAAAAGCCACTATTGCTGTTAGCTCCTGAGGGGAAGATATGGTACAAATACTTTTTTAAAAGTAGAAGAAATTGGGGAGTCTTTGGTGCTCTCTGAGCCTTGTTGTTTTCATGCAGACGTTTCATTGCCAGGCTAGGCAACATCTTCAGTGCGAAAAGGGAGTGGAACTTGCTGTCTGTTTATATACCCTGGCTTGTCCTGCCTGTGTTGGGGGGGTCTTGTACTCTCTTTGGTAGTTCCTTGATTGGGCTGTTGTGTGCTGTTAGGGTGATTGACTGAGTTAATAGTTCCTTGATTAAGGTCTATTGTGTTGTTTGATTGCTCCTCTGCTGCTAATCTTGCTGTTAATCTATGCATATCTTGTTGTTGATTGCTGGCCCAGGGGTGTTCTGGTCTTCTGGCTATTCTATTGTCTCTTATGAATGGTATGTAAATGTTGTTAACCTCTATGTGTCTGTTGATGGCTGCTTTGTCTGAGTGCCAAGCTTCCAGGAATTCTCTAGCATTTTTGGATTTGGCCTGGTCTAATATGCTCACAGTTTCCCAGTTGAAAGTATGGTTAAGTCTGTCCATGTGTTGTGAGATTAAGGAGTTTTCATCATGTCTTCTGACTGCTAGTTGGTGTTCGTGGATGCGTTCTGCTAGTCTTCTGCCAGTCTGTCCTACATAGTGGCTGTTACAGTCCTTACACTGTATGTTGTAGATAACTCCTGTTTTTTCTTCTTGGGCTACTGGGTCTTTTTGGTTTACTTACAATGTTCTGAAGGGTTTTGGTTGGTTTGTGTGCTACAGTGATGCCGTGTGGATGTAACAGTCTATTAGTAGTTTCTGAGATGTTTCTGATGTATGGCAGTGTAATCCTTTTCATAGCTTCTGTTGGTTTTGCTGTGGTGGGTTGAGTGGTCAGGCACTTATGTCTTGTAAGTGAATAGGCTTTAATTATAGATCATTTTGCAGAAATAGTGAGCTTAATTTTATTGAATGTGATAAGAGAGGTATATGATGGAAGTAAAGCATGAATGAGAATGAATAGAATGCTTAGAGAATGGTTCAACAACGAGCAGGGAATAAAACAAAAATGTGTGATATCCCCTTGGTAATTTAATTTATTTATGGACAAATGTAGAAGGGATGTTTGTGGCAACATTAAAGATGTGTTGGTTTGGATGTCTATGTTTGTGTCCTTTTGTATGCAGACAATGCCATGTTGTTTGGTTAAAAAGCTGAATAATGTGCAGTGAATTGACTGTATGATGCAATAGGAAGAACAGATCTGAAAATTAATGTATCAAAGGTAGTTATACTCAGGAGAGAAAATGGAGTGAATGATTGCAAGAAAACTAAAGCAAGTTGATGAGTGTTTATGCCTTTTTCGAATATTTACTGAAAAGGCTTAAAAATAGAGGGGAAATTTTAGGATATACAAATGCTATTAGAAACAGTATGTGGTCTGTTGCAAGAAATGAATGCATGTCAAAAGGATTATAAATGGCTGTGTATAGGAGATTTCTTCTGTCCACTGTTATATGGATGTAAGCTGGGTAAGTAAGGAAAAAAAGTTGGGAATTGGTTACTTAAGAATATGTTTGATAAAACAAGAGATAGGAGCAAAAATGAATGCATGCTAAAAGAATGTGGATTGAATAGAAAAGTGACCGATCCAAACAAAAGAAATATGTTGAGATGCTTTGTCATATAGGTAGAATTAATGAGGACCAGATCACAAAACAAATATATGAAGAAAAAGTGAATGAGCTGAGAGGAAAGGGAAGACCAGGGAAGTCATGGTTGGATGGAGTTGATGAGATCTTTCTAAAGACAGTGGTTAGAAGTTTAAAGGACAAAAGGCAGCATATGGAGGGATGTATAGACATGCTGGATACAAGGATGGTTTGCAAGAATAGAAAATTATAGAGAGATTAATAAATAGTATTGGTGTTAAAATATAACAATCTCATTTTCTTCATTTCTTTTGCTTACTATTTCTTATTCTTTTTCTGCAATGTGCTTACCTCAAAACAGAAAAGTGTGAGGGTGTATATGTATGTACCTATTCTCAAGTGTCTCTGCTAATTTGTTGAAATCCTTGGAAGAGATTCTATACATGGACAGGTGATCTCAAATGGTGGCAACTTGTCTTTGGAGCTCCTCCTTCCCAGAGGCCTATGGCCCATCCCTTGGGGATGGGGGTGGGGGTACAAGATTTGGTTCAGACTACAAGGGCTAGGTCCCACTAGTGTGAAGCTTATATTGAGGGTAGCATGTCCTGTTTATTGTTTATTAATGACTATTATATGTTTATGCTTTATTTATATTTAACTGTTTCTATATCACTGGGTAAATTTGGGCTATTATTACTAATATTGCTAATATTGTTTTAATTATTTTAATGTGTTGTTAGCCACCTAGGGTTGCATTCGCAAGGTGGGCAGCCATATAAGTCAATCAATTAATTAATTTAAAAAGAAGCAGCATAAATTAATTCCACAAAGTAAATAATTAATGCAACTTTGTTTTTTAAAAAAGGTGCTTATCAGTCTTCATAATCAGCATCAGGTTTATTCTTCTGCTCTGCTATTGGTATTCCATCCATTCATCCATTTATTCATGAGGATACAATCTATGAATGGCAATCCGTTTTTCATTTCTTATTTTCAATGTTGATGTCCATGTTGTCTAGTACTTGTAGCCCAGCCTTTCTCCAGAAAGTTGTATATCTGGGCTATTTTCAGTGACACAGTATCTGAGTAAAGTCAGCCAAGGAGCTTTGATTGGAGTGAGAAATGTTTACACAATTATCTCAATCTGAATTTTTATCCAGATTATTAGTTTTGAATTGATCTTCTTTGATCTTCTGTTCAAAGATGACTTAGGGATCTACTTAACAACTATTTAAATCCATATATTGTTTATAATTGAAATTTGCCATAATATTCAGTTCATATCTTTTTTTTCTTGAAGGTTTATGCTGCCTATGAGAGCTAGTATAGTAATCACACCATAGCACAAAATGAAATTCATACTGTATGTGATCAAATTTCTTTCTTTTTTTTCCTTGCTTGCTTTTTTGGGTGATAGGCATATATATGCTGATGTGCATCAGAACTGGTATGGGCAAAAAACAACTGGAAAATTATTGGCAATTCCAATATAATTTTGGAAGTTCTCTAAAATAAACTGGAAAAACAGAAGGAAGACGCAACAAATGTCTTTTTTTTAAAGGAAATTTTAGGAAAACCTGCATTGTTAAAAATTATCATTCTCTCTAAATTATTGAAACTTGTTCAAACATTCCTGGTCATGTTAAAAATGAAAAGCTGAGCTTGATGGCAAAAGCTTTACATTTAAAAGAAGATATCATGTATAAAAGAGGATGGTGATTTCCCAATATATTTTATATCATTTCAGTTAAAACATATTGTCTTATCATATTAAAATACAAATTTAAAAGTAGACAGAGATTGAAGAAACTTTTATTCATAGTCAAGAATTAGAAATTGTTATTTAATAAGAGAATAGATTTAAAATGGCAAAAAGACAGTTTTAAAAATCCCTTTCCAGAGTGCTTCATGGAAATTTCAGAAACATGGCATCAAAAATTAATGCTACACCCTTACCCACTGGTTTATCTTATAGGATATGATTCTTTTCCAGAGAATTTAAAGGCATTACAGGTACAGAGATGAAAACAGGTGTATTTGCTAAAAGGACTGTTTTCTAAATGTCTCTCTCTCTCAACCCAACATCGTCAGGCTCTGCAACAAGCTGAGAGGCTGGAGAATCTTGTTGCATTGATGACTTTGCCACGTGAACTAGGCAAGTGGACTACTTATCTAACCAATAAGCTGATCCTTCAGCCAACTGGGTGAAATGCCAAAAACCAAACCAAACAAAAAAAGATGTAATTAAATAAGCAGATAGATGAAAAGATCCTGGAGAATCCTCTGTAAATGACAAGGATAACAGGAAATCTGAAGAAAGAGGGAGACAGTTAATCATTTTAAATTTTAAAATTATTTTATTCAAAAATTTGGAATCATTCAATAAAATATATTTTAATCATTATTAGGTATGGGTCTTTCCCCCTTCACACAGGAATATCCAGCTTCCAGGAAATCAATAAATCTCTTAGTCTGGAATCCTGCAGTTTGATATGGTGGGAGGGGGAATATTTCTGATTCCAAACTGCAATAACATGGACAATGTCAGAGATGGTATCTATGGGATAAATGGTCCTATCAGAAGAAGTATACATTAAGTAATAAAAATTAATGTGAAAAAATACTAACATTCAGGATTGAATGGCCAATCCTATGCCACATCACCTATGGTTTCCCACCAATAGTTAATGCTGCACAGGAGGGGAAGGGATGGCAGGAAATCCACCAATCATTGTCCTAAAACAGGGGTGGGGAACGTCCAGCCCTCGGGCCATATAAGGCCTGTGAAATCATTTGGTCTGGCCCTGCCAAGGCAACCGCAGGCGGGACTCGAAATTCAATAAATCTAGGAGCTCCTGCCTGCAAACCCCACCCCCTTTCACGTGATTGGCTCCCACCCACAAACCCCACCCCAGGTGCTTGTGATTGGCTCCTGCCCGCAAACCCCTCCCCCTTCCGCGTGATTGGCTCCTGCCCTCAAACCCTGTCCCCCGGTCCGTGAATGATGTTATAAATATCCAAATGGCCCTTGGCAGAAAAAAGGTTCCCCACCCCTGTCCTAAAACATTCCTGCCTTAAATTGTGTGAAGGCAGAAACACTATCAGCATCACTGCTGAGGCATGGTATAAGGAAGCTGTGGGGTAGCATATTATACTTTCCCTCCAACTCAAGGGTGGGAGGAAATTGCATTAATGTGGTTGTGAGGGAGGGTGCAGTACGTACTGCATGTCCTGGTACTTGGGCTACAATACAGAAAGCAGTTGCACAGTAACTATACTACTGACTATTTTGAATATTTTGTATCAAGCAGTCATGTTGCTATACATTCTTATAGAATCTTACAGTAGTTGCCTTTTGGCTTAAGAAGCATGGAATGGTGCATATGGCAGTCTAGATGAATTACTTGTACTAATATTAACATAAAGTTTTTTTAAAAAAATTCTGGAGAACTTTTCTCTTTAAAATTCAGTTTATGAACACATACTGAGCTGCAAAGCATCAAAAGAAAGAAAGAGATCCTTCACATTATTCTTTTAGTTTAGTAAACTCCCACTAAAATGCACCACCATTTGTTATCTTACAAATAACATACTGCATAAGATAAATGACATCAGATTTTCTCATTTACTGTGCATCTTAAGGAATGTGTCCCATAGCTTGGTGTTAGCACTGTAAAGTTGAAAAGCCATGACTGGCTTATTGCTATGTAAAAAGCCATCATTTCTCTTCCCAGTAATAGAAACATTGGGTGATACCAAAAGCTGTATGAATACAATGCAGGCATTTGTTAACTCAAATATGCATTGTCTGACTGATTCTTTTTTTCATCCTGCAGTTCTTGAAATTACACATAAAGAAAATCAAATAAGAACAAATAAGTATGAAAATCAATTTGCAGAGCTATCCTGTCTGTCTGCTGCTGATACTGGAAACTGTGAAATACCTGACACCTTTATAAATGGTTAGGCTGAGGGGGAAAAGACCAGAAGGAAAATGAAAAGACTTTTAAAAATTACAATGGTACAGTATAGAGCTATTGGGTTATAAGGGATGCTGACAAGCAATTCCACTAAGACTTGTATACACTGCTATCCAATTGAGTGTTTGCTGGGCTTCCACTGTTTAGAATTGTCAACTGGATGGAGGTGGTTGGTTGTATAATTGTTACTGAAAATACACCCCTAACTTGAGTAGCTGCCACATTTAATATATCTGAAATCACCGCCCCCATTTCCTCTTTTCAAAATATACCTTAGAGGGGCAAATAAACTGTAGGTTGTATTCTGCATTCGAGAAACAATTGTCCCTGGAGATTTCTATGTGGACTCTCCTGAACTTTTTGGCATTTTACTTTAAGCAAACTGTAGCACAGTGCCTCCACCCAGCAGGGAGCAGGAAGTCCTAGTAGATGAATTCTCTCCCCTATCTCTGAAAAATCCATAAAATCGAAACGTTGGTTGTGAACAATCAAGAAGCAATAGCTACAGTATACCAATATACCAATAATTAAACAGATTCCTCCTCCGTTGCCCAAGAGGCTGCCAATTGAGACTACTTATTCTCTTGTGGCCCCTGGGTAGAGAACCAGTTTGGTGTAGTGGTTTAAGGCATCAGGCTAGAAACTGGGAGACCATGAGTTCTAGTCTTGCCTTAGGCACAAAGCCAGCTGGGTTGCCTTAGGCCAGTCACTCTCTCTCAGCCCTATGAAGGAGGCAAGGACAATCCACTTCTGAAAAACCTTGTCAAGAAAACTGCAGGGACTTGTCAGTCTCCAAGAATTGGACACGATTGAACAGATTTAAAAAAATTTCTCTTGTGTAAAAGGCGAAAGATTTATACGATCTGAAGAGAAACCAGAGTATAGATAGTACAATTTTACCGAAGACTTTATCAGACCATAACCCTGTGCAAATAACTCTGGAGATAAACTCAAAAAATTATAGATGGAGACTAAATGAAAATATTTTGAAAAATAAGAAAAATTTAGATGATTTAAAAAAGAAAGTACAAGAATTTTTCCTTTGGAACATGGTTGTTGTTCAGTCGTTTAGTCGTGTCCGACTCTTCGTGACCTCATGGACCATAGTACGCCAGGCCTTCCTGTCCTCCACTGTCTCTCGGAGTTTACTCAAATTCATGTTCATTACATCGGTGATGCTATCTAACCATCTCATCCTCTGCCGTCCCCTTCTCCTTTTGCCCTCAGTCTTTCCCAGCATCAGGGTCTTTTCCAGTGAGTCCTCTCTTCGCATTAGGTGGCCAAAGTATTTGAGCTTCAGCTTCAGCATCTGTCCTTCCAATGAGCAGTCAGGGTTGATTTCCTTTAGGATTGACTGGTTTGACCTCCTTGCAGTCCAAGGGACTCTCAAGAGTCTTCTCCAGCACCACAGTTCGAAAGCATCAATTCTTCGGCGCTCAGCCTTCCTTATGGTCCAACTCTCACAGCCATACATTGCTACTGGAAAAACCATAGCTTTAACTATACGGACCTTTGTCGGCATGGTGATGTCTCTGCTTTTTAATGTGCTGTCTAGGTTTGCCATAGCTTTCCTCCCAAGGAGCAAGCGTCTTTTAATTTCATGGCTGCAGTCACCGTCTGCGGTGATCTTGGAGCCCAAGAAAATAAAATCTGTCACTGCTTCCATTTCTTCCCCTTCTATTTGCCAGGAAGTGATGGGACCAGATGCCATGATCTGGGTTTTTTTAATGTTGAGTTTCAAGCCAGCTTTTGCACTCTCCTCTTTCACCCTCATCAAGAGGCTCTTTAGTTCCTCTTCACTTTCTGCCATTAGGGTGGTATCGTCTGCATATCTGAGGTTGTTGATATTTTTCCCGGCAATCTTAACTCCGGCTTGTGATTCATCCAGCCCGGCATTTCTCATGATGTACTCTGCATATAAGTTAAATAAGCACGGTGATAATATACAGCCTTGTCGTACTCCTTTCCCAATTTTGAACCAGTCGGTTGTTCCATGTCCGGTTCTAACTGTTGCTTCTTGACCCACATACAGGTTTCTCAGGAGACAGGTAAGGTGGTCTGGTACTCCCATCTCTTTAAGAATTTGCCACAGTTTGTTGTGATCCACACAATCAAAGGCTTTAGCGTAGTCAATGAAGCAGAAGTAGATGTTTTTCTGGAACTCTCTTGCTTTCTCCATGATCCAGCGAATGTTGGCAATCTGATCTCTATGCTTCCCTTCTTTCCTCAGCTATTTGTAAAGCCTCATCAGTCAGCCACTTTGCTTTCTTGCATTTCTTTTTCTTTGGGATGGTTTTAGTTGCTGCCTCCTGTACAATGTTACGAACCTCCATCCATAGTTCTTCAGGCACTCTGTCTACCAGATCTAATCCTTTAAATCTATTCCTCACCTCCACTGTATATTCATAAGGGATATGATTTATGTCATACCTGAGTGGTCTAGTGGTTTTCTCTACGTTCTTCAATTTAAGCCTAAATTTTGCGATAAGAAGCTCATGATCTGAGCCACAGACAGCTCCAGGTCTTGTTTTTGCTGATTGTATAGAGCTTCTCCATCTTTGGCTGCAAAGTATATAATCAATCTGATTTCGGTATTGACCATCTGGTGATGTCCATGTGTAGAGTCGTCTCTTGTGTTGTTGGAAAAGAGTGTTTGCTATGACCAGCGTGTTCTCTTGACAAAACTCTATTAGCCTTTGCCCTGCTTCATTTTGTACTCCGAGGCCGAACTTGCCCGTTATTCCGGTTATTTTTTGACTTCCTACCTTAGCATTCCAGTCCCCTATGATGAAAAGGACATCTTTTTTTGGTGTTAGTTCTAGAAGGTGTTGTAGATCTTCATAGAACCGGTCAACTTCAGCTTCTTTGGCATCAGTGGTTGGGGCATAGACTTGGATCACTGTGATGTTGAATGGTTTGCCTTGGATTCGAACTGAAAGCATTCTGTCGTTTTTGAGGTTGTACCCCAGTACTGCCTTTCCCACTCTTTTATTGACTATGAGAGCTACTCCATTTCTTCTAAGGGATTCTTGCCCACAGTAGTATATATAATGGTCTCCTGAATTAAATTCGCCCATTCCTGTCCATTTTAGTTCGCTGATTCCCAAGATGTCGATGTTCAATCTTGTCATCTCATGTTTGACCACATCCAGCTTACCTTGATTCATAGATCTTACATTCCAGGTTCCTATGCAATATTGTTCTTTACAGCATCGGACTTTCCTTCCACTTCCAGACACATCCACAACTGAGCGTCCTTTCGGCTTTGGCCCAGCCGTTTCACACTTTCTGGAGCTACTCGGAATTGCCCTCCGCTCTTCCCCAGTAGCATTTTGGACACCTTCCGACCTGAGGGGCTCATCTTCCGGCGTCATATCTTTTAGCCTTTTGATACTGTCCATGGGTTTTCTTGGCAAGGATACTGGAGTGGTTTGCCATTCCCTCCTCCAGTGGACCACGTTTTGTCAGAACTCTCCATCATGACCTGTTCTTCTTGACCTGACTTCATTGAGTTACGCAAGCCCCTTCGCCACGACAAGGCAGTGATCCATGAAGGGGATCATGGAACATGGACACAGAGGTTAAATTAGAAACAGTTTGGAATGCAAGCAAAGCCTTCATCAGAGGACACTATATCGCTGAATAATTTTCAAAAGAAAAATAGTAGCAAAAAATTACAAATAATTTTAAACCAAATAAAAGAAAAAGAAAAAGAATTACAAAACAATAATAAAAAAGAAGAAATTTTAAATCAGATTAAATTATTACAACTACAAGTGAAAATACTAATGACAGAAGAGATTGATAGAAAATTAAAATATACTAGACAGAGAAACTTTGAACATGCAAATAAGCCAGGTAAATGGTTGGCATATAAATTAAGAAAATAAAGAGAAAAAAAAATAATTTTAAAAATTAGAGAAAATGATATGGATTTAACTCAAAATGAGAAAATTAAAAATGCCTTCCATACCTATTACACAAAATTGTACAAAAAACAAAAAACACCGTTGGATAAAATTGAACAATATGTTCAGGAATGTGATTTAGAAAAATTAACAAATGAACAGAAAGATATCACAAATAATTTGATTACATCACAAGAAATAACAGAAGCAATTACAAGACTGAAAATAGGTAAGACCCCAGGACCTGACGGGTTATCTGCAGGTTACTATAAATATTTTAAAGATCAATTAATAGAACCACTTAAAAAATTATTTAATTCAATTCTTGAGGGCAACGAAATACCACAATCATGGACAGAAGCCAAAATTACTTTAATTCCCAAAGAAAACCAAGTTTTAACAAAATGTCAAAACTACAGACCAATTTCCTTATTAAATAACGACTACAAATTATTCACTAGCATTTTGGCTGAAAGATTAAAAAAAATTCTACAAAATTTGATAAATCATGATCAGAATGGATTCTTACCAAATAGACAAATTAATGAAAATTTACGTACAATAATAAATTTGATAGAATATGCAAATGTTCATAATGAAAAATCTATAATGTTATTATTCCTAGACGCAGAGAAAGCATTTGATAACGTAAATTGGGATTTTATAATTAAAACATTAGAACACAGCAATTTTGGGGATAAATTTATAAAAGCAATTCAGGCAATTTACAAATTACAGAGAGCCAAAATTATAGTGAATGAAGAAGAAACACAAGAAATTAATATAGAAAAAGGTACACGTCAAGGCTGTCCATTATCTCCGTTAATATTTATATTAGTATTGGAAGGTCTACTGCAAAAAATTAGAAAAGATGATAATATTGAAGGTGTCAAAATTAAAAAAGAAACATATAAATTAAAAGCCTTTGCGGACGACCTGGTGATAATATTACAAAACCCACTAGATTCAATAGAAAATTTAAACAAAAAGTTGCAAGAATTTGGAGATGTAGCAGGCTTTAAAATAAATAACCAAAAAACCAAAATGATAAATTTGAATATGACAAAAGAAGAGCGAGAAAAATTGGAACAAAAATCAGGATTCCAAAACGTTAAACAAATTAAATATCTAGGAATACAGATAACTACTAAAAATATAGATTTATTTAAAAATAATTATGTTAAAATATGGAAAGAAATCAAAAATGATTTAGAAAAATGGGAATCTTTACAACTGTCGCTATTGGGTAGAATAGCGACAATAAAGATGAATGTATTACCTAGAATTTTGTATCTGTTCCAAACGATCCCTATAACAATAACAGACCAGACTTTCATAAAATGGCAAAAAGATATAACAAAATTTATATGGCAAGGAAAAAAGCCCAGAATAAAATTAAAATATTTACAAGATATTAAAGAAAGAGGAGGATTGGGATTACCAAATTTAAAATTATATTATGAAACTTGTTGTTTGATCTGGCTGAAAGAATGGATAATATTGGAAAATACAAATATACTAAATTTAGAAGGACATAATAATAGATTCGGTTGGCACGGATATATGTGGTACAATAAAAGTAAAGTTAACAAAGCATTTAATAATTACATAATTAGGAAATCATTATTAAGAGTATGGAACAGATACAAAAATTCTCTACTACCTTCACTTCCACTATGGACATCATCTCAGGAGGCATATGCCAGAAAAGAAAGCTCAAATGATAAAAAATGGTTAAGATACAAAGCTCTGCTAAAATTTAGGGGAAATAATTATGAATTTAAAACAAGAGAAGAATTAGAAAAAGAGGGGTACAAATGTCAGTGGTTCTTATATTTACAATTAAAAGAACAATTCAAATTGGATCAAAAAACATTCAAATTTCTTAAATCAACAGAAAATTGGGATAATATATTATGGAAAGAAAATGACCACTTAATTTCAAAATTATATAAAAAATTAATAGATTTAAAAACTAATGATATAATAACAAAAAGTTATATGATAAAATGGGAAGAGAATTTGAATAGAGAGATCAGTTATGAAGATTGGCAAACCATTTGGATTAAAAACACTAAATTTACTCTAAGTAATAATTTAAAAGAAAACAGTTACAGGATGATTTTCAGATGGTATATGACTCCTGAGAAATTATATAAAATGAAATGTTTAGGATCAAACATTTATTGGAAGTGTAAAATAAAAGTTGGATCTTATTATCATTTATGGTGGTCCTGCAAAAAAACTAAAAAAAATTGGGAAAAAATTCATAAGTGTATTTGTAAAATTATTGGAATAAATATGGAAAAGAAACCAGAATTCTACTTATTGGGACTTATGAACACAAATTGGACTAAAGACTGTAAGAATTTACTACTACATCTGATCGCTGCTGCAAGGATAACCCTAGCGAAACATTGGAAAGAAGAACAGACTCCACCAATAGAAGAATGGATTTTCAAAACAATGAATGGAATTAGCGCAAATGGACAGATTAACGAACTTAGTAAAAGATAAAGAAATTGGAAATTATGAATCAACATGGAAACCCTTTTTAAATTTCATACAAAAGGATTACAATATAAAATTATTTTTGTAAGATAGATAAAAACAATGACAAAAGAAAAAGTTGAAAATGAAATTAATAAATGAGATAAATTACAAATATAAAGACAAAATATTAAAAAGGAAGAAAAAATATAAAGAAAATAGTATTATTGAATAAAAGTTATAAAAGTTTCTTCTTAAAAGAAATAGGAAGTCACTTTATTTTGTATGTAACTTTGAATGTTCTTATAGTTTTGTATTTTGTGTTTTGTGTAAGTATGTTATGTATGTGCTGTAAATCTTTGTAAATGTAACTATCGATGTGAGGTGTAAATATTTTAAATAATAAAATTTACTTATATAAAAAAAAAATTCTCTTGTGGCCCCTGGGTAGCCTCTCCCATTTGTCGCAGAGGGAGAAAAGCTTCCTGCCATCTCATCTTTTGCTTATTCATGAGCCATCTTTTCTTCCATCAATTCAGGAGAAAAGATGTTTGAGTTTGGTTCCTTTATCTCCAAATCTCTTCAGGCTGCCTCTTTGAGGCTTTCTTTCTTTTACTTCTTTCACCTAGCCTTGATACCATTTCTCAGACTGAACCTCTCCACCTTTCTCCACCCTATGTGTCGCTGCTTGTCTACTCAGAGTTTACTTATTTTTAGAACTCTTCTAAGTTTTGTTTCTTCCTCTTGATTTCTTGGAACAATCCCTCTCTGGCTGAAGGTCCCTAACTCTGACTCTGTCTAGCTGCAGAAGTTTGTATCTTTTCTTACTCTTGATCCTTTATTAACTCTGCTCCCAACTCCAAAGGTTATACCCACCTGCCTAATTCCTACCACCACCAGCAGCCTCTAGTTGCAGAGTTTGAAACCAGATTTTAACATTATTGTTTACTCCTAGCAAATTCCTACCCATTTGTGCCCAACTGCTGATTACTCCCAAACGTTATTGCAACTTTTAGGTTGCATGCATTATGATCTTAAAGTACAAATTAAACATGGCTTTATGGTATTTAGGTCACTCTTGCTGACTGCAATATGATCATGCCTAAGAGCACCATTAAAGTTCATCTATGTTTCCTTATTAGAAAAAGAATTGTCCATAGATGTTAAGAAAGGTCAACTCCTGCTGAGGGAATACTGGTCTGATGAATTCTTGCTACTAAAAAGGTAATTCCTTTTTCTAGTCCAGCAAAATCTGAACTAAACACAGGCACAGAAACAAGTATTACTGCCATACCTAGAATAGTGTTTTTTTAATAAGCTAGAAGAGATATTGACTAGGCTACTAAACTTTGTTTTATAGTTAACAGCTAACTCTGCTAACAGTTAGAATAGTACCTGTCAGTTCTGGCAAATTTGGCCTGTATACAAGCACCAGCTCTTGCCAACCTAGCAATTCAAAAGCATGCAAATGCAAGTAGATGAATAGGTACCACTTCGGTGGGAAGGTAACAGCGTTCCGCGCGCATCATGCCGGCCACATGACCAAGGAAGCGTCTTCGGACAACACTGGCTCTTCAGCTAACAAACAGAGATGAGCACTGGTCCCTAGAGTCGGACACGACTGCACGACTATGCGGGGGGAACCTTTACCTTTACTTTATACAAGCACAACCAAAGCCTAGTTTCATCACAGGCATGCTCACGCTTTTCTATGCAATCTAAACTCTCTAATATGGACATGACCTGGTAAGCCGACATGCTGTTTCTCCATCCCACCAACCAGAAGGTACCTGCAGTGTATTGACACACACTCAGGACAACTGAGAAAGTTGTGGCTGGATGGAGCTGATGGAAGAAGAAAGAGAGGTGAATAATTTAAAGAACAAAAGGCAATGTATGAAATGATGGATGGATATAATGGAATGATCAGGGAGGCAATAGCTCTGTATTATTTTAGTTATGGCAGATTCCATATACAGTATTAAGTCTTATTTTTTTTCTAATGCTGTTCACTAAGGGGTGCAGAGACCATTCATTCTGCTTCATGACCTGGATTCAGGCTCTGTAAATGATGAAATCTACTCAGAGCCTTTTTGAAAGCAGTATTATCTGATTCAGTTCCCAGATCAGAAGCTCTGCCCTCCAATTATTTACTACAGGAAAAAACTTCATAGCTATAATTTTTGTTTGCTTGTTTATCAGAACAGAATGACAGTTGTGGGAAAGTTTTATGTGGATGAAACAAGTCAACTTTCATAGCTGATTTCACAACACAGAAGTTTTGAACCTACATGCCCTTTAAATCTGCTTTTAAAGTGCCTGTAACATTTTTTTTTCCAATAGAACACAATGAATTTCAGAGGGAAGCTAGGTCACTTTCAGGAAGGAAGGAAGGAAGGAAGGAAGGAAGGAAGGAAGGAAGGAAGGAAGGAAGGAAGGAAGGAAGGAAGGAAGGAAGGAAGGAAGGAAGGAAGGAAGGAAGGAATCCATACAGTGCATAAACTATCATCATACAATGGTCATTATAAGATAACTATAAAGCCATGAAATGCACCAAATCATTAAAATAAGGATCTCTGTCATAAAGTCTCTCCATCCCTGCAGAGGCTGTGACTGGGGCAACTGAAGGTGGTCTGATTGAAAGGATCACTCTGATTTGACAGCAGATTTATCAGTCACTAAATCCAATCCTCTTCCTCCTCCCCCCCATCTTAATATTTTGTATAAAATATCTATTTTTTGCCTTTTTCCTGCTGCCAAGGGACTGCCATTTGCATATAGTACAGAACAAGGCAGGTTAGACTCATTTGTTCTGCCTCAGCTAAATAAAAATCTGTTACAAATCACTCCAGTCTGCCCCAAATTCATTTTTCCCACTTCTATAACACTGTTTTATTAATCACAGTTGCATACCCATGCTGTGTGAGAAACAGTACTGCATGTTAACTACCCAACATGATATAATAAAATGTGATTATGTGTGGAGTAATAAGTGTTATCTTCTTGCAGTCGTCAAATACTATCAAATGCACTATGCCAGTGGTTTTCGAACAGTTATTCTGGGGAATCCAGGATTATTCAGGTGTTCATTAGAGATTACTTAATGAGAAGATCAGAGGAACAAAATTTAATCTCCCATTAAGGGAAGATGGAGCCACAGGAAATATTAGGTGTGTTCTACTTCCAGTCAAGATCTATATGGATTGAGAATACATGTCCCAGGTTCCTTTGTAGTATACACAGATTTAGATGTTCCTTGAGAGAGGTTGAAGTTTCCCCTGGAGAGAGCGAGAGCAAGAGAGAGAGAGAGAGAGAATTGTATAGTAGCTATCAGCATTGTTAAATAATGAATGAAACAGTTTGATCATACTACGAAGATATTCCCAGAAGAACAATACTTGAGATTGCCTAAAATGCTCATATTTTGAATTAAGAGCCAAAATGTAAGAAAGAAAGGTAAAGGAACTTCTTCTTTCCTCTTCTTACTCTTACCCTTCTCTCTCATAATTCTGCATTTCACTTCTATTACACACCTACTGTATATGTCTCTTCCACTGTGCTTTTGGGAATATTCTCAACTGACAATGATGGATCAGCTAGATGTTCGTCAAAAGAAAATGTAAGAGAGGAAAACTATATTTGATCAGACTGTTGATTTCTACCAGCAATCTCTCAGGTAATAATAAGTGGTTGTCAAGTTTCCTTTGACTTTTGTTGAATCCTTCTCACTTCTTTCACTATGTTCTTGAAGCTTGAGTATTAATGACACTATTCAAATGCCAGTATTAAATCAGAATTGTTAGGATATAGAATGATAACTAACATTCTATAGCTCTGTAGAGTTCCAAAAATCTATTAAAGGAAGATGAGAGAATAAGGCAGGTGATCTTGTATTTAATAAAATGTAGCACAGGGAATTTGCCAATATATCCAAAGATGGGGTGATGCTCATTCATTTAAAAGATCTTGGGACATGTTTTAAAAATGTCAATGGTGATTTAGTTCCCAGTGCTTCTGAACAATCCAAATTACCTTCTACCATTTCAGTATTGTGTCCAGCCTGATTAAAGATAAATTGCTTTCACTACCCTAGTCTTTACTGGTTGAGAGGCAGAGTATAAAAGTGACCAGTGGCATATTTTCCCGAAAAAAAATTATCCAAGTTTATAAAATAAAATTGATAATATAAAGAGCATCTCCAAAATCTATTTTATATGTGTGATTTCTTCAGGACTACTAAATGTTAGCTTGAAAAACATGGGAAGCCTCTAGATGGCAGCAAAGAGTTTCTCTACTGCCATCGAGCAGTCACCCAGATTTTTGCAGCCCAAATCTGGTATCCCTAGGTTGCATTTGATATGATTTTTTTAAAATTAAGTCTTCTATAAAATAATAAAAAAGAAAAGTTAACTATTCATGATTAAGATTAAGGCTGTGTAAATCAGCTCCAATCCAATTTGATTAAGTTTGGATCATTGATTTGATCTGATTCAGAAAATTAATTCAGTTTTGAAATTTAATCAAACTGGCTTTTAATCAACATTTTGAATCAAAGCTTTGAGAAACTTGAAATAAGATGTTATTTTAAAATGCTCTGGCGTGGGCTGGTCCATGAAGTCACAAAGAGTCGTAAGCGACTGAACAAATAAACAACAAAAAATGTTAATCAGGCAAAAATATAGTACAAAAATGCTATGTGTGCAGTAAAAGCCAAAACAAAAAAACCTTAGAAGTCCCAAAGGACAATGTCAAGGACAATATATATATAATGTTCATATATAGGTGATAACATGAAAACCAGGAAGATTCCAATAAAGAAATAGAAAGTCTGCATTTTAATGCAGACACTGGGGTTTGGCAACCATGAACCACCAACAAGTAGGACAATTTCTAGCCATCTACCCTTTCATATGCATTATAACTGTCAGCTAAAATGTAGAGAAACTTTATTGCCTGTTGTTTAGTATGCTGTATGCAGATATTACCAGTAGTGCTCTCTACAATGATCAAAACATATTACTTTGGGGATCTAGGTAAATGTCATTCATTATATTGAGTTCATATCCATAAATCAATCTCCTGGAAACTAGATATATAGATTACAACTGGGGAAGATGTGCAGATGACAAACCATTTAAAACATAAATGGAATGGATGTCCAACCAAGGGGATGTGGGAATAAGGAATCTGGCAGAGACTGACAAGGAGCTGCAAAATGTTTTTTATAATGAAAGAGAACTTGTAACATAATATAAATGTACAAATAAAAATCTTTGTTTTAGATTATCTAGAAATCAGGGGAAAACAAAAAATTTATACCTGACTATAACTTTTGGGATCTAGAAAAGTAATAAAAATGAACATAGCACCTCATCCTCAAATAATGTTGACTCTTTTGAATTAATAGTTCAAGCCAATATAAATAATCTGAATCAGATTTGATTGTTCATGAAGCTTTCATGAAAGCTTATAATGTTGTACAAGCCTTTATATAAAAGTTTATAACATATAAACTTCTATATAGAAAGTTTATAATGTATCTCTATCTAACCAGGTCTTCTAACAGCTCTCTGAAACCCTTTGTTAAGTTTCGTCCTGAGATTTTTGTTGGCTTTGGCTTCTCCTCTTGGCAATTTTTCTGGTTTGTTTTGACATCCAGTTAGCTTTCTTCTGGTTCTTTATCTCTGGCAGTCTCTACACCAGTGTTTCTCAACCTCAACAACTTTAAGATGTCTTGAATTCAACTCCAAGAATACCCCAGCCAGCATGCTGGCTGGGGAATTCTGGGAGTTGAAGTCCACACAAGTTAAAGTTGACGAGGTTAGAAACACTGCTCTACACATCCAGCCTTAAAAACTTCTTTAAGTTAATTCCACTGTTCCTCTGGTTCTTTATCAATGAGGTTAAGACTTTAAAGCAATTCCTGATGTTCTCCTTGAAAGTGGTGGGTATACCGCCTCACCCCCATTGCATAGACCTGTCCCACTATGGACCCTGTCCATGAGAGGTTGTCGATTGGCAGGGTCCAGGAAGAGAGCCTTCTCTGCCGTGGTCCCCCCCTGTGGAACATGTTACCCCCAGGGGTGAGGCAGGCCCCCACTCTCCTGGCCTTCCAAAAGGGAGTGAAAACCTGGCTTTGCCACCTCACTTGGGGTGGGAAGCCAATCATGGGGGTGGTTGGCGCCATGATGTGACTCCGAGGAAAATATATTTTATATATATATTATTTTTTTAGTATTTAATATTTATATTTCTATGATGTATTTGTTTTTATGTTTTTAATCTCTTGTGTTATTTTAACTGTATTGTAAACCACCCAGAGTTGCTTGTGAGATGGGCGATGCAGAAATATGAGAAATAAATAGATAAATATATGATCAAGATCATATTGTGGAAACTGGTTGGCTTTCTTCTTTAGCTTAACTTGGAACTTGCACATGAGCAATTTGTGATCAGTTCCACAATCTTTGGTGCTGTAACTGAGTTCCTGTACCTCCTTTCAGCAATAATATAGACAATTTGATTTTTATCTGGTGATGTCCAAGTATACAGGCATCATTTTTATTGAAAACTACTGTATGTTAGCAATGAAGAAATCATTAAAGTAGCAGACTGACAAGTCAGTCTCCTGTTTCATTTTATTTCCTAACCCATACAATCCAACTACATTTTCTTCTTTAATGTTTCTAATTTTGGATTCCAAACTCTAAACTCTTGCATGTTTTGTCAATTTCAGACCAAACTGGATCAAAACATCCATTAATCTTCTCTTCATCTGCATCAATGGTTGGAGCATAAACTTGGATGATTGTCATATTAAACAGTTGTTCACAAAATTTAATTGATATTATTCAGTCATTGATTTCATTGTAGCCAAGTACTGTTCTTGCTAACTACAAAAGCAATACTGTTCCTCCTTGCTTTTCATGTCCAGAGTAGTAAATAGTGTGATCTTCTGACTAAAAGTGCAATTCCTGTCCATTTCAAGTAGCTAGTGCCTAAGATGTCAATGTGAAGTTGATTAATTCCATCTTTTACTGTGGTGAGCTTTCCTGTGATCATGCTTCTTATGTTCCATGTTCCCACTGTAATTCTATCTTCAGATTTTCTTTTTCTGTATGGCAACATCAGGAACTAGACTTCCCAAAGGTTTTAATATAGCCACATCATAAACACCATTAGTACCCCAAAAGTTCCTCAGCTCTAACTCAATAGCATGTTGAGTGCCATCTGACCTGAGGGGCTCATCATCCACCACTATATTGTCAATTATTTTGTATTTTCTATCCATGTGGTTTTCTTCGTAAAAATACAGGAGTGCTTTCCACTGCCTTCTCCCAAGCAGTATGAATTGATGCCTTTGTCACTGCCCCCAGCATCCTCCTATATCGCTGCTGCCCAATATAAGTGCTTGCTGGGCAGCTGGGATGACTTTCACACCTTGGTTGACCCTGCTGGGAATATATACTCGTGGCATACATACCACCCCCGTCACAATGAGGCAGCACAGCAGGGCTTGGGGGGCGGTAATGACACTATAAGGTAAAGGTAAAGGTACCAACTCCAGGGGCCGGTGCTCATCTCCGTTTGTTAGCCGAAGAGCCAGCGTTGTCCGAAGACACTTCCACGGTCATGTGGCCGCATGTTGCGCCCAGAACGCTGTTACCTACCCACCGAAGTGGTACCTATTAATCTATTTGCATTTGCATGCTTTTGAATTGCTAGGTTGGCAAGAGCTGGAGCGAGTGCGGGAGCTCACTCCACACGCAGGGCTAGGGATTCGAACCTCCAAACCTGTGATCTTCTGATCGACAAGCCTGGCGTCTTACCCGCTGAGCCACCACGCCCCTAAATGACACTATAAAGACTGCTAAAATTGTATTCAATGCTTTACCTAAATATTGATCAAGTTTTTATCGAAGAGTTACTGTGCCTTCTTGAATCAACAGCATAAGCAATAAATTATGAAATAAATAAAAATCTAGCTTACTAGGGATGCTACTTTAATTTATAATCTTGAATCCTTATGTTAGTAAAATTAATTGCCTAAGTAGACTGATATAAAATTGTACACTGAACAAGTTTAAAATTGCACAGATTTCCACGGTAGGAACTTTAGGGGTTAAGTAAAATAAGTATTGCGTGTAATTTTGTTGTTCAGTCATTTAGTCGTGTCTGACTCTTCGTGACCTCATGGACCATAGCATGCCAGGCCTTCCTGTCCTCCACTGTCACCCGGAGTTTACTCAAATTCATGTTCATTACATCGGTGATGCTATCTAACCATCTCATCCTCTGCCGTCCCCTTCTCCTTTTGCCTTCAGTCTTTCCCAGCATCAGGGTCTTTTCCAGTGAGTCCTCTCTTCGCATTAGGTGGCCAAAGTATTTGAGCTTCAGCTTCAAATACTTTGGCCACCTAATGCGAAGAGAGGACTCACTGGAAAAGACCCTGATGCTGGGAAAGACTGCATGTAATGGGGACTCATAAAAGGGGAAATTGGGCAGAAAAGGATCAAACAGTATGCTTCAACCTCTCCTTGTGGTAAGAAGTCATTCTTCTTGTTTCTGAGAGATTATTTGTTATTATATAATTTGATACATTGAGATACAATTTCTCCCAAACGTGTTTAATTATTTAAGTAATAGAGCTGGAGGACACATTTACCACAGATTGCAAACCCACCGAACCCAACCCTCACCTTCATAATAATTCAAATTGAAAGGCTCAAGAAACTGACTGCATGACTCCTTTATTTCTCAAACTCTCAGTCCCTGCTAGACAAAGGCTAGTAAATACAGTATGTATGCATGATCATTTACTTGGGTTGGAAATATTTTTCAAACTTTAGTATAAGCACCTACTTCCAGTTTCAGAAGATGACCATAAATCAGGCATCTCCAATCTCTTGATGTCTGTAAACACATTCAGAAATCTAAAAATCTATATAGGCATTACCATAAAATGATTGCCATCTTAAGGTAGCTTAATCATAACGGACAAATAGCCAACTACAAAGCAGAACCTGGGTTTCAGCCTAAACCAATATGACCTTGAAGTGTTCCTAGCAGTTCCACCAAGCTGGGCTGAATTCCCTAGAACAAAATAGGATGCTTTGATCCGAGATATTTGAGCAATAGTCCAGCAAGAGCCCAAGTATGACAATCTGAAAGTAGCATGTTGGTACATAACTATTTGAATGGACCAGAGCAAGATGTTCTGTAGCAGCAAAGGAAGACGTAGGTTTGGGCTGATCAAACTTTGCCAGTTTTGAAAGATTTATAGTTGCTGCAGGAAAGGAAATTGATAACTCAATGATCCACTAGGTTTGGATCCTTGAATAAAATGTCCTCCTTCTTCCCAAAGAAACATAAGCTAGCTGGGCTTGGTTTAGAAAGGAGATCCACTGCATCTTTGCTTTATGGCCCTCTCAGGATTATTCTGCAATTTATGAAAATTAGGGATTTTTTAAAATCCTAAATTCCATAGATTTTATTCTACACATACCTTAGTGAGACTAAAATCCCCTCCCCCCCTTTTTTTTTTGGTTAGGTATTAGCCCCACCAAACTTTCTGGAATATATTTTTGAATAGATACACAGAGAATTGTTTATCAGTTCTATTATGGGACTTACTTCTGAGGCTAGCTAGCTAGCTATCATCTAAGATATCTCTGCAACTTGTATAAATAAATAGGTTGGGATTATATATAGGATGTTTGGGTTTGGCTGTTTTATTTAAGGGCAGTTTGTGCCAGCTATTTAGGAGATAAATGACAAAATCAAGGCTTTGGAAAACCTTTTGGATCCAGGCTATGTAGGCAAAGTGAAAACACATGATTTCAGAGATGAAAATAGGCAGTCCCTAAGAACCTAATTATATGGGTGTTAAGTTTAGAAATTTACTGTTAAGATTTTTATTTCACTTTTAGAAAACCACATATTGACTAATTTACATTGTGTGGTTGAGCTTCTGCTCCTTTGCTAATAGTAGCCATAGATTATAAAGAGTAACGCTAACTGGTTAGTTTGTTGTATATGCCAGAGAAAATGTATGCTATTTTTATTTACCTTGGTATTTTCTTATTACAAAAATAATTACATTATTATGCAGTGTGCACTCCTATCCCAAACCAGAAAGAAGGTAAGAGCAGGCACTCTATAGATCAAGAAAATAACAGGGATATACTGCTGATTTCTGTGGCTTCAGCGAGTCATTAAGCAGGCATGCCTGAGGTAATAATGATTAGTATGAATCATCACAAGAAATTCTATCTTCATGGTTACTGGATCTCTTACAACAGGCTTCCTCAGCATATGACACCCTTCTAACCGTAAAGTTCTGTGCACTATCAGAGTATATGGATTAATGAAACCAGGAAGGTCCATTTTGTTTAACTGTTCCACTTTTAGAGGTAGATTTTTTTTTCATCTGGCAAACTTAAGTTTCCTATCTATAGAAAAAGTCACACAATTTGCCCAGGAGACAGATGGTATATGCACTTTATAAATTTTATGAAGTGGCTTAGAGGTTTCTTCTTTTTAACTTTTAAAAAGCCTGACATCTTTATAGCAATGTGAGATTCTTTAAAGTTTAAAGGCTTCTTTCCAAGCCCTTCCTAGAATGGATGGATGGATGGATGGATGGATGGATGGATGGATGGATGGATGGGTGTATGTATGTATGTATGTATGTATGTATGTATGTATGTATACACACACACACACACACACACACACACACAGAGTCATATATATGCACACAAATACTACTTTCACTTCATTTGGTTTAGCATTGTGCTGAGCATGAAACCATAGCAGCAAAATATCCAACATTGCAGCCATTAGGATATGAGGTAGAATTCTTTTTATTCAAACTCATCTAAGCAATGTGCCGATTCCCATTAAAAAGAAACTAGAAATCCCTGACCCAATTCTAACATTTTAATAAAATTGAAGCCTGTTTAAAACCTAATGACTTGATAGAAGAGCTGGAATATGTTTTCTCACTTTTCTCTCTTCTTTCAAAATAGTTTTATATTATAATGTCTTATAGATATATCCTGTGGCATATATGAAGTGGATAATGCAAGATGTTATGTACATTGCGTTTATTTTCACCTATAACTTGAAGGTTCTTGATAGTCATGACATTTTCTGGATCATATTTAAGACAAGAGAGTGGGCTATTGAGATCAATATGAAAGAGCAGGTGATGGATTTCAACAGGCAACCAAACCTGTCTAAGCATGTATCTTCCAGTCAGCTGTAAAATGATGATACCCCCAAAAAACATCTTTACAACAAAGCCGGAAGATGCTAAGTAACATTCAATAATTATTGTTAGCCTTGACAGATAGAAAAATGCATTCTTCTTGCATTTATTTTCACTCGTACAATGTAAACTTTCTCCTTGGTGCAGGAAATGAATGTATTGATACATAGCAAATTTAGCATACAGTATAAAATCAATCTATTCCCAAAATCAATGCCAGATTTTAATGCAAGAATACTAATGTATGTAACATGTTTCTTTTGAAATAAGGCCCAATTATTTTATTTATTTATTTATTTACTTATCATACTTATATCACCGCCCATCTCCCCCCACAGAGGGGACTCTGGGCGGTTTACACAAAGTTGACAATTAAAACATATAAAAGCATATAAAATACTGTACATAAATGTATATCTATATAAATTAATTAAATATATAAAACCCAAGAGGCTCTGATGTTAAGTTTAAAAGAACTCTACGGAGCAAGCCATCCCCAAGAGGAGCTATTACTCCTCCCATCCCAAGCGAGGTGGCAGAGCCAGGTCTTCAATTGTTTTCGGAAGGTCATCAGTGTGGGGGCTTGCCTCACCTCCAGGGGCAGAATATTCCAGAGGGGGGGTACCACTGCAGAGAATGCCCGCTTCCTGGACCCCGTCAGATGGAATTCTCTTGTAGACAGGGTCCATAGCAAGCCCTCTCTGCATAACCGAGTGGAGCGGGTCGATGCTCTAGGGACGAGGCGGTCCCTTAGGTAACCTGGTCCCATGCCATGTAGGGCTTTAAAGGTGACAACCAACACCTTGAATTGGACCCGGAAGCAAACCGGTAACCAATGCAGCTCACGGAGTAGAGGTGTCACATGTGCCAATCTTGGGGCACTCATAACTACACGCGCATTCTGGACCAGTTGAAGCTTCCGGATGCTCTTCAAGGGTAGCCCCATGTAGAGTGCATTACAATAGTCTATATGGGAGATGACCAGGGCATGAGTGACTGTCCAGAGGGCGTCTCGGTCCAGGAAAGGGCGTAGCTGGCGTACAACTCGAAGTTGTAGAAATGCCCTTCTGGCCACGACTGCCACCTGCTCTTCAAGCAGGAGTCGTGAGTCCAGAAGGACACCCAGGTTCCGCACAGTGTCTGAACGGGGTAGTGCCGTCCCGCCCAGATCTAAAGATGACAACTCTCTGGATCTCGAGGCACCATCAATCCACAGCCACTCCATCTTACCAGGGTTCAGCTGAAGCCTGTTGTTCCCCATCCAGGCCCCCACAGCCTTCAGACACTGAGAAAGTCACTGCATCACTTAACTTGCCCGGGATGGAGATATATAGTTGAGTATCATCAGCATATTGATGATACCTCATCCCGTGTTGGCAGATGATCTCACCCAGCGGTTTCATGTAGATATTAAATAGGAGAGGGGAGAGAACCGAACCCTGTGGCACCCCACAAAGTAGGGGCCGAGGGTCGGATCTCTCATCTCCTATTACCACCGATTGGGATCGGCCCTGGAGGAAGGAGGGGAACCAGCGCAAAACCACGCCGCCCACCCCCAACCCCCTAAGCCGTCCCAAAAGGATACCATGGTCGATGGTATCAAAAGCGGCTGAGAGGTCAAGAAGAGCCAGGATGGATGCACTGCCTCCATCCCGCGCTCGCCAGAGATCATCAGTAAGTGCGACCAATGCAGTTTCTACCCCATATCCCGGCCTGAATCCTGACTGAAAGGGGTCTAGATAATCCGTATCATCCAGAATCCTCTGGAGTTGTAATGCCACCACTTTCTCAACCACCTTCCCCAGAAAGGGGAGGTGGGAGACGGGACGAAAATTGTCCAACACTATAGGGTCCAGTGATGGCTTCTTGAGGAGGGGGTGCACCAGTGCTTCCTTAAAAGCCGCCGGGAACACTCCCTCTCCCAAGGATGCAGCAACCATCGCATGGACCCAACCACATGTCACCTCCCTGGCTGCTTTCACCAGCCAGGAGGGGCATGGGTCAAGATGACAAGTAGTGGCCCTTACAGTCCGGAGGATCCTGTCCACTTCCTCAGGCCCAACAGGATCAAACCGTTCCCAGGTAATCGGGCAAAGACGTTCCCTTGGCATCTCCCCAGACCATGTATCACGCTTGGAGTCCAACTTAGAACGGATCCGAGCGATTTTATCCGTCAGATGCTCTGAAAATTCCTCCGCACGGCCCTGAAGGTGGGTCACCGACCCCACCTTACCTAGGAGAGATCGAGTAATCCTAAACAGGGCCGTCGGGCAGCATTCTGCGGATGCAATAAGAGCGGAGAAATATCGACGTTTCGCCACTCTTACCGCCACAAGGTAGGCCTTAACCGCGGCTCTAGCTTGTGTTCGGTCGGGTTCGGTCTTTGTCTTCCTCCAGCGGCGCTCTAGACGTCTCTTAACCCTTTTCAGCACCCTCAACTCCTCCGTAAACCACGGGGAGTATCGGGTCGGATGGGACAAGAGAGGCCCTATAGGCACGATCCTGTCCAAGGCCCCGGCCACTTTCTTATTCCAAGCTGTGGCCAGGACCTCCGCTGGACCGTGCAGAAGATCCTCGGATATAACCCCCAGCTCCCTCTGAAACCCTATCGGGTCCATTAGTCACCGGGGGTGGACCAATCGAATAGGTCCAGCCTCCCTGCGGAGTGGGGCAGCATATGAGAATCTAAGGGTCACCAGGGCATGATCCGACCATGACAACGGGGAAAGATGTAACTCTCCCCCCAGATCACCTTGCCACTGCTCTGACAGGAAAACCAAGTCCGGAGTGAGACCACTGTCTCGAGTTGGGTCCCAGATAATCTGGACCAGGCCCATGACTGCCATGGTAGCCATGAACTCCTGAGCCGTCTCCGAGGCACATCCCAGGGACAGCAGGTTGAAATCCCCCAGAACCATAAGTCTGGAGAATTCCACCGCCAACCCCGAAACAGCCTCCAGCAGCTCGGGCAGGGAGGTTGCTACGCAGCAGGGAGGCTGGTACAGCAGCAACACTCCCAACTGCTCTTGGGAACCCAACTTGAAGAACAGAGTCTCACATCCGGCCACCTGTGGAGCCGTGCCCCTGAAGGCCACTATAGACTCTCGGATGACAACTGCCACCCTGCCTCCCCTACCCCGATGTCTCGGCTGGTGCCATACCTGAAACCCGGCCGGGCAGATGTCCGAGAGGGCAACCCCTCCTCCAGGGCCCAGCCAGGTCTCGGTAATACATGCCAGGTCGGCCCCCTCCTCCGCGATCAAATCACATATGAGGGGGCCCTTGTTATTAACCGACCTGGCATTAAGCATCAAGAGCCGGAAATCAGGGTACTCGAGGGTCCGCTGACCAGGGCCTAGGTTTGAACCTGGAGGGCTGGAACACACCACCGGTAATAAACACCGGGGGCGTCTTCCCCAACGATGGACTGTCCTCCGGTTCCCGCCATAGCATCCCCGACCCGTCACCACTTCAATAGGACCATCCGCCCCAGAGCCCCTAGAGTTACGAGGCCCAGTTGCCTCCACCACTGGACCTCCGAAAACCCTAGATTGAAACAGGGGGGCCCTCTCCCATGCACACATCTCCCTAACTCAGTCAACCTCAGGGGGCAGTACGGTCACCAGCGTACCAACATATGCTTTCGGCGCCAGTAGAACCTAACCACCCCCTAACCACTCACTCCACACTCACTATGCGCCCCTTCAGCTTCTCTCACTGGTCGAAGGGGCACCATCCACTCCTGCCCACAACCTGTCTCTCACTCAGGGGTGGGCACTCTAATATACAATCATACAACTCTGGCCTCCCCCAGGGTCTCTCACACCCAAGAGGGATACCGCTCTCATACCAGGGGGAACCCAGGTCTCTGCCACCTCTAACAAATGGGGGAGAATGGGAGACGTCCTCCAATTATAGTTTATTAACTTTCATAATACCTTCAAACAAATTCTTTGAATTAACTTAGCACTTGCTGATCATTCTTTTATTAGTGAAAATAAGTCTTTTTAAGTTAAAAGATGATGCTAGCATTTAATCTGATTAGAAACATTTAGGGTAATGTTGGATTCTCCAGCAAACGGGATGCTTTTATACTACAATGGAAAGTATCCTTTGGACTTGTTACATTCTGTTGTATTAATGTTTAGTATTTTAATTTAATAATGCATAAAATATTTTTCCCAAAGAAAGAAGAACTGGAAATTAGAACTTCTCTTTTGAAAATGCTGCTATTTTAATCCAAGTGATCAATTGTGTATTTTGTTCTTTTAAAAAAAAAAATTAGACTGTTTTCACAACAGTAGCCAATCAAATGTTTGTGTCTGCTTCTTTCTTTCTCTCATCCATTGAAAGACTTGACAGCCTAGATTTATATTATTTAATTTATTTCCTAACTCTAGCAATCCACTTCAATCCAGCCTCTTCAGATCTATGAACACTCTAATCAGTAGATGACTTGTCATAAGTTTTTCTGGTGAAATTTGAAAAGTGTGTCATCATCAATTCTATATTATTGCTAGCATATATTCTTGAAAATAAAGATTTGCTGGAAGGTATTGTGATTGAAAAACCTATCTTTCTGATGCTGGAAAAAGTGATTTCATATACATGTAGGCCTAACTCCTTTTTTGTTTTTGTTGCAGTTTTTCACAGTAATTTTTGTTACAGATGCCAAGAAAGTTAAACAGTGTGTCCTCCTTTCCCCCCATTTATCCTCCTTTCTCCCCATTTGTCCTCCTTTCCAATTGTCCATGTCCCCCTTTGCCTGTTCAGATATCTGGTAACCATATCTATGAGGTTTATTCTGTGGAGTCTCTTCTGTTGTATGGCTATGACATTGCTTCTCTATACTCTGCAGAAATATATGCTAAAACACAATTTTGTGATTGAAAAAGCATTAAAACATCTTTGTACTGATATAAAAGAAACTGTGTTTGAACCTAAATGCATAACAATGTGAAGAAATAGAAGGAAGCATTATTGCTAAGTCTTCTTTTACTCTTCTCCCATTGCCACGTTTTCTTTCATTATGTGCTCTCAAGGCATCATTAGAATGATGGGCAATGATGATTTAAGCAATTAGGATAGGTAATATAAAGAACATTTCTTTCCTAGGCTGTTTTTGCAGGAATGTCTCCAATTGTTTCTCAGTTCTTGCTATAGCAGATTCAAACAGAAACACTTCAGCATCATTCTGTCTCTGCCATGTTACTAACCTGAGCTTCATCTTGCTTGTTTTGTCTGAACCTGTGGACAAATGCCAGCAAAGCATCTGTAGCTTGAATCATGTCAACTGGATTTCTATTTTCTCAATGGAAACGTTTCGCTCCTTATCCAAGAAGCTTCTTCAGTCTGAGCAAAGTTTGTAAGGGAATCTTTAAATATGTTTCTAGGGTGCTATCCTCTTCTAGTCTCTTCCTGACCGCGGATAGAGCATGAGTGGTGGGGATGCTAGTGAAAAGGGAGGACACATCGAAGGAGACCATAGTTTCACCAGCATCCCCACCACTCATGCTCTATCCGCGGTCAGGAAGAGACTAGAAGAGGACAGCACCCTTGAAAGGAGAAACCATCTCAACCCAAACCAGATCTGCCATCTTCTGGACCTGTGTCTCAACACCACTTATTTCTCATACAGAGGTGACTTTTACAGACAAAAACACAGCTGTGCCATGGGTTCTCCTGTGTCATCCATTGTGGCCAATTTATACATGGAAGAAGTGGAGAAGAAAGCACTCAACACATTCCAGGGAACAACGCCCACCCACTGGTTCAGGTATGTGGATGACACCTGGGTTAAAATCAAGGCCCAGGAAGTACAGGCCTTCACGGACCATATAAACACCATAGATGCCAACATTAGGTTCACCAGAGAAGTCACCAAGGACAACAGACTGGCATTCCTAGACGGTGAAATCCTCATTGGGACCGGTGGCAAGCTAGAAATAGGGATCTACAGGAAACCCACACACACAGATCAATATCTGATGTTTGACTCCCACCATCCACTATAGCACAAACTAGGAGTCATCAGAACATTGTCACACAGTGCAGAAACCATCCCCACCTCCATGGATTCCAAAAAGAATGAAAATCAGCACCTGAGAACAGCTCTGAAGGCCTGTGGATATCCAAATTGGGCCTTCACTAAATCTAAGTCTACCAGACCTAAAACAGCAACAGACAGGGCTGAGACTCAGAGTAAATGGAAGAACCTGGTCATTCCTTACATGGCTGGTGTGTCTGAAAAGATAAAAAGGATATTTGGCAAACACCACATACCTGTATATTTCAAACCCACCAACACACTGAGACAGAGGCTTGTACACCCCAAAGATCAAATTCCAAAACACAAGAAAAGCAATGTAGTGTATGCAATCCAGTGCAGTGAGGAGTGCTCTGAGCTCTACATTGGAGAAACCAAACAACCTTTGTACAGGAGGATGGCCCAACACAGGAGGAGTAACACCACAGGACCAGAGTCAGCAGTTTACCTTCATCTAAAGGAAAAAGGACACTCATTTGAGGACATTAATGTTCACATTTTAGACAGGGAAGATAAGTGGTTTGAAAGAGGGGTCAAGGAATCAATTTATGCCAACTTGGAAAATCCTTCTTTGAATAGAGGTGGGGGCCTCAGGCACAATCTTTCCCCTATATTCCTTCCTGCTTTGTCTTCTGTGCCTAGGAAGATTAAGACCATTTCGCAATCTCAACAACATCAAGGTAATCTTAACGATCCTCCTTTGGATGATAAAGGGACTTAGAAATAAACATCTCAAATAACCATGACCTAGCCCCAGGTGCAAGGTCACACAGCCACCCTAGAAACATATTTAAGGATTCCCTTACAAACTTTGCTCAGACTGAAGAAGCTTCTTGGATAAGGAGCGAAACGTTTCCACTGAGAAAATAGAAATCCAGTTGACATGATTCAAGCTACAGACAATTCCACCTGGATGACTGAGAACCGTCATCGACATATGCCAGCAAAGCATGTATCTTTATTAGTCTATATCTAACCAATCCATGAAAACTGTTTTCTTGCCTTTGCAAGATCTCTCTCTCTGTCAACTGAGCACGTTGTATGCATGCACAGCTAAATGTTCACAAAGAAGATCATTTGAGGGTTTTTTTTAAAAAAATGAGAAGCAAACAGGAGGCAAGGTTTCTCCTCCCCACTCTTCATCCATCAGTTTGTCTTCTGTGAACACAGTACAAGCCCTTGGTAAGCAGAGCAATCTAACTGCATAGGAATGGAGAAAGCAGTATATAGCCTTGAGAATTTGGTCAGTGTTTTGCAGATGATCTTTGAAAGAACATCAAGGAATTGATGTTGGCAATGTTAAATCAGTTCCTGGTAAAACAGGAGAGTACTAGGCAACTTACTATCCTGAATTACCTCTGTAGAGAATAATAAACAAATAGAAGAATTAGAATGCTGTGGAGAAAATTGGAGGATTTGGAAAAATTAGAAACCAGGAGACTATGAGTTCTAGTTCTTCCTTAGGCATGAAAGTTGGCTGGGTGATGTTGGGCCAGTAACTCTTGTCAGCCCAACCCACCTCACAAGATTATTGTTGTGGGGAAATAGGAGGTGGGAACCTTAGGTGCATTAGAGGTGCGCCCAGAGTCCCTTGTATGGGAGATGGGCGGGGAATAAATTAAATAAATAAATAAATAAATAAAAAATAAAAAATAAAAAAATTATATTTAATTGTACAAAATAAAAGACAGGAAATGAAGTAATAATAACAACAAGAACACAAACTAATAGAAAGATAGATAGATCCTACAGCTGGATCACTTTTCTGGAGGAGGGTCTTCGGGTACAGGAGGAAATGCAACAGAAATGACATTTGAAATAAACAAAGCATTCTGGTATTGCTGAAACTCCCTTATGTGGAAAGGTTCCTAGAAATGAAGATAGCATTATACTGCTGGTGCAGAATGCAGCGGTGCAGGCAGTTACATGTGCTTCCAGAACAGTACATGTCACACCTCTGCTCCACAAGCTGCATTGGTTGCCAGTTAGCTTCCAGGTCCAATTCAAGGTTCTGGTTTTAACCTTTAAAGCCCTTCATGGCATGAGACTGGGTTACCTGAGGCACCGCCTCTCCCCAATTACATCTGCCCATCCCATTAGATCTGGCAGAGAGGGTATGCTTCAGGTCCCATCTGCTAGGGACTTCCAGGAGGCCGGCCTTCTCTGGCATGGTGACCACCTTATGGAACATTCTCCCCCTTGAAGTGAGGTTAGTTCCATCCCTGTTAATGTTCCGTAAGTCCCTCAATACATGCCTATGTCATCAGGCCTGGAAGTCCCAGGGGACCAGTGACATCCTACAATGGCTCCATCATTGTGGTTAATATTCACTCTCTCCTGTGCCTGGTGGTTTGTATTTTAATAATGACTGATTTATATTTTTAATAATGATTGTTTTTATATATTTACTGTTTTACTTAATTGTTGTATGCTGCCCAGACTCACTTTTTGTAAGATGGGCGGCCATAAAAATTTGATAAATAAATAAATACTGGTAGCGTGGTATAGTAAGGATCATTGTTCACTTTTAAGAAATGTTGCACTTCTTAGTTTTATTCATTCATGGGGACAGTTTTAAGTGTTGACTCAAAATAACAAATTCTATAGTCAATTACCCACCGATTCTATGACTGCACATCAGACCTATGAAGATTCTTTCACCAATTTATTGCTCATGGACTTCCCAGCATGAACAGTAATTGTATATTTGCCTCCTATGACTTCACTTTCTTTTTTTAGCTAATTGTTACCATCTGCTTAACATCCAAACATTGTTCCCCACCCACAAGGGTAGTAAGAAAATATAAAGACAGAAACCTTTATTTTATTTTTTTTCCTGAAAATAAGGTTGATATGACCACAATGCAGATTTTCCACCCATAGGACTGATCTCAGCATCTGGTTCTCAGGCTCCATGTCAGCAAAACACTTACTATTTGCCAGGAAAAAAATGCTGAGGAAGGAGTAAAGGTCCAATCCAATGAGCCATTTAATAATTTGTTTCTTGTGTTACTGCTCTGTCCCTTAATCCATCATTTTTGAAATGACAAGGCTGCTCACTATTTAATCCATTATATGTAATACCAAAGAAAAAAGTCGCAAATCAATCTATACTTAACTATACAAATTCAGAAGAAAATAAAAATATATAGCAAAATTCAGAAATAGATATTGCAAACCATTCTTGAGGCAAACTTGAATGTTTACCTTTTATTTCCTTTTCCCACTTTAAATCCCATTTTCCTTTTCTATGTATTCAAGAGAGAAGAGATTGATTTGAAGATGCAGAAGCAGATCAATATCCCCAAGGAAAAAACTATGCATTCTATGTCTGATTACCCAAATAGTTGAAAGACTATTTCTAATTGCTTTGAACTATAGTCTAAATCTAAAACATAATGCTGTTGGAGAGTTGTACACATTATTTTGCCAAATTATTGTAGATTGTGATGATAATAGAGTTTCTTAAAACTCAGCATAGATATAGGCACAGTTTTTAATCACTGAAAGAAATGCATTTACACATGCTATATAAGGAAGGAGCCACTGACAGAAGTGAAGATTTTTCTATTCACAGCTGGACTCCTTGCATCAGTGAAAGGACAGTTGCAAGCCCAATCAATTAAATTTGGATTTGTGAAGTTTATAAAACTTAATAAATAGCAAAAGAGAATCCTTGCTACATGAGAATTATAAATAAATTATGGGAGAAAAAGGGAAAAAGTCAATTCAGTGGATGGAAGAATAATAGGAGTAGCAATAATATTGTAAAACTTGAAGCATTTTACAATAAAATAATTGTTTAAAAGTTAATAACAGTACAAAAATAGCATTCACACTGGAAAAAATATAAAGGTAGAGAAATAAAATAATTAAATTAAATTAAATTAAATTAAACATTGTGGAAAATATGAGATATAAAATGTGTCATCTGGTTGGGGATGTCGTGGATGAAACTGAGGAATTTAACAGCAACAGAAATGTCTCTTCTAAGAGTGAAATCGGCACTTCTGTTGAAATGCTGGATGAAGATTGGATAGTTGAGTTGGAGAAATTTAAGGGACAGAGCAAGTTGCAAGCCACAAGTGAAATTGATCTTCTGGTGGAACGCCATGGAAAAGAAGGGGTTATTTTGTATGGGAGGTCTCCTGAAGAGAAGTCGGAGTTTTTGAGGGGGGCAGTTGGGCTGTTCAATTTTTTAAAGAAAAAGGCTCTGTGCGCATTGTGGGGATGTGTAAATGCTCTGGTTTATTTTGAAGTGGGATAAGGGTTAAAGAATATTTATCTGTATTGCTTTTAAGGTTTGGCTGATTTCATTTATCTTTAATAATTTTGATTAAGATTAATAAGGTATAAAAATATCTACTTGGAGGGTTTTGGGTTTATTAAGATTAAGATCATTAAAATTGTATTACTAAGTATAATGGCAGACAATTTATGTGCTTTTTAGTTTGATTTTTATTATAGTAGACAGAAATGTATAGAATAGTAGTAGGAAGGGAATAGTTAAATAGATGTTATCTTTGGGGGGGAAATTTGTTTAGGAGGTTTATATGATTTTTTATTTTTTTTTTCTTTTACTTTAAGGGGAGGGAGAAACTGTACTTGGTGATTTTTATAATATGCCAGTGTGGAATGATTCATAGAAATAATGTGGTTTTGGTTTAATATAGAGTAAGGGATTGACTATGGAAATTTTTTGTATATCCTTGCTGTTAAAAGTCAGAAGTCACACTTCTTTGTAACTTTGAAAAAATTTTCTCTTGTGTTTTCACTCCTTTTCAGTTTTTTTCTTTGTAGTCTTTTGTTTTTCTGTAGCTTTTATCTTTGCTTAAAAGTTAATAGCATTCTTATTAAAAATAAAGCTCAGTCAAGCAGGATCAACAGAAACAAACTTCCTGTCTTCCACAGAAGGGCATCACACAGGGTGACTGTGGCTGATTATATTCCCAAACCAGGCTAGAATTAAGTCTGAAAAAAATCAAGATAATTGGTGTCCCCCAGAACAACTGCAGCTGCACAGCGATCACCTGACCTTGCTCCCAGGCAGTAATAAGGCTACTTGTTACTGGATTATAGTTGGCAGGATCTTCTGTATTGAGGGAGAACTTCCTCAGGATTACAGAAAACGTTTTCTTCTTTAAGGCTAATGGCACCACTCCATCTATGCTTCTTGGATCCACCATTCTGTTACCCTGAGTGAACCATGACAGGCAAAGCTCAACAGAGCATTTGGTAAGCCTGTGACCTCCTAAGGCCTCGCAGACTGGAAGCCATTCGACACAACAGACCAAATAGTACGTTGGACAGCTTAGTATGTATTGTATCATGAGCAACATTCAAGTTGGTATAAAGACGAGCAATTTTATCCTCAAAGTGAAATTCTGTTATGCTGGGTCTTTGAGGGTTTCAGCTTGAATGCCAAACTCTGGGCAATGAAACAGAATCTTTGAGCCAGCAGGAGGAGAGAGTTACAGAGAGAAAGATAAAGCAGCTTAAAAAAACAACACAGAGATTTGGAAGAGGAGAAAGAGGTGACAGTGATAATAGAAGGGCAAGATCCAACTGGATTTGGAGCCAAGATACAGCTAGATTTATTTTTGTGTGTTTATTATAGTGCTAAACTGTTCTGTAGCAAAAGTTCTTTGGGTATATTAGAAAGTAAGGTACGATAAGTCAATAAAGCACAATACAAAATAATAGAATGAAACAACTTTTTTCAGAGCAGGAGTGGCATATATTTAGTTAGATAAACATTGACTGTTCCCCCTAGGGAAACTGACCATTCGGACAACTTGCTGATTTTCTTTTTTTAAAGCTGGTGGGCAGTGAATATTATAAACTTTGACCTGAGAAAGAGCTTAGCACTTGTCACTCCATGTCAAGCATCAAAATGTCCTTTTACCACACAGGGATAATTCTGAGAACTGGAAATAACAATCCTGCAAAACAACATTTAAATGAGTAAAATACAGTAATTGCTTCTTTCAAACAGCCAGAAGGGAGAGTTTGGAAAAGAGAGACAATTATCAAACCCGTAAGTGGATTCAGTGATTCCTGCTTTCAAGTAATACACTGGAATAGAGGAAGGCATGCTGCCATGCAGCTTCGTTATTACTAATGAGCCTAATGTAAAGCTACAATTTGTGTAGGTTGGCTAATTTCTCAAACATGGAGGCGTTATACCTTTAAGGTTTTCCTATTGTTATTCCATGACTCCTTCAGAAATGCTTTCCTTTCAGCAAGTCCTACTGGCTGTCACTATGATTTAAAGCCTTCTATGGAATCTCTCACACAGAGTATGGCTGCCTAAATTACTTTGAACCTAATTTTAGATAAACTGCTATAGCAAGTGTTGAATAAATGCATGAGTAAGCAAAGAAAAAGAAAACAGATATTTAACATTTGTGTCTGGTGTTATTTTCCTAGAGTATTTGAATAGAAGTATTTAAATTTGTTAATTATGTGCCACACACATATAAATGCAAAATCATATTCAAGTTATATTCATCTTCTTTCTAAAAAGCCTGTTGGTGTGTTCCCATTTGATAACCTCAAGCATTGATCAGCATTTCTTATATTTTCCAGGAAGATTTTACCATACCCATAGGAATTTGATACCAAGCATGATAATCCGAAAAAGCAAAATGTATTATTTATTTATTTATTTATTTATTTATTTATTTATTTATCAAATTTATATAAAGTCAAACACTTCTAATTGGCTAAATTACATGATCCACAATATGTGAAATTGTTATAATTTATTTAAATGATTGGACTGATTGATTGATTTAAAAAAATTATATGCTGTTAATTTCCATTTGTGACTCTAAGTGGCTAATGAATCTTAATATACAGCAAAAGAATTTAAACCCAGCTAATGTCCCTTAAAAATCTATATACTACTAAAATTCTCTTGTTTGTCTGTTTGTAACCTTCAATTGGGTGAAATGTTATATCATAGGGCAACAATTTTTGAATCAACATAACTCAAATGAGCTAACTTAAAGAACGTGTCCAAAATCTGGGACCCATTACTCCTGTAGGATTGAAATTTGGAAAAGTTGTGGCCACTTCAGCGCCACCATGCTGCCACACAGCCATGGTTAGCTGCAGTCATGTGATCGTAATTTCCAACACTCCCTGCCAGCTTCCCACAAGTCAATGGGGAAGCCAGCAGGAAGTGTGAACTCTTCTGAGGTGATGACAGCACCATATACCTCAGGGATTGAAATTTGGCAAGGTAAGCTGGCAGGAAGTGTGAACTCTTCTGAGGTGATAAGAGCACCATACAGCACTGTGGTTAAAAAAAAAGATTAAAATAAAATAAAAATAAATTGTCACCCTAATTATGCCATGTGGAAAGAGAGGGACAACAAATGTTGTTGGGAAACAGCAAGGAGGAGGAGAGAACAAGAATCAGATGAAGCCAGGGCCACACAACTCCAGGATCAGTCAGGACAAATAACATGAGAGAAGGAGAGACAGAGGAGGAGAGGCATGCACATCTCTAGAATCAGGGCCACAACTAGTGGGGGCATGCGGGGCATGTGCCTCAGGTGCCGCGCTGGGGGTGCACCAAAATGACAAAATAACCCATGGGGGGCGCGGAATCCATGTTTGCCCCAGGTGACACAGACCCTAGTTCCATCCCTGTCTAGAATGACAAGAGGCACAGAAGGAGAAGAGAGGAAGGGACAAAGGAGCAGAGAACTGCACATCTCCAGGATCAGAGACAAAGAAGAAATAGCAAAATATATGAACAAATGGAGGATGAAAGGGCTGCACGTCTCCAGAATGACACCAAAAGCCACAGAAAGAGGAGACAAGAAGAGACGGAGGAGGAAAGGGAAGATCATATTGAGAATATGTAGCAGACAGTAATTACTGCAAGAGTTCCTCAACACAACAATACCCGCCTTCAACGACAAGACCTCAACAGAGAAAGAACAAGGGAAAATATAACACGGTGTAATATTTCTGCTGATGTTGTTTGCAATGGCCAAAGTCTGCCCTCACTGTCATGCCTTCCTATTCCCTGGAGAAACTGCCAATTTCTGCTGTATAAAAGGAAAAGTCAGGATAGGCAATTTGCAGCCTCTACCTAATGAACTCCTCAATTTATACAGCAGTGATGAACCTATTGCAGAATTCCTTGATTCACTTGAACTCTCTAGATTGCCACCACATAAACTGGAATTGAAGATAGGATCTCCCATCATTTTAATTAGGAAGTTGTATCTTCCAAGGCTTTGCAATGGAATGTGGATGATCATGGAAGAACTTGTATTGATAAGTGTCCACGCCTCTTTGATCAGGGGCTAGGGCAATTGATTCTTTTAGATCCAGAGATAATAGCACACCAGTGGATAAAGAAACTTAAAGCTTTATTATAAACAAACAAAGTTAAACACAGTCTAAACACAGTTTACACAGCATAACAAGCATAGCATACAGAAAGGAATACATACATACCAAGCAAGCAAGGTGATACCTAATCTCCCATAGGCTGCCAGGAGCCCTCTAATAAGGACAAAGGAGATACCCCAAGATGGCAATTTTCACTGATGGGATATACGCTGGCTTAAAGGGGAAAAACCGAGGCTTGAGAATAAACAGACAAGAATGCAGCTTGTTAGGGCTAACAGTGTTTACTGGTAGCATAAGGCAATAATGCAGATACAGTACATTATCGCAAAAATGAAAAAGATGAATATACAAGATACATAATTGTAAAAGGAAAAACAACAAACTTATAAGCAGAGTTCCGTGTATTGATCCCAGGGCCAGAGTTCCTGCCATGGCCTATACCCAAAGCCAGGCATAGCTCATTCTGCCCAGTCCACGGGAAGTGAACACGTGAAGAACTACATGGCTAAAAAACACTAGAAATCAAGAAGCATAGAACACCATTTTGCATGGTTGTATATTCAGTTCTTCTAGCTTTCTGATTGGCTGGATGTTAGCTGTGACACACACTAGGCCCAAAGCATTAGGCCTAAAGCACATAGCATGACCTGCTATTGGGTAGCAGTGCTGCATCTAAGCACTGAGTTCCCCCCCTCCTTGCTCAGGGGGCCTGGACAAGGCTTCCCACAGAAGGAAATCAGGAGGACTTGTTCCCATGGGAAGATCCAGAAACTAGCCATAACAATACACACGTGACTATTGTTATCTGGCACCTGCACTTCACGTCACCATGAGAACGCTTTGCTTTGTACAGGAATAATTTGCCAAGTCAACACAAGAACTCTAACATTCACAGCACCCAGCACTCAGGCCTGTGTGGACTCCCAAACTCCAAAGACAATCCTAAGGTTTTTATCAAAGCCTGGCTCCCAAACCCTGTGACCAAGTTTCCATGGTACTGAAGCTGCATGGCCTGACCTTGACTGGGATTCTTCATGTGGTCCAGCACCTGACCATGACATAAGCCAGTGCCCAAGCAAAACAATTTCTTATCATCCCCCCCCCCCATTCCAAGCCGCTAAAGGAGTGGCTGGAGGAGTGAACCTATATTTAAACTTAACAAGCTGGGGACTTTCTCTCCCCCCACTTCCCACAAAGATATGTTCTAGAGGGCTGCCGGAGGAGTGAGCATATGCTTCTTCTCTCCCCCCTCTCATGCCAAACAGCAACAAAAACAAGCCAATTAAACATAAGTATAACTCAAAATAAACTCTAATCTCCTAGGTGTGGGGAAGGAAAATCAAAACATGCCACCTAACTCCTCAAAATACAAAGGTCTTCCGCAGGTTGCCATTACAGAACTCCACAAGAATCTCATTGTAGCAAAGACAAACATTGGTGCGTTCAAAAATGACATTGTCATGATTCCAAGAATTATACTTAATTTATCAGAAGGTGAAGATGTCTGTCTTCAGTGGACCCAGTTCCCGATACAGTCATGCTTTGCTCTCACTATGCATAAAGCACAAGGACAAACCACGGAGAATGTGCTGATTTTTCTGGAGAAACTGGTATTCCAGCATGGTCAGCTGTATGTTGCTTTAAGCTGGGAAAAAAGAAGTGAAAACATTACAGTATTCTTAAATGTTCAGGATTAGAACTCCCCAAACTTTGAAGGGCTTTTTCTTTAGTACACTATAATAGCCTGTTTTTGGCTGTTTTGAGAAAGCTACAGGGAGATCCCATACCAAACAATTATGTTCTTGTGAGCCTGAAAGTTAAGTCTATCAAGCATGTTCTCCTTCAGGGTTAATGTTAGAGACATTCAAAGTGCTGTTCTTTCCCCAACAATACTTGCAAGATTAGCAAGTTGCACAGATCAAAAGTATGTCCATTTATCACTCTTGGACTATAATCTCTCTATAACATAAAGTCACCAAGTTTACGGGGGTACTATGTAAAACCCATGAAGAATTGGATGTTAGCAAGAGACAGTAGATCAGATGAGGACTATTCTTATTTTTTTTACACATGCATAATACAGTTGTTTCATTTTAGTTATTTTGTCATTTTATTATTCAGTTTTATATCCTATATTGTTTTTCAATTCAGAGTTTTAGTATTAATATTAATCAGAATTTCTGCACAGCAACATACATACATACATACATACATACATACATACATACATACTTGTGTTAGAATGCCATAGCTCTGTGTTTGTAATGCTAGCCCTTAAGTGTCTTTCATATTTTATAATTCATAGGTTTGATTCTTATTTTTGGAATGGCTATAATTTGTACCACTTTTATGTTAACTTATGCTGGTCGATGTCCAAAAAGATTTGATTGAAGCTATAATGGATTTTTTTTTTTTTTTGAGAATGAGAGAGACACAGAGATTCATCCTCTAGAAATTTGTCTATTCCTCTTTTAATGCTATTCAAACCATTTGCCTTTTCTACATCTTGTGGCAAAGAATTCCAAAAGATATTTATTTATTTATTTATTTATTTATTTATTTATTTATTCGATTTCTTACTGCCCAACTCCCTCAAGGGACTCTGGGCGGTTTACAAATCATCAAAATCACGAATATTAAACATTAAAACATTAAAATAACCATTTAAAATACCATAAATATAATAAAATTAAAATGGCGATGTGTTCTTTCAACCTTGGAAGGGCTATTGGGCTATTGTACTATATTAGCCATCCCCAAGGGTTTCCGCTCTTCTTTCCGCCCCAGGCCTGTTGGCAAAGCCAAGTTTTAAGATGTTTCCTGAAGCCCAGGAGCGAGGTGGACTGTCTTAACTCTGGGGGAAGGATATTCCACAGGGCAGGCGCTACTGCAGAGAAGGCATGCTCCCATGACCCCGTAAGATGGAATTATTTAACTGATGGGGTCCATAGCATGCCCTCCCTGCATGACCGGATGGGACGGGCCGATGTGATGGGGATAAGACGGTCCCTTAGGTAACCTGGTCCAATGCCATGAAGGGCTTTAAAGGTAATAACTAACACCTTGAATTGTACCCGGAAGCAGACTGGAACCCAGTGCAGCTCGCATAATAATGGTGTCACATGAGTCCGATATGGGACTTCTAAGATGGTTCGCGCAGCCGCATTCTGGATCAGCTGGAGCTTCCGGATACTCTTCAAGGGTAGCCCCATGTAGAGCATGTTACAGTAGTCTATATGTGAGATAACCAGGGCATGAGTGACTGTTCGAAGGGCCTCCCGCTCCAGGAAAGGTCACAACTGGCGCACAACACGAAGTTGTGCAAAGGCCCTCCTGGCCACGACTGCCACCTGCTCTTCGAGCAGGAGTCGTGAGTCCAGGAGGACCCCAAGTTACGTACCGGATCTGTCTGGGTCAGTGCTACCCCATCCAGGACTAGAGATGACAACTTCCTAGATATCGAGGAGCCATTAATCCACAGCCACTCCGTCTTACTAGGGTTCAGTCAAAGCCTGTTTTTCCCCATCCAGGCCCCTACAGCCCCCAGGCACTTGGACAGGGTAGAAACTGCATCACTTACTTCCCCTGGGATGGAGATGTATAATTGAGTATCATCAGCGTACAGATGATCTCACCCAGTGGTTTCATGTAGATGTTAAAAAGGAGCGGAGAGAGTACCGAGCCCTGCGGGACCCCACAAAAGAGGGCTCGTGGGCCAGATCTCTCGCTCCCAATCAACACCGACTGGGACCGGCCCCGGAGGAAGGAGGCGAACCAGCACAATACAACACCGCCTGCCCCCAACTCCCTGAGCCGCTCCAGAAGGATACCATGGTCGACGGTATCGAAAGCCACTGAGAGGTCAAGAAGAGCGAGAATGGATGCACTACCTCCATCTCGCTCCCGCCAAAGATCATCTATAAGTGCTACCAATGCAGTTTCAGTCCCATGACCAGGCCTGAAACCGACTGAAAGGGGTCCAGATAATCCGTTTCCTCCAGAATCCTCTGAAGCTGCAACGCCACCACCTTCTCAACCACCTTCCTCAAAAGGGGGAGGTGGGAGACTGGACGAAAGTTATCCAGTACAGTAGGGTCCAGCGATGGTTTCTTGAGGAGAGGGTGTACCAGCGCTTCCTTAAAAGCTGCCGGAAACACCCCCTCCCCTAACGATGTATTGACCGTCTGGACCCAACTGCAGGTCACCTCCCAAGCTGCTTTCACCAGCCAGGAGGGACATGGATCTAATTGACAGGTGGTGGCATTAACAGTTCGGAGAACTCTGTCCACTTCCTCAGGTCCGACAGGCTCAAACCGTTCCCAGTTAACAAAGTAAGTACGTTCCCTGGGTATCTCACCAGACTCTGTCTCACACTCGGAGTCCAACCCAGAGCGAATCTGAGCGATTTTATCCACTAAATGCCGAGAAAATTCTTCCGCACGGCCCTGGAGATGAATTTCTACCTTCCTTTTCCCCAGAAGGGATCGGGTAAGTTTGAACAGGGCCGCCGGGCGGCATTCCACAGATGCAATAAGAGCAGAGAAATATTGATGTTTCGCCGCTCTTATCGCCACAAGGTAGGCCTTAATAGCAGCTCTAGCCTGTGTTCGGTCGGATTCAGTCTTTGTCTTCTTCCAGTGGCGTCTCTTAATCCTCTTCAAAGTCCTCAGCTCCTCCGTAAACCAGGGGGAGCTTCGGGCCCGATTGGACAAGAGAGGCCGCATAGACGCAATCCTGTCCAAGGCCCCCGCCGCCTCTCTATTCCAGGTGGCCGCCAGGGCCTCCGCTGGACCATGCAGCAGATCTTCGGGTATAACCCCCAGCTCCCTCTGGAACCCTACCGGGTCCATCAGTCGCCGGGGGCAGACCAATCGAATAGGTCCTACCTCCCTGCAGAGGGGAGCGGCATAGGAAAATCTCACGGTCACCAGGGCGTGATCTGACCATGACAATGGGGAAAGATGTAACTCTCCCCTCAGATCACTTTGCCACTGCTCCAACAAGAAAATTAAATCCGGGGTGAGGCCACAATCTCGAGTCGGGTCCTGGATAATCTGAAACAGGCCCATGGTCGCCATGGCGGCCATGAACTCCCAAGCTGCTTCTGAGGCCCATCCCAAGGAGGGCAGATTGAAGTCCCCCAGGACCAAAAGCCTGGGGAACTCAACCGCCACCCCCGAGATGGCCTCCAGCAGCTCAGGCAGGGAGGTTGCCACCCAGCAGGGAGGCTGGTACAATAGCAACACTCCCAACTGTTCACAAGAACCCAACTTGAATAACAAGGTCTCACACCCGGTAACTTGCGGAGCAGCCCCTGATGGCCACTAGAGATTCCCTGATGACAACAGCCACTCCTCCTCCCCTGCCCCGAGGTCTTGGCTGGTGCCAAACCCAAAACCCGGCCGGGCATATTTCAGAGAGAGGGACACCTCCCTCCGGGCTCAGCCAGGTTTCTGTAATACATGCCAGGTCGGCCCCCTCCTCTAAAATCAGATCGTGAATGAGGGGGGCCTTGTTATTTATTGACCTGGCATTGCATAGCAGCAGCCGGAAATCGGGACAACCACACGTCTGCTGACCAGGGCCTAGGTATGAGCGTGGAGGGCCGGAACACGCCACCGGTAATAAGCACCAGGGGCGTCTTCCCCTACGATGGCCCGCCCTCCGACTCCCGTCATAATATCCCCTGCCCATCACCACTTCAATGGTCTGTCCTGCCCTGTAGCCCCCAGAGTCTCTAAGTCCATTAGCCTCCACCCCTGGACTCACAAATACTCCAGATGATAATGGGTATCCCTCCATCATTCACCACTCATTCGTACCCAATCAGTAGAGTGATGAAGAGCCCCCCAGTGTACCAGCTCAAGCTCTCAACACTGGAGGAGCCCAATCACCACTCTCCCATTCATTCACTCATTCATTCCCTGCGCCCCCCAGACTTCTCTCACTAGTCAAGAGGGGCGCTCCATACACTACTCTCACTCAGGAAATGAGTGTTCTAACTCTCTACACACACACTCATACCCCCTCTCATGTCTCTCACACCTGAGAGGGGATAACAGTCACACCAGAGGGATACCAATGGCTTATAATATATAAGGGCGGTCAGAAGGGGGATGGCTCACTTCTTCGATAGCCTCTGCCATGGTGGTCTGTAGCCCATGCAACGTTGGCAATAGGTATTATGTTCCAATCCGTCGCCCAGAAATGTCTTAATATTATTGTGCCGGCAGGCCAGATCTTTAAAGCCTATCAGGCACTGGGTCAGTCCAATTAACCAGGGCCTGCCCCACTTCCAAAGTCCCGTGTCGAAATGTTGGAATAGCGAGACCAGTCCGGTTACAGGCGTCTTCTCCCGGCGTCCTTTAGTCTGCCAGAGTCCCTGCGTCGCCGAAGAAGCCCCAGCACCACCGCCAGAATGACTCCACTTCTCCGCTCCACATGAGAGGCCGAGCAACGATCTCCCAACAGCAGTAACGGCAGCAGCTGCAGTAACCACCCCCGCATCAGCAATCCCAGCTGGAGCTCCACTCCAATCACGCCCAGCTTGTTCGGCGTGATTATACATCAATGAAAAGAAATACTTTCTTTTGCCTGCTTTAATGCCAGGGACATCTGCAGGAGGTCGAAAAAGTTGACATGGTGGTTGTGACCACATGATCAAAGAACCAATCTTTATTTTTTAGATGTGTCATATACATGGCACATATAAAAAAGAAGCAGGGCTTCAATTGCAGGGTTGGGGCCACCAACCTGACTTTTTTGAGCCCCATCCTACCAATGCCCCTATTCATGCTGACCCAAACTTCTAGATCAGGTGTGCACAACTATTGCAGACAACCCAGAACTTGGGGTGGGGGTATGTTAACACCCCATTAAGACAGGTTCAAGGTTCAAAAAGATCCTGATAGTCTTGAAAACTGGGGCCTATTCAACAAAATGCTGTTCAGTGGTAAGAAATGCAAAGTTCTGCACTTAGGAAAAACAGACAACCAGGTATAAGATATGTGGTAGCTGATTCAGCAACATTACTGTGAGATGGATTTGGGTGTCCTGGTAGATCACAGATTAAGCATGGGCCAGCAGTGTGCCGAAGCTGCCAAAAAAGCCAATGCCAACTTGGGCTGCATCAACAGAGGTATAATGTCAAGATCACGGGAAGTAATTGTTCCATTCTATGCTGCACTGCTCAGACTGCATCTGGAATACTGTGTTCAGTTTTGGTTGCTACAATACAAGAATATTGAGAAACTGCAAAGGGTACAGAGAAGAGCAACAAAGACAGTAAGTGACTTGAAGGCTAAATCCTATGAAGCATGGTTAAAAGCATGGGTATGTTTAGCTGAAAGAAAAGAAGGCTAAGAGTAGTTACAATAGAAAACTTCCAATACTTGAAGGGCTGTCATTTATTATTCTGCATAGTGCCAATGGGTGGAAGCTTTATAAAGAGATCCAATCTCAAAATAAGGAGGACTTTCTTGACCATAAGAGCTATTAAGCAATGGAACACGCTGCCTCCTAGAATTGTGGGTGCTCTATCATTGGAGGTCTTCAAACAAAGATTGGACAGCCATTTGGTCTGGGATGGTCTGAGAATGCCTGCCCTAGGCAGAGGAGGTAGATTAAAGGACCTCCAATATCCATTCTAACCCTATTCTTCTATTATTTCTGTGTCAAGTATTGTCCTTGCCCTTGGTGAGATATGCTGGAGGCCATGCTTCAAAAAGTTATGGATGGGCCAGGACAAAAGGTAATTTGATTTTACTCTACTTACATTTACATTTGATTAAAATTAAATATAGTTAATATGATTCATCTTAACCACTCATGTATTTAATAATTTTTCCCTTCTGCCACATTAAAAAATAGAATTTAGTAACAACTTGGTGATCTGCAGCTTAGTAGACAACAGTTTAATGATCTCTGAGGGCTGCACCCAAGTCTTGAGATAAAAGAATAAAATTTGTGCTCTTTTATTTTAGGATCAGGAGGGAGGGAAAAAGTACTTTCATCCACTTTCCCTACAACATGATTAATTTACAGCAATCTATAAATTGCTATCATCTCCCCTTTATCAAAGCAAATCTAAGAAGTACCATTTTCCCCCCCAAGGATGATTATAATTCAAATCTGTAACATTATTAAATCAAAGCTCATTACAAGATTATTCTACTGATTTATAGAACAATTATAGCCATGTATCTCTATTTCACTTCATTATACAACTAAAAGCAAAACCCATTGGGAATTGCTTTCTTGCAGTCCTGGTTGAGATACATGGCAAAACATGAGTAGTGTCCTTGCACTTCAGTGATGTAATAAAACCTAAAAGCAAGAGGTTCTAATGCATTGTGAATTATTGCTATCAAAATAAGACTCTGGCTATTCAGTAAATTAAACAAGTGGGTCCTACTGTGTGGGAGTGCTATTTATGACATGTTGAAGTAAAACCTATTGCTGTCTAAAACTCTCCTGTCTCTGGGAAGGGTATTAATTCTAGAATCTAAAATGTGATAATGCATGTGACTAGCAAACTTGCAATAGCAGATGGTAATTCCTACACATATTGGTTCCTTGTCTGCGGCCTGCTGTTCATGCGCAGTAATTATCATGTACATGTTGAAGATCTTCACATCCATCAAAAATCAACTTTATTAACTCATTTGTAATGCTGTGCAAACATCACTTAATTTTGGAGACAATAATAGTATTAGAATAGTTGTCCCTCTACGGGCATCAAATATGTAGAAATGTCAAGTGGTATTCTCAGCTTCAGTGGCACAATAAGAAGCAACACTAGCTGTGCTTTGACTTTAATGTGCTTTGAAGGGCTCGAACCTACAGAAATAATAAAATAAACTAATGGTTGTTGTGGGTTTTCCAGGCTGTGTGGCCATGTTCTGGCAGTTCTGGTTCCTACTGGTTTCGCCAGTAGCTGTGGCTGGCATCTTCAAAGGACAGGAGCACAGCTAGAAGATTCTGTCTGTGCCCAAGTGGAGAGTGTGTGTTACTGCTGGTGTTGTTTATAGCTGCTGAGAGGGTGTGTGTCTTCTGTGGGTCATTTACAAGAGATTAGAAGAGGATTTATTGTGGTGACTAGGGGGTGTGGTGCTGTCTTGTGTGGGATTAGCACATCTATTGTGTGAGTTGTTTGTATCTTTCTGTGGTTGAGTAGAGTTCGTTGACCTTTTGCAAGCTGTGTTTTTCAGGACTGGCAGCCAGGGCACAGACAGAATCTTCTAGCTGTGCTCCTGTCCTCTGAAGATGCCAGCCACAGCTACTGGTGAAACGTTAGGAACCAGAACTGCCAGAACATGGCCACACAGCCCGGAAAACCCACAACCATCGGATTCCGGCCGTGAAAGCCTTCGACTATACAAAATAAACTAAGTTCTTCTTTCTTTTCTACACAAGACAATTGTTTTTAAGAGATTCCTGAAATGCAGAAACCAGCTTCAATTATCTTTAGGAAAAATAGCTCAGATGGTTGAGTGTCTGAAACTGGTGTATTCTTATGTTGTCTCTTTCAATTAAACCCCAGCAATCTGGCACATATACAAGTCAAATCAATGAAACATGTGAAGCATCTCACCACCATAGCTGTAAAATGCAAAGCAGAGGAAGAGATTACTGTCTATTCTAGCCCTTTTGGTTCAGTAAAATCCAAGATACGGTAATCACTGCTACAGACTGAGAGCACTGGGAAAATACTTTGGATGAGAAATATTTCTCTTGGTCTCTTTGTTTCTCTCAATCTCTTTCCAGTGCTCAGGTCTGCCACAAACAGTACCAACATCTGATGTTGTGATACAGTTTTAGGTTCAAGTATCAGCTGTTAAATTCATTGACAAATCCTGCTGTATTAATAATAGAGATGCTTCTTATAGGATTATAGTGCAAAATGCATGAAAGACTGTTAGTGTGTACATGGACCTTTGTGTGATTATCAGAAAAGAGAAAAAAAATTCTTTTATTCCCATTTCCCTTGGGTAAGTTCAGTTACAACAGTTCAGGTTTCATAAATCATGATTTATAAAGTGAGGAAAAAGTGTTGTGTTTGTATGTTGTCTCTTTGCCCTCCACATTCCTTCTCCTGACTTTGATGCAGAGAGCTCCTAGTTGTCTTAAATCAAATAACCCTGTTAAGTCTGAAAGTGAACACTCTGGTTTAATGCTGGTTAGTATATTAAATCAGGATTGGCATTATATGACCAGCACAACTGTTTTTTCAAGACTACAATTTGATATACATATATTTCCCCACTTGGCTTTTCATTATTTGATTTAGTGAAGGTTTCACATTGCAAGAGATGATGTGATTCTCTTCATCAAAGCAAAAAGGCAATAAGATTTGCCTTGACAAATAACTCTGGATTATCTCTTACTTTCTCAGTCACTTGGAAAAGCAGGAAGAGGTTCTGCAGAGACGCTTTTCTAGCTTTTGCAAGAGATAAGGCATTCTAAGAGGGGACTGTGGAGAGAGTCTTCTTAGCATTCCCTGGCATTTGCAAACGCTCTTCTGAGGGAAATGGAAGGGGAGCTGTGGAGCAGCGCAAAGGGAAGCAATGTGGCTGCTTCCCTTGGTCTTGGAAGTGAGGAGGCCATGTTGCTTTAGGAAACAACTTTGAGAAAAACGTTATTCAAAGTGAAAGCATCTCCTTGAAGGTTTGCACTGATGTATTATTCACATCTCTAGTCAACAATCACTTTCCCCAATGTTTTGACACCTCCCCAAAAGGATTCAGTACCAGTTTGAAAACAACTCTAGACCTCTGTGATCCCACAACATCACCTGTGTTCAAGAACTGATCCTATTTTCAGCTCAGTGGTATATTTGAAACCACAATAAACCCTAGCATCTTCCTTTTGCACTAAACTTGCTGATTTCCCCAGGGAACGCCCATATTATCCCACCTTCTTCTCCTGACATCAAGACAACCATTATTGTTTCTTCTTGCAAGAACTTCAATTTAGAATATATCTCCTTTTCAGGACAGTCAACTAAGGGGGAAAATACTTGCTGAATAAGAGGAGGAAAGCAAACGTTTCTTATCAATTTCTTCCTTCCTCACTTTACCTAGTTGCTCCCTGCCTGTAGGAAATAGGAAACAATGAAAAGAATCTGGATCAATCCAACTTGCATTCATGCATGCCTGCCACAGTCACAATACACAAGTCTGAAGCTGTTGTGAAAAGTGCCTGGTTTAAGTGGAAGCAGAAGGTAGGCTGGTAGGTCTTCCTCATAGCAAGCACTCTGATTCCCGTCCCTTACCCCCCTCCCCCCCATACACACCAGCCAGACAAATGTCACAACAGACCCAGAGTCCTGTGGAGTGAAGCTGTTTATAAATTTCAGAGGAAGGAAAGAAGGAAGCTAGTAATTCATTTTATTTAGTTTTTTGCTTGTTGTTGCTCCAGGAACTGTAGTAGTTCAAGGGAAAGGAAACTTTTTCTTTCTTTTTTCTTTTTACACTATCCTATTGGCACTGATTATCTAATCTGTTATTCACATTTCAAAGTCAGCAGAAGTGGAGACAGTCACAGGTCAGCTTCAAATTGCTTTCAAAGGAATTAAAATAGTAGTGCCTTACTGTTAGGATTATCGGAAGTCAACTCAGCATTGTCTCACAAACATAGGGGAGGACTTTTCTACTGAAGAGTATCTCTACTGTGTTTGTGGGAGGTGCCTGGGACACCTGACTTCCTGTTTCCTGCTCCTTCTTGGGTCTTTCAGGGCCATTCTCCATCTTCCCTTCTTCCTAAGCACACGTACACACAGGAGGCTATGTGGGTCTTGTCCGAAATATCTTGCTTGCATGCAGACCAGAGATGATTAAGCCTTCCTACTATGAAACTGCTTGTAACCAGGATCTACTGAATAAACATGTAAGCTATCTTTATTTTTCTTCAACTAACTAATGTGTGAAGACTGTTTTATTTCTGAACATTAATTAAGCTGCATGTGCAAGTCTTTTTTGGGCGCTTCTAGTCTGCAAGTTTGTCATTAGCTGCTTGGAGTGTTTTTTCTAACCTTCCAGACTCCAACACTTATGTATCCACTATGTAGTCAAATTTGTAAGGCCATTACTAATTTGTAAGGCTGGGGAGTCAATTTCCTGATCAACTTATTTAAACAGGAGATGATATTCCAAAAGTTCTAAAATCATTAATTATGAACATATTAATTGTTGAAAGGAAAGTATGTGCTCAGAACTGGGAAGATGCTTATTGTCTATCGATAAGGGGCTGGTTAGTAAAGTGCTTGAAGATTGAAGTCATCGATAAATTAACAGATCTTAGATGTAAGAGGACAGATAGTAAACAAACACTTGTTGAGAAATTAATTTGTTTTAGATTATTGGAAGTTTCACTATGGCAGTATAACACTCAATAACAATTTGTTTGAACAATGCAATTTTTAAAAACTACAATGAACAAATCGTCAATTTTACATCTGAGCTTTTAAACAGAGAAAGACAGAAAAGAGCCATAACATCTAAAGCATTTTTTCCTCTTGTTATCCCTTTTTAGTGTTCTTCAAGTGTTGTTTCATTGGAGAAAAAGATATAACAACATCTGGAAAAATATCAAGCACGGTTGCATAAGAACTTTGTGCTGCTGGCTCTTCTGCACATATCCTACTTGGCCAATCAAGACATCACCAGAAACTCTTTTCATTGCCAGAGTTCAACCCAATTTCATAACATTATGCAAGTTCATGCAAAGAACTTTCCAAATCAATGAATATTGTTGACTGGTTGCAGTAAAAAGCCATATGAGGAATATGTTTTTTTCAGATGTGATCAGCAACCAACTAGTAATCATTCAAATCTTGTAAGCCAAGAAATTTTGGTAAGACATTACCAATTCCATCTTGGTTTAGGCATCAAAGGATATAATCTACTTTCATTATGAAGCAGATTTTGGCACAAACCCAAGGAATCTGTCTTGAAAGCTCTGTGATATGAAAAGACAACCAGGCTGGTCATAATCATTCACTACTAAATGTGATGATAAAATGTGTGCCATGATGCCACAATGCAAACCTTGCTATTTAGAACTCATGTCCTGACATCTAATGCAATTATGCAAGTCATGGCATTTGCATCATTGAATCACAATGCATGTTGTGTCACCCATATCCTGAGGACACCTATGGTACTGGCTTTCCCATTTGACGAAGTGAGGTGGCTGCTACAAGGAACAGATATTGAGAGGACAAGAATCAATATGAGGTCTTGGACAAGAGAGTAGGATTTACCAAATGGCTTTCTTCGCAAGCCTAAATTGTTCTTCTGCTGTTCCACCACTGGTCTTGAAGAAGAAGTTCACTGTTAACCTTGTTGGTTTGTGAACATGGATTTGTGAGAAGTGCACTCTTATCCTTAGGCAGCAAAAGTCCTTAGGCCATCTGTGGGAAAGGATGTTCACCAGAAGGGGAGAAGAGAGGGTTGCCATCTCTTCTGACAGGCAAATGCTGAAATTTAAAACAGTCAAATGCAGGAACCATATTCATCCGACATATGAGAGTATGGTATTCTTATATGTGCCATTGGGTGAGAACAGTCCAAGTTAAGTTTACCCCAGATCTTTACAGAATGCTGTTTACACAATATACTTCTAACTGAAGGTATGCAGAACAAAACTCTGTTATAGGTTGTATGGTGCTTGAATGGATTCATGCAAAAGTTGGGGGGGGGAAGAGAAAACACCTTTGTCCTATTCATACTTTGAGTATAACACAGCTACTATATGTAATATATCAAAATATCACATGGGGTGCTTTCAAGCATCACTCTGAAAAGAAGAGTGGTTTCTAAAGCAGTTAAGAAGGGGTGCCCAACTCTGCATTTGGTTGTTAAATGACTTGCCAGGGCTGCACAAATCCTAAATCTGATTTACTTTATTTGTACATTTAAATTTAATTGAAATAATATAAATATTGTTAATATGATATTTCCTATACATTTAATACAGTAGCTGCCTCTTGAAAACTCACATTTCAGATAATAATTTGAGAGCAATTTTGGGAGGTTGTGATGGATGCATTCACAGCTTTTGGAGGTCATTCTGGCTGTGGGGCCTCAGTTTATGCATCTTCAGTAGAACAAGAAGTTAAATGATTCTGAGGATGGGATTATTAGAAATACTGTAATTGTTTTGGCACAATGGTACTCATGCTGCTACTCTAGAGCTGTTTCTACAACATGTAAACCAATATCTATTGTTTTAAAATATGTAGAAGCAGGTGCAGCTATTCCAAATTAGTCCCCAATTGTTCTCTTTGACAATCTGGTATGTGTGATGATTAGCAAACAATATAAAGTTCAACATCCTGACTGAATAATATTGGATTATGTATGAGTGGTTCAACATCAAAAACCATTCAACAACTATTTATACTATTTATTAAAACTATTATAATTAGAAAAATTGGGACCTTAGACGCAGAGACCTATTTTTTGTTTTCTTTTATATTCATAGCATTTTACAAACATGATTGTGTGACAGCCTATAGAATTTGATTCTCTACGTTCTCTAAAACGTCCTGAATAAAACAGTGATATATATAAATGCCAATAAAAGTAATGGCAACAAGGAATTCATTTCTGTGAAACATTGCATGGTATCCCATTTCTCCCTCTCTCTCTCTCTCTTTCTCTCTCTCTCATCTTTTGCAGGAAACATGCACTGGATCATTGTCAATGCTAGCCATATTTTCCCCCAGTTTGCAAAATCCAGAGCTGCTTCGAAATATCTAAGAAAAAGCCCTCATCAGAGAAGAATATAGTTACACTACGTACCACTTGAATAGACCATGCTGTCATATTTGGAATTTATTGCACAGACTTGACTTCGAAACAAAAGTTATGACATTTGAGTCAGAAACTGGCCTGATCAGAGATGGAGAAAAATAGAAAAGGAGGAAGTCAATCAATAAACTGAAATAAAAATGTAAGCCTACTTCTTTTGTTCTGGAGTCTGTGGAAGCAGGCATAGCTATTAGAAGTTAATCCCCAATTGTTCTCCTCTTTGACAGTCTGATATGTGCAAGGATTTAGACTGCAGAGAATGAAAATGTCACACTTATACCTTTAGGCTTGTTCCCATCTGGGTGAGTTTGATGTGATTTGATGGCTCAGAAGGCTGATTTAGAATTATTGTAGTCATGTTCAATACTTGACCTTCCAAGGATTGTTTGTGGCCTGAAAAACAAAAAGCACTCTAACTATAGCCTATTCTCTCCTCCACTTTCCAATGCTGTTGTCTGTCACCTTGGCACACAATTTTTAAAAAAAGAAAAGAAAAGAAAATAGCATGTACAAGGAACTTTAATAAAGACAGGTAAAATTTATACTGCTTATTTAAAAAAAAAAACTTCCTAAAATAGTTTAACAAGTTTACAGTCCACTCAGGATAATAATTTTCAGATAAGCAAAAGTGATGTTATTTTATATACTTTACTTTATTTCTCACTTTCACTTCCGGGTGTTGGAGAAAGTGGAGCAAGGAGCTGTGGCTCCGCGGTTTTTCCGTTTGCGGCGATTGAAAGAAAGGGAAATCGCCAAAAAATCACCCTCGAAGAGAGGGTGAGCAGAAGATTTATCACAAGGGTCGTCGAACTTGCTGCTCTCTCCCGACCCCTGTATTTCCACCACGGGGGAAGGGAGATTTGAGCGGCGAAAGACGGCTGGGACTAACATGAAGCTCTGCGGAAACCGTGAAACTGAATAAGTTAAGTAGCTCCCCATCCAACCTTTTAGATGCACTTTTTAAAAAAATATTACTTGCTTTATAAAGCTCTAAGATTTATCTCTGGACTTGATATATAATTGCTGGTGGTATATCTCTTTCTTGTCAAAGGATGGCTAATTGACTTTGCCACAAATGAAAGTGATTATCTAAGCTTTCCACCTATTGGCAACTGAATGCATTTTTACTTTGGATTTACTTTACTTGGATTTTGACTTTATACGGAATAATTAACATTTTGCCTTTTAAGGTTTTTTTTTGGTGATTACTACTGGGAAAGAATTTACCTCTCCTCTCTTTTATAAGCTTCCTTTAAATTTCTATGCTTTGTTTGGACTCTTTTTATATAGAAATTTGATTGTTCGATACGTACTTCGGGTGAAGAAGTTATTTAGATTACTGCAGCTTTTCTTTACATATTTTATATAATTTTTTTTCTTTTTTTTTCTTTTTTCTCTTCAGTTACTTTTGGCTGGATTGAAGAGCTATAAGTGGGCATGAGAAACCTTGGTACTGCTTATCGTTTTTATTATTATTTTGACTACAGTAGGAGGAAAAAAAGTTTCCATCTGCCTTTTTACTTTTTGTTCCTGAATTTACATGGACTTACATATCTAATGGGTTATTTACATATCTAATGGATTACAAATGAATTATGATGTCAATTATTTTTAAAGGACTGTTTTTGCCTCTTGTATGGATTACAATCCTGGTGTTATGACAACTATTTTTTAAAGGATTGTTTTTATTTTTGGTATTTTTCTTACTCCCTCCTTTTTGTAAATAACTATTGCAACAATTATTATCTCTTTTCTCCTTTTTTTGTTTTCCCCTCTCTCTTCTCCCCTTTTTTTTCTTTTTACAGGAATATTATCTACATTATGACGAATATGGCATTGAGGATGAAGAGAGACAAAGAGAAAAAAAAAGGAACTGGAAGTGCATCTATGGAAACTCCATTAGCAGAAGAAGAAAAAATTATGGATGCAATTTTGGATGCAATTACTGTATTAAATAAAAAAATGGAAGACTTGGGCCAACAAATCAACAAGCGGATAGAAAATTTATTTACTTTAGAAAAAAAGATGGACAAAAAGATGGATTTATTGGGACAACAAATAGTTAAGAAGAAGGAAGAGACGAAAGAAGATCCAACCCAGGAAATAGAACAAGAATTTGAAAAAGATGTGCAGATAGTTAAGGAAGTGGTTAATACCTTATCAGGGGAATTTAAAGAGATGCAAGGTCAGATGCAGAAATTAGAGGTCAACTCAGAAAGTTTTATTAAAGAAGTTGAATACAACTCAGATATTATTGTCCTTGCAGAAATGATAGAAAAGGTACATATTTGGAGATCCCTAGAACAACTAAATGAAAAAGCAAGAGAAAGGATTATCTTTGAATTAGTTAAATTTCTAGAAATAAGAGAACAAGATGTGGATTTGGATATAGATAAAACTTTTAGAGTTAATCCATGGTATGCTAGAGAAAAAAAAGTGTTTAAAGGATACAAGACAGGTATGAGGGATGCACCAGGAGAACGTAAGAAGCATTTCATAGATAGAAGTAAGAAATAGAGGTAAATGACCTATAGGGACTTCTTTAAAATTGGGAAAATTAGATTTTATCAAGGATATAAGATTGCATGTAAATTATCGATGGACTATCTACAACTTACAGGGGGGGTAAAGCCTATATGGGGTTATGAAGACTAAAATATATACTGTTATTTTCTTAAAGAGTGGAAGCTATTGGCGGACTGTTTGCAAAGTGCAGGAGGGGCAAAGCTTGTATGAGGATTTGAAGATCAAAATATATATAAATGGATATATTAGACAAGAAATGTTTTTAATATTATATATAGACCTAGCAAGTAAGATAAATTCTTTATATAACCATGACCAGAGATAAGTCGGAAGTTGACTATTTTCTGTTTCATTTTTTTCTTTTTTTTCTTTGCTTTACTACACTTTTTTTCTTCTCTTTGATTTGTATTTGTATTTCTTTTTCTGTTTCTAACTTTTAACTGTGTATAATCAAAATTTAATAAAATTTTATATACTTTATTTCTAACAAGCATGGTGTTCCAAACATACCCCTGTGACACAATGTCAAGCACATGTCACTTTCCAGAGTAATTAAGGTTGCCATATCATTTCTCACAGTGGCCATTCCTCATACCAAATCTTAATGTGCAAGAAACCTTGATTAGAAAAGTTGTTTGAAGAATGCGATTTGAACATGGAGTGATAAGCAAACCCAGACTAGTTTCTTTCTTAAATTCAATTAAGAGGCAGGAAAGGGAGAACCCACGAGGCCATATGGCACCAGGCATCCTAACATTTGACAAAGGAGGAAAGTGAGAATACTGTGTGTGCAGTGCTTCCAATTGTCTAACTATGCATGGGGAGGTGACATTTCTATATTTGTCTTGGGCTACATCTTTCTGTCTTATTAACAGGAGTGGCTCCAGGTTGAAGGAAAGAAGCCACATCAGGCAGCACAGCTCAGCTTTTCCCTTTCTTCTCTGCCTGTTGTTTATTCCTCCCATACACAGTGTCAGATGAGACTGCTTTCTGAATGAAGAGAAAGAAGACAGCAGTGCTGCTATGAGATTTCAGAAGCTGCCATTATAACACAGTGCCTGAGACCAACTTTGAGTCCCTGCGATTACCCTGTGGGCATTTCTTTCATTTCTCAAACTTCAGTAAATAAGACTATAATTATAATAACAACATCACAAATCACAATAGTAAAAGGTAAAGGTTTCCCCTGCACAGTCGTGTCCGACTCTAGGGGCCAATGCTCATCTCTGTTTGTTAGCCGAAGAGCCAGCGTTGTCTGAAGACGCTTCCACGGTCATGTGGCCGCATGACATGCGCGGAACGTTGTTACCTACCCACCAAAGTGGTACCTATTCATCTATTTGCATTTGCATGTTTTAGAATTGCTAGGTTAGCAAGAGCTGGGGCGAGTGCGGGAGCTCACTCCGTCACGCGGGGCTAGGGATTCGAACCTCCGAACTTGCGATCTTCCGATCGACAAGCCTGGCATCTTACCCGCTGAGCCATCGCACCCCTTTGACAACATCACAAATCACAATACAACAATACAATTCAACACATAAGACACATAAGTCATGGCAACTGAAAGAATAAGTATGATAAAACATATTGCTCAATCTTTACTGAAACATTTCAAATGTCCAAGAAATGGAAACAAATCATTGTTTGAATTGAAAATTGAATCATTGAAAAGATAGCAAACTGAAGATCAGGTGAGCTTCCTTGGGAAGGACATTCCATAGCCAAAGTGGCCAACAACTGGAAGATTCTTTCTGTTGTTTGCTTATTCATTTATTAAGTATTCATTGAGGCACTATAATTTATCTCACAATGAAGTTAGTCTGGGCTGAAAGAAAGTGAAAGAAAGAAAGAAAAATCAACGCATGGTAAGTCAGGTACAGGATCTCCTTCACCCTAATCAAATATTAACCCTAACTTGAACCACTATGCCATCCTATGAGACAAAAAATGACATACTTGAAGAAAAACCTCTGCAGATGATCTTAAGACACAGGTAAACCCTAAAAGGCAAGGACATAGCACTTATCAGAATACCACAAGTGGCCACCCAGTTCTGCTGTTTGGGAATGTGTCCAGCTGATGCTTGAAACAAAAGAGATAATGATAATGTTCATGCAACCTGTTAAGTTATAATCTGTTTCATTTTGACTTTGCTGACTAAACTGTAATGGGTAGGGATCAAACAACATGCTAAACCCATAAATAAATCATATTTTGACAGTGTGTTGTATGAAAACAGGTAGTATCAAGGGCATACAATCTCAACATAGGAGGAGGGGAGTGAAGATGAATTCACTAGGTCTGCCTCCCTATATCACCATCTTCTCATATCATATACGTTGAAGGATCTAAATAAAATATAAGGCCTTCAAGGATAAAGATATCTACATGGCACACTGTCACTTTCTTGACTCCTTTTGTGCTTCTAGTAGAAAGTGACCGTGTGTCATGAAAGCATCCTCATCACTACTCCTCTTCCTAACATGTAAAACATGCTTTAATTGCCCAGAAGGAACTAAAGATTCATAGTAAATTGCTAACAGTGCAAGACTTATTGGAAAAATTCACAATGGCATATTTGTTCAGCAAAGTATAAGATCGTAAAATCTAAACTTAAATCTTAAACTGGAAATTATTTGACAGTGGTCCCCAAACTATGAAATGATAGGTTTTAAAAAAGTAAACAGTATAAAAAACAAGAAAAGGATTCCATTTCACTTCAAAATATGTACTGTGCCATAATACTGCTAAATAAAATGGCACTAATTACCTGTGGACACAGATAACCAGTTATTTATCACGTCGCCATTTTGGATCGTGTGAATCAATGTCATTGTGGGAAAATGCTTTGATAAGTGTATAACATAGCTATGAGCTGAACCTGATCATCTTCAGACCCCTCTAACTTTATAATTCCCGTGTATAAGTTTCTTAAATATGGCAAGACTTTATTTGTTTGTTTGTTTGTTTGTTTATTTGATATTCCACTGCCCAACTCCCTCAAAGGGACTCTGGGCGGTTTACAATTCAATAAAACATTAAACATTAAAATAGACAATTTAAAAATACAATAAATATAATAAAATCAAGATGGTGATGTCTTCTTTAAAACATTGGAAGGGCAATTCTAGGGCCATCTTAAGGTGTTAGCCATCCCCAAGAGTTTATACTCTTCTTCCCGCCCCAGGCCTGTTGGGAAAGCCAAGTCTTGAGTTCTTTCCTGAAGTCCAGGAGCGAGGTGGACTGTCTTAACTCTGGGGGAAGGATATTCCACAGAGCAGGCGCTACTGCAGAGAAGGCATGCTCCCGTGACCCTGTTAGATGGAATTCTTTAACCGATGGGGTCCGTAACATGCCCTCCCTGCATGACTGGATGGGACGGGATGATGTAATGGGGATAAGACGGTCCCTTAGGTAACCTAGTCCCATGCCATGAAGGGCTTTAAAGGTCATAAACAACACCTTGAATTGCACCTGGAAGCAAACTGGAACCCAGTGCAGCTCACGTAACAGTGGTGTTACATGTGTCCGATATGGGACTTCCTAGATGGTTCGTGTGGCCGCATTCTGGATCAGCTGAAGCTTCCGGATACTCTTCAAGGGTAGCCCCATGTAGAGCGTGTTACAGTAGTCTATATGTGAGATAACCAGAGCATGAGTGACCGTTCGAAGGGCCTCTCGCTCCAGGAAAGGTCGTAACTGGCGCACAACACAAAGTTGTGCAAAGGCCCTCCTGGCCACAACTGCCACCTGCTCTTCGAGCAGGAGTCGCGAGTCCAGGAGGACCCCCAAGTTACTTACCGGGTCTGTCTGGGGCAGTGCTACCCCATCCAGAACTAAGGATGGTAATTTCCTAGATATCGAGGAGCCATTAATCCACAGCCACTCCGTCTTACTAGGGTTCAGTCGAAGCCTGTTTTTCCCCATCCAGGCCCCTACAGCCCCCAGGCACTTGGACAGTGTAGAAACTGCATCAGTTACTTCCCCCAGGGTGGAGATGTATAATTGAGTATCATCAGCGTACTGATGATATCTCACCCCATGGAGACAGATGATCTCACCCAGCAGTTTCATGTAGATATTAAAAAGGAGCGGAGAGAGTACCGAGCCCTGCGGGACCCCACAAGAAAGGGCTGAGCCGCTCCAGAAGGATACCATGGTTGACGGTATTGAAAGCCGCTGAGAGGTCAAAAAGAGCGAGAATGGATGCACTACCTCCATCTCGCTCCCACCAAAGATCATCCAGAAGCGCAACCAATGCAGTTTCAGTCCCATGACCAGGCCTGAAACCTGACTGAAAGGGGTCCAGATAATCTGTTTCATCCAGAATCCTCTGGAGCTGCAAGGCCACCACCTTCTCAACCACCTTCCCCAAAAAGGGAAGGGAAGGTGGGAGACTGGACAAAAATTATCCAGTACAGTAGGGTCCAGCGATGGTTTCTTGAGGAAAGGGTGTACCAGTGCTTCCTTAAAAGCTGCCGGAAACACCCCCTCCCCCAACGATGTATTAACCATCATCTGGACCCAACTGCAAGTCACCTCCCAAGCTGCTTTCACCAGCCAGGAGGGACATGGATCTAATTGGCAGGTGGTGGCATTTAGAGTTCGGAGAACTCAGTCCACTTCCTCGGGTCTGACAGGCTCAAACCGTTCCCAGTTAACAAAGTAAGTACGTTCCCTGGGTATCTCTTCAGACTCTGTCTCACACTCGGAGTCCAACCCAGAGCGAATCCGAGCGATTTTATCCAATAAATGCCCAGAAAATTCTTCCGCACGGCCCTGGAGATGAATTTCTGCCTCCCTCTTCCCCAAAAGTGAATGGGTAAGTTTAAACAGGGCCGCCGGGCGGCATTCCGCAGATGCAATAAGAGCAGAGAAATATTGATGTTTCGCCGCTCTTATCGCCACAAGGTAGGCCTTAATAGCGGCTCTAGCCTGTGTTCGGTCGGATTCAGTCTTTGTCTTCCTCCAGTGGCACTCTAGGCATCTCTTAATCCTCTTCAGAGCCCTCAGCTCTTCTGTAAACCAAGGGGAACTTCGGGCCCGACTGGAAAAGAGAGGCCGCATAGGCGCGATCCTGTCCAAGGCCCCTGCCGCCTCTCTATTCCAGGCGGCTGCCAGGGCCTCCGCTGGACCGTGCAGCAGATCTTCGAGTATAAACCCCAGCTCCCTCTGGAACCCTACCAGGTCCATCAGTCGCCGGGGGCGGACCAATCGAATAGGTCCAGCGGCATAGGAAAATCTCAAGGTCACCAGGGCATGGTCTGACCATGAGAAAGGGGAAAGATGTAACTCTCCCCTCAGATCACGTTGCTACTGCTCCGACAAGAAAACTAAATCTGGGGTGAGGCCACTGTTTCTAGTCAGGTCCCGAATAATCTGGAAAAGGCCCATGGCTGCCATGGTAGCCATGAACTCCCGAGCCACTTCTAAGTCCCGTCCTAAGGAGGGAAAATTAAAGTCCCCCAGGACCATAAGCCTGGGGAACTCAACTGCCACCCCTGAGATGGCCTCCAGCAGCTCAGGCAGGGAGGTTGCCACACAGCAGGGAGGCTGGTACAATAGCAACACTCCCAACTGTTCACGAGAACCCAACTTGAAGAACAAGGTCTCACACCCGGTAACTTGCAGAGCAGGCCCCCTGACGGCCACTAGAGACTCCCTGATGACAACAGCCACTCCTCCTCCCCTGCCCCGAGGTCTCGGCTGGTGCCAAAGCTGAAACCCGGCTGGGCATATCTCAGAGAGAGGAACACCTCCCTCCGGGCTCAGCCAGGTTTCTGTAATACATGCCAGGTCTGCCCCCTCCTCTAAAATCAGATCATGAATGAGGGGAACCTTGTTATTTATTGACCTGGCATTACATGGCAACAGCCGGAAATCAGGGCAACCACGCGTCTGCTGATCAGGGCCTAGGTATGAGCATGGAGGGCTGGAACACGCCACCGGTAATAAACACCAGGGGCGTCTTCCCCTACGATGGCCCGCCCTCCGACTCCCATCATAATATCCCCTGCCCATCACCACCTCAATGGCATGTCCTGCCCTGTAGCCCCCAGAGTCTCTAAATCCATTAGCCTCCACTCCTGGACTCCCAAGAACTCCAGTTGACAACAGGTATCCCTCCATCATTCACCCAACTCACTTGTACCCAATCAATGCAAGTGATGAAGGACCCCCCAGTGTACCAGCTCAAGCTCTCGACACTGGTGGAGCCCAATCACCACTCTGACATTCATTCCCTCATTCATTCACTGCACCCCCTGGCTTCTCTCACTAGTCAACAGGGGGCGCTCCATACACTACGCCTCACCCCCTGACTCTCACTCCAGGAATGAGTGTTCTCACTCTCTCCATACAAACTCATACCCCCTCTCACGTCTCTCACACCTGAGAGGGAATAACAATCACTTCAGAGGGCTACCGATGGCTTATATTATATTAGGGCGGTCGGAAGGGGATGGCCAGCTCACTTCTCCGATAGCCTCTGCCCTGGTAATCCGTAGCCCACGTAACGTTGGAAATAGTTATTATATTCCTGTCCGTCGCCCGAGAATGTCTTGGCGTTATTGTGCCTGCAGTCCAGTTCTTTAAGGTCTGTCAGGCACTGGGTCGGTCCATTTAACCAGGGCCTGCCCCACTTCCAACGTCTCGTGAAGAAATGCTGCGATAGCCAGACCAGTCCGGTTACAGACCCCAGGGTGTCCGCACCCCAAGCTCTGCGTCGCCTCCCTAAGTCCCTTCTAGATGGCTTCTCCCGGTGTCTGTTGGTCTGCAAAAGTCTCTGCATAGACAAAAAAGCCCCAGCACCGCCGCCAGAATGACTCCACTCCTCCACTCCACATGAGAGGCCGGGCAATGATCCCACAACAGTGGCAACGGCAGCAGCTACAGCAACCACCCCAGCACCGGCAATCACAGCTGAAGCTCTACTCCATTCACGCCCAGCTCACCCGGCATTGGGGGGGAGCGCGCTGGCTCCAGTGACCTCCGTTGTTCTCGCTGAAGCTCCAACTTCATCTGGGTGTCTCCCGCAGCAACCCAAGCTGCCCCGGCCACTCCAGACACAGTACTCCCACGATTTGGTAGCAGCAGCTTGGCAGCTCTCATCTCTTCGTCCGTCCTACCAAACCGGCCTCGGGAGACTCCAACAGAACCCGCTATCTTCCACTGCTCATCCAAGGGGGCTTCATCCACACCCAGCTCACCAGGTATGAGGATTATACCCCCAAAAACCTTATTAGTGTCACAGCTGGGTGGGAAGGTCGAAAAGTTGTTAAAACATTAAAGTATTAGAGCTCACCCCTTAGAGCGGCGAACAGCATTTCGTCGCAGTCGCCATCTGGGATTTTTTTTTTTTTTTGCCTTTGTTAACCCCCATACAATCTTTCTTGGCCTCTTCTTCCAGAGGGAGAAATACTTAATTATTAGGGAAGCTTAATTAGGAGAAATATTTTTTCTTTAATTTAAGAAGTTCAGCATAGTTAATTGAATTAGGATCCTTTTCAAAAATATATATTATTTTCTATTCCCTCTGTATCGTAAATTGAAATCCTAAGTCTAAGTCCTTGCATACATATTTCATGAAGCAGAAAGGATCACACTCTTTCTTGAGTCAGTATAAATAATGCCAAGATTTTGGAAATAAAATAGATGTGGAGAGAGGCAGTGACCTACATACCTGATATATTACAGGCTTGGTTACTGCATGTGTTCATTTTTGCAAGTTTGCACTCAGATGAGATTTTTTTTTCTGATTGTCTCAGATTTTTGTTCAATTATTTAATTTCTGAAAAATCAAAAGTATAGCCAATCCATCCTATTCTTAACTTTTTGAATTGATTTTAAGATGATCAGCAGATAAGCCTTTATCTGGGATGGAGTAGGGATCATCTCTTGGTTAGCTTTGTTGGGACCTTTTTCATCTCTTTCAATGTTAATTTGGGTCACTTTCAGTCCTATTCTATGATTGGGGGAGTATACAGATACTGTATAAAGAATGAATGAATGAATGAATGAATGAATGAATGAATGAATGAATGAATGAATCTTATGCTTTGATTTACTGTATATTAAAATAACTGCACTACAAATAGGAATTTAACTACTTGACCTTCTACCACACAATTTGTGAAGTTCAGCATTAAATTATCAGATGATTATAATAAATTCTGACTTAAAGACAACCTGTTTGCCAAGCACAGATATATCAGCATCTATAGAAAATTCTGGGTTCTCCTATTTGCCATTTGTTTACAATGCCATTTGTTTACAATGACAGTCCAAGCACTATCATATATTTGCATATGGAAATAGAAATGAAACTTGACTAGCCACAGTGTTCTACAGTACATCAGTAAGAAAGCAATTATTATGAAATAAGAGGAGGACTTTAATAGTCTCTCAAGGCATGTGCAGATGTTTTCCTTTTATTGCCTTCATCTGAGTCTGTCTCCTTAACCTACAGTTGACGGACACACAGAAAAGCCATTGTGCTTGCAAATCAACAAAGTGCTTAAAGAACATATAAGAAGCTTGTGGAAAGGCTGAGGACCTGATTACCAAAACCACCTACATCTGCTTTATGTCTTGCATATCAAGACAATAAAATAGCCATATACATCTGTATGGAACTCTCCTTTTCCAGAGATTTGTACATCAGCTAAAGAATCAGGAAATGATGAATCTGCAGTCGGTGTGCAGGTACAGAATGATGCACTTATATAAATAGCTCCCTGATATTTGCTGTATTAGACCCAATGTATTAGGCTACGGCAACATGACTAGTCTTGCACAGCTTTTTCTGGATGGATATGAAATGACACTTTTAGTATCATCATTATTAAACCTTCCAAAATCAAGCAAACTCTTCCCATGGATACGCAGGAGTGACACTTATATTCAGACACCACTTTTCTACCTTGCTTTTGGGGGTCTTGAAAGCATGCTAGAAATTTCACTCTTTGCTTGTTCTCTTCTCCTGGATGTTATATTTTCTCACACGTGTGTCCTTGTTACCATTTTTATTTAGACCTCATGTAATTAGTCTATTAGTTCGAATCCCTGGTCCCGCATGACGGAGTGAGCTCCTGCACTAGTCTCAGCTCTTGCCAACGTAGAAATTCAAAAGCATGCAAATGCAAGTAGATAAATAGGTACCACTTCGGTGTGAAGGTAACAATGTTCTGTGCACATCATTCCACATGACCGTGGAAGCGTCTTCGGACAACGCTGGCTCTTCGGCTAACAAACGGAGATAAGCACCGGCCCCTAGAGTCGGACACGACTGCACAAATGTGCGGGGGGAACCTTTACCTTTTTAAAGCCTTTGACTGTGTGGATCATAACAAATTGTGGCAAGTTCTTGGTGGTATGGGGATACCAAGTCATCTTATCTGCCTCCTGAGGAATCTGTATAACGACCAAGTAGCAACAGTAAGAACAGAGCATGGAACAACGGACTGGTTTAAGATTGGGAAAGGAGTACGGCAGGGTTGTATACTATCACCCTACCTATTCAACCTGTATGCAGAACACATCATGAGACGTGCTGGGCTTGATGAATCCAAGGCTGGAGTTAAAATCGCTGGAAGAAACATTAACAATCTCAGATATGCAGATGATACCACTTTGATGGCTGAAAGTGAGGAGGAGCTGAGGAGCCTTATGACGAAGGTGAAAGAAGAAAGTGCAAAAGCTGGGTTGCAGTTAAACCTCAAAAAAACCAAGATTATGGCAACCAGCTTGATTGATAACTGGCAAATAGAGGGAGAAAAAGTGGAGGCAGTGACAGACTTTGTATTTCTAGGCACAAAGATTACTGCAGATGCTGACTGCAGCCAGGAAATCAGAAGATGTCTACTTCTTGGGAGGAGAGCAATGGCAAATCTTGATAAAATAGTTAAGAGCAGAGACATCACACTGACGACAAAGATCTGCATAGTTAAAGCAATGGTATTCCCTGTAGTAACCTATGGCTGCTAGAGCTGGACCATAAGGAAGGCTGAGCGAAGGAAGATAGATGCTTTTGAACTGTGGTGTTGGAGGAAAATTCTGAGAGTGCCTTGGACTGCAAGAAGATCAAACCAGTCCATACTCCAGGAAATAAAGCCAGACTGCTCACTTGAGGGAATGATATTAAATTCAAAACTAAAGTACTTTGGCCACATAATGAGAAGACAGGATACCCTGGAGAAGAAGCTGATGCTAGGGAAAGTGGAAGGCAAAAGGAAGAGAGGCCGACCAAGGGCAAGATGGATGGATGATATTCTGGAGGTGACGGACTCAACCATGGGGGAGCTGGGGATGGTGACGGCCGACAGGAAGCTCTGGCGTGGGCTGGTCCATGAAGTCACGAAGAGTCGGAAGCGACTGAATGAATAAACAACAATAAAATGTGGGTTTCTACCCAAAAGGCAATTAAGAGACAATGTGAGAATAGTTTTGGACATTATAGAATATCTACAATACCACAATGAACAGCAAGCAGCTCTTATCTTCTTAGATGCAGAGAAGGTCTTTGACAATATGGACACATATTTATAAAGAGAAGAGAGGACTGAGCCTACCCTACTCAGAGGCAATCAGTTTATGCCAGAGCCATCCATGAAGTCAATGGGATGATTCTACAAAGGGTGAGGATGGTCCAAATTACACCCCTCAATGTTACTCAATCCAGTAAACTTCTAGTTTTATACCTATAGGATGATAGCAGCCTGAAAGGTAAAGCGAAAAATATTCCAACAATTAGGCTACGATTAGAGTTTGAGACCACAGAGGAGGCAGCAAGACAGTTAAAGGAGGAAACAGGACCATTACAGAAGAGATTCCTGAGTCCAGGAAAGGTCAGAAGTATGAGAACGAGACTCAGAGTAACTCCACCATAATTTTGTTGTTTCAGTCGCTTCCGACTCTTCGTGACTTCATGGACCAGCCCATGCCAGAGCTTCTTGTTGGCCATCACCATCCCCAGCTCCCCCAAGGTCGAGTCTGTCACCTCCAGAATATCATCCATCCATCTTGCCCTTGGTCTTCCCTTTGCCTTCCACTTTCCCTAGCACCACCATAATTACACCAGGTATAAGTTGTGTGGGAGAATTACTGTGGTAGGTTTTCATGACCCTGTCACTTTACCTTACTAGTAATAAAGACCTTTCCAAGACATCCACATAGTCATGGTTTCCTGAGTTTGCTAGACTCTCAGGGCTAACAGGAAAGGAAAAGTTTAATAAAGTGACAGAATCTAAGCAAAAAGATTTGAAAGGCAGATTTATCTTTCTCCCCCTTTTTGAATATTTTGACTTTGTGCCCAGATGTATTTGAAAAAAAATTCAAAGAAATATACTAAAGGCTGAAGAGCAATCGCAGTTCACTTATAGTTTTAAGAAGTTTAGGTGTATGAGATTTCCTCTAGGGTACCTGCAGGGAAGAAGACAGTGGTGTGTATGTACTATGTAGCATCTACAAAGGGATTCTTGGGGTTTTTATCATTCTCCTGTCATTCCCTAAAGATAGGAATTGGGATGGTAGACCTGGAGGTACTTGCATTAAAACCAAGTTGTGCCAAACAGTGTGTCAAGAAAACCTACTTTTCAAAGCAGCAAGAAAATGAAAACCACTTACAGCAGCTTGAATCAGGGGACTGAGTAAGATATAAATTAAACACACACACAGACACACACACACACACACACACAATACACATATATAACATTCCTAATCCATCTCTCCATAAAAACAATTGTCAAAATTAGCATTTAAAACATCACAGCTGTGAAAGTAAAAAATCACATTTTTCCATTTAAATGTACACCTCTTTGAATTCCCCCTAAAGGAAGTGCTTCTGATTCTTTGGGCGCAGAACTAGAAAAACAGATTTCTTTCCTGCATCAGAAGTTGGTAGATCTATTATGCACAAGCACATTTATTTGTAAACCTCTCTAAAGGCATTTGACAACTGACTGATGGTAAATGAACACTGTTAAATTGCACTGCTGGGATGGGGGTTGCAGTCTGAAAGAACACAAAGCCACTGAAACATAATTTTGTAGGAACATTTATTCTACATTCATATCCAATCACTTCTGATGCAGCATCAGGATTACATTTGTATGTTCAGTAGATTAATTCACTGAAACATTTCATAGAATATATGTTACTGATAATTAATAACTGGGCTGAGTTCCCATAAATGCCATCTATCTGTCATCTCTCTATCCCTCTTTCTCTCTCTCTCTCTCTCCTTTCAGTTCAATCCAATGCAAAAATTATAGACTGTTCGATATAAAACCAATCAATCAATCAATCAATCAATCATAGAAAGAAAAGTGGGAAGGGGGGGAAATCCTAATTGAATGTCCATGCATTTGATAAATGCAGGGAAGTTTTTGTAAAGCTTCCAGATGTTTGCCATGTCTTCTGAACTGCAGAACCATGGTACGCACACTTAACACTGTTTTTGATGGTGTGCCTTGTGTGTTAATTAAGATAAATCTATACAGAATTCATGGTGAATAAATAGTCTGAAAAGACAATTTTCACCTGAAATAATTGTGAAATTATGCTGTTTGGACTGAAAACATCATCATCATCATCATCATCATCATCATCATTCAAATTTATCACCACCCATCTCCACGACAGTGGACTCTAAGGGAGCATATCTGCAGATAGAATAGATGTGAACTTCAGAGCTTAAGAAAGTGAGAGCTGCCAGTGACTTTTAAATCATAATAACAGATCAATCAGGTGATTTTTTTTTAAAAAAGGCCTTAATATTGGGAGGGATTTCTTTCATTTTCACTGTAGTGGGCTTAACTAAAGTTTTGGGGCTTCTTTATGGGATTCTGTAATATGTGCCCTACTCTAGAAACTTTGACTCATGATTCATAGCTTCTACCATTAGGAAGTCTATAATCATACACTATTTTATTTCTCAATAGCTTGATCTCTATTCTGTCACTGTCCTCTTTCTTTCTATTTGAGAAAATAGAAAGCATACTTTAAGCCAAAGAGGGTATATTAAAGGTCAGCTGTTCTTATCCCTTGTGATCTAAAGCTGGAGGAAAATATCTGCTATTCTAAAAGAAACAGAATGTGGGTAGCAGTGGCTGTACCATATGCTGACCTTGGTTGTAGCAGCTGGCATTTTTAATGTTTACTCAGTGCATTTATGTTGCACACAGACATTACCTTGCCAAACTAGAAAGATAATGGACATTTGCAGGACATGGAAACAGTGGTGTCCATTGTCGCAAACTCAGAGAAATCAAGAAATTGAGAGCAGGAGAAAGTTTATATTTGCTGTCAGAATTAGTTCTATTTCATCTAAATTTCATCAGAAATAAATAAAACATTCTTAAGATATGAGTTAGAAAACAATAAAATAGCAATTATATTCTTGAACATATTCAAAGCAGAAATGAAATTTCCAGCTGAAATCAATGATGGAGAATACATCTACATCAGTTCAAGGGCTGGCTTAGATGAGAGCTCAGTTTGGGGTATGCCTGATGGGGAAGGGAAAGCTTTGAATGCTGCATACCCAAAGCCTCTCCCAATATGTTTAGGACTCCCCTTTTCCCATCTCCAACAAAATTGCTCTAGCATAGGCAAAGGAAGGAATTTCCCTAGGAGAAATGGGGAAATGCTCTCTTCCCCAGGGTTGTATCTCTCTCCCTGGGGTCAAAGCTCCCTGCTTTTGGAAATGTGGAGATCCAAACACCTAGGATTGCAGCCTAAAGATTATACATCACCACAGTCAAGCTAATTATCTTAAATGGTTGTTTCTCATTCACTCAAATTCCCCAATAGCTATCTCAAAAAAGCCAAAATACAAAGATACAAGCCACTCCCCATGCCTTCTTATAATACTAAGGTAATACAAAAGTATCTGAAAACTATTCCAGACATAGTCACAAATGAATATGGGATTTCAACAGAGAATGTATGACTCCTTATCAGTAGGCTGACCATATTTCCTTGAGACAAAAACGGGACATTTGGATGGCAAAACAGGACATGATCTTATGTAATATTCCGTATTCATGAAAAAGACAGGGGTGCCCGTCCCTTGGTCTGCACGATTGACTCCTGCCTGGAAACCCCACCTCCTGGTCCGCACGATTGGTTCCTGCCTGCAAACCCTGCCCCCAGTCATGCAATTGGCTCCCGCCTGCAAACCGTGCCCCCAGTCCACACGATTGGCTCCTGCCTGCAAACCCTGCCCTCTGGTCTGTGCGATTGACTCCCCCCTGCAAACCCCGCCCCCCCCCCAGTCCGTGCGATTGGCTCCCACCTGGCCAATCACCCTCCTCTCTGCCTCTCCACCCTCCTTTGCCGTGTACTGGTAGGCGGGAGGGCTTCCTCTTCCGGGCTGCCTCCAATCGGCAGCTCCGGCTTGGATCCTTCTTCCATGCCATTCCCGCCGGGTTTAGAAAATGGGACAAAATTGAGATTTTTATCAAAACGACGGGATGGTTGAAAAATGCTAAAAAACCGGGACTGTCCTGTTCAAAATGGGACGTATGGTCAGCCTACTTATCAGGGGCTGCATATCATTTCAGTAGCAAATCTTGTCACCAAAGTTATACTTAGATTTTAATGTAGCAGCTGGAGCTATCTTTATGATGTATTTTTTAAAAAATTTCTTTTTCTATAAAATAAATTCCGCAGGCCCTCTTCATTCCCATAGACCTTCTTAATGCATCAGCACTTGAAACAAACATCTCTCATCACATCAGCTTTCTTTCCCTGCAACCTCTGATCCACTGAAAAAAGCTTTTTACGAAATAAAGAGCATTTTCTGGACCATTTTAAAATCCTGCCAATCAGACTGCCATCCCCTGCCCCCTGTTTTGTGGAAGCTTGGCCCTTCATGGACCTCAAAGCATATATGCACAGAAGACCTCCTAACATATTAGGATTTATTTTGATTCCTTATTTAATTCTAAGAACTGTGAACTTAAACAAGTTCATATATCCCATTGCAAAACTACCTTATATTATGCCCTCAGCAAGTTTAAGATATGTGGCTGGGGAATTCTGAAATCCACACATCTTACAGCTGCTGAAGTTGAACACTGCCCTAAACAAAGGCCTTACTTTTGATTGACCAAAAAACTTGACTCTAGCAGTGATTCTGATTTCATCCTTAGCCTATAAGAAAGAACCTTTAGTTCTTCTATATGGTACACAGTATGTTTGTTATTGTTATTTCAGCTTAACAACCCTCATGTCCACTTCCAACTTTGGCAAATAAAAAAGGAAATGGAAACTTATCAGCCCTAGCAAGAAGTTGAGAAATAAATCCTCTGTTTCTATTCTCATTTACAAGGAACAACTTCTCAGATTTTTTCTTAATGCCACCCATTGTATACATTGCTGCAGGCTTTTCAGTCCCTTGCTATGCTTTGACTGGATACACTACTTGATACGTATTCTCTGTATGTTGAAATTTTCTCGATGGGATTTTGTTTTGTTTCTTTGGGGGGGTTGTTTTTTGTTTTTTTCAATACTAAAGCCATTGTGGCTTATGTTGTTGTTGTTGTTGTTGTTGTTGTTGTTGTTAGCACACATAATTATGTTATGACTGTTGGAAGTGAAGATGCAGACTCTTTAGGGAGTGTTAATAGCAGTAGATATAATTTTTGTCCTTTTTAGAGATTCACTGATATACTATCCCCTAAATCAGATTGTGTGCCTGTTATTGGATATTTCTGTTATATTCTCTTCTGCAAGAGCATATTGCTCATGTTGTGTCCCTTGGTGTTCTTGAAGGTGTATATCAAATATTAATGAAGTCCAACTGAAATCTTAATAGCATAGTTTTCTCCATGCACCCAAACTTAATGTCTGATCAATGGCAATTAAACAATACACACACACACCATTTTAATGTTAATTTAATTCCTGCCTTGTTAAAAAAAAGTGCAGCAGATAAGATGTTGGAAATTGGCTGGGTTTTTTATACCATATCAGCAGTACTTACTTCAAACTCATAAAGCATTATCATTGCAGGCATCTGACAATATGCTGTTAGCTTCTAATGCAACTGATAATGCCTTTTTTCCTCCAATATATTATTTTAACAGAAGGATTCCCATTTTCTATCAATGAATGAAACATGAAAGCATTATTATTATAATGGAATCCAACTAATGAAAAACAGTGACCAGAGAATCTGTATTTAGTTCTTTAGCTTTTTTCTTTTTGGATCAGAATTCATAGAAACTCTAAAGTGAAGTCAGAGAGAAGAAAACTCAAGTAGGTACTTCCCCATTTCACAATAAAGTTCTTATTGTAGGAGAACGAATGAAAAATTGGGCTAATATGATAAGTCTACTCCACAAACCTGGGATTGTCCAGTGAACAGTAGTTACTATAATTTATTATTTCTATTAAATCTTGTAAATGGCTTAACTGAACATTCATCTTTCCTAGCTGTTATTCACAGCTTCAATATCTTAATCAGGAAAAGAGAAGCCCCTGAAAGGGCAAGAAAGTTTAAAACCCATCAAGGATGTGCTGCCAGGGAATTAAGTAATATAATAACACATTATTTTTATCCAAATATGTATTTGTTACACTAATATACTCTCCTCCTTTAGGGTAATCTAAAATTATACTTGAGATTCACATGGAAATATTGATTGGACACATTAAGGCATCCTGTATCAGCTTACTTGCAGTGATGCCATAGTATCAGATACCATGGACCATTCACCATTATTTTAAATGTAACAATTTAGCTATTTCTCTGATTATATTTAAGTAGCACACAGTTATAAATAAATATGTAAGAAATACAATCTCAGGAAAGCCTAATAGTTTATTACTGTTGCGCTAAACGACAAAATAAAAAATGCCATGAATAGTTCTTAGTAGTGCTCTGTGGAGACCATCCAACCGAATTCAAGGCTGGATTTGAGGGCATTGCCTATTTATTCAAAGCACTACCCATCCCTTCTTGTGTCAACAAAAAACAGTGCTGTCACAAGATAGTCAACAGCATCTTGGATCTGTATCTCTTTTTTTATAAGAATTTTTATTAAATTTCAAGAGAAAGATAAAAGCTACGAAAAAACAAAAAACTACAAAAAAAGAAAAAAAAGAAAAAAAAGAACTAAAAAGGTGTGAAAACACAAGAGAATTTTTTCCCCAACATTACAGAAAGATGTGACATCTGATTTTTAACAGCAAGGATATACAAAAAAATTCCATAATCAATCTCTTACTCTATATTAAGCCAAAACCACATTATTTCTATAAATAATTCCACTTTAGCACATTACAAAAATCACTAAGTACAGTTACTCCCTCCCCTTATATTAAAATAAAGGAAAAAATCATATAAACCTCCTAAACAACTTCCCCCCAAAAAATATAACACTCATTTAATTATTCCCTTCCTACTACTATTCTATACATTTATGTTTACTATAATAAAAATCAATCTAAAAAGCACATAAATTGTCTGCCATTATACTTAATAGTACAACAGTTTTAATAATCTTAATGTTGGTGGGGGTGTTGAACTGCAAACAACAACCCAATCAAGGAACTACCAAGGAGAGTACAACACCCCGACCAACACAGGCAGGATAAGCCAGGGTATATAAACAGAGAGCAAGTCCCACTCCCTTTTGCACTGAAGATGTTGCCTAGCCTGGCAATGAAATGTCTGCAAGAAAACAACAAGGCTCAGAAAGCACCAAGGACTCCACAGATGACACATTTTAGACCTCATATTTTCCACAATGTCCTGAATGTCTTGCAAAAAAGCTTGATAGGAGTCAGAAAAAATCTGTTTTAAATCTTCCATGTCTCACACAGTAGGTTATGGTGTGCCCTAGGAGCTTAACCAGTGAAAGTCGAAGATATGGAAAAGTTCTGGAGTGTATTTACACAAGTGAAAGTGAGATAAGCAGACAGTTCCCAAGGGAAAGTAGAAACAGGAAGCTGAAGGTTCAAATCAGCCGATTCAATGTTTGGGGAAATGCTAATATCTTCAAATTTAATACAAAAATAATAACAGGAAGACAATTGTTTACTCTCAATCCTCCTTTATATTTGGAAGGGTTACAGTTCAAAAACTGAAAAAAGATTTTTTTTCAAAAGTAATCCCCAAAATAATGATAAGCTACAAGAAAGCCAGCTTCTCCTTGCTGTAGAAAGCCTCTCTTAGGGTACGCATACTTTAAAAAATATATAAATTTGGTGATTTAGAAATGGAGTGGCCAGTCTTATTGTACCTTTAAGGCTACAGCATGGCTTGGAAAATTATGGTGGCCCCACCTCCCAGCTATAGCTCTTACCAGTCGAACTCAAAACACTGTTTGTGATCTTTTGGCTACAAGCAGCCATCCAGAGGACAGATAGGGTGATTCCAGGTGTTTTCCTTTATCTGGAGAACACTCCTGGGCTTCAGGAAAACCTGCCTAAGCTCTGAAAAAATTGCCACGTTGTTAGTTCCACCCGCAGGCACAGCTTCTCAGTCTGCCATATCTCCACTGGAAGCCCAGCATCTTGGATCTGTATCATATTTTGTGACTAAATATCAAATCATGCTGTCCTCACCACTGGCAACTAAAGCAATATTTTTCATAGCTATAGCTGTGACCCCCCCCCCCTGCCAGATTCCCCCCCCCCAACTTTGTTATCCTCTTAATAAGTCAGAAGACTGACATAAAATCATCCGGAATGAGGGTGCTGCAACACTGGCCGGCTTGATGTTGTTCCATGACCACACACAATTATACAACTCGTCCTTGATTTCCCTTGGCAGGCTTTTCTGCCATTTTTCTCCCACTTGGCAGGAATATATTTTATAGATCCAAGACTTCAGCTTGGGCTGTTTATTTTTTACTGAATTTGGTTTTCCAGAATGTTCATAAACCTGATGAAAGCATGTTTTTCATTTACACCCTGGAATTCTGTTAGCCTGTACTGTTTTCTTTATCTCTACGTATGTCATAGATTGTTTGTTAAACTGCCATTTTAAATGTGGCAGAAAAATAATGAATCATCTATTCTGCTTCAAGTGAGTATGCATAAGATCTTGTGATAAAATCAGTTACTAAGTGGATGATCATCTAAGTGTTGATGGTTTCTGAAATATGATTTCACCATGTTATCAGTGTTCACACATATCTTTCATTGCATAGGTTCAAATCATGGATTAGGTTGGAAGCAACATTTATTAAACAAAGGGGAAAGTTTGTTTGTTTGTTTGTTTATTAGGCATTATAGACACCCACTACAAAAGACTCTTTTCCTCCAGAACTTTCACCTAGAAACTTTAAGGATAGAATCCCATATTCTTGGGGTTCTCAAACTGTGGGTTGTAACTATCTGGGGGGTTGCAAGCAAATTTAAGAAAGGTTGCACTTGCTTCTACTCTGTCTGGCCGTTATGTTAGTCTTATGGTTGAAGTTTACGTCAGCAATAACTTTCATGGTAAAAACTGTTAATTAGGAAGAGGTACCAAATGGATCTTATGCAGGCAGCTAATTTATTTTCATAGGACAAAAAGCTTACATATAAGTCATCCTTTCTCCATTCAGCCATCACTCAAAGTCCACTTAACTCCTATGAATGGGGACCATTTATTTATTTATTTACTTAGTTACTTATTTGTCATGTTTGTATATCATACCTTTCTGGCAGAGTCAGTTCATAGTGGTTGACAAAGAAACAATCAATATCAATAAAATCTAAGCAAAAATATCCAGCAAAAAAATTATTATATAATTTTATTATATAATAATGTTATATAAAATTACTATTATATAATTACCATAAATAATTTTAAAAACATATAAAAATACAGGCATCAGCTTAAAATCCAGACAAAAAAACTAAAAACATCCTAAGTTTACTAAAGAGGGAAAGTTAAGGTAAACAAATACAATGTCAGGTTCTTTTAAAATCTAGCCACAAAATCTACACATTGAACCATTGGGTGGGGGGAGAATTATAGAATGCTGGAGCCCTCACTGAGAGCACCCTCACAGATAGTTTATAAGTAGGTGTCCCTCAATGACTACATATAGACTAGGCCTTTGACCGAAATCATAACTCCAGGGATACAACATATGGGGCAGTCATTTCTTTAAGAAAGCAGAGTCCAAGCTGTATGGGGATTTAAGTGCAATAGCAATCATCTTGAATTTAACTCAGAAATCTATTGAGAGCCAGTGCAGCTCAGCCAAAACAGGTGTGACATGCTGCACCTGAAAGTTGACAGAAATGTGGCTGCCACTTTCTGGACTTTTTGCAATTTCAAGGACTCCTTTAAGGGCATCTCCCATACAGCACATTGCAATAGACTAAATTGGAAGTAAGTGATCCATGGACAATGATAGCCACTTCAGACCTCTCGAAAAAAGGTGCGTTGACAGATCTCATCCATTAAACACCCAAACCACAGGGCTGACTTGAGCAGAGTTTAAAAGCATTTACGGGTGGACCTGCTTATTCAAGGTAAAAAATTTCCTCATCTAGAGCAGAAAGAAATTTAGCCATCTGGATGAGATCTCTCTCAACCACCAATGCTCTTGATTTGTCCAGATTTAGTTTTAACCTGTTATATTTTGTCCAGTCCATAATCGGGTCCAGGCAAGAGCCAATCAGGGAGTTCAGCCCATCTGATGAAAAAGGAATGGTGTAGCAACAATGGAGGCTGTGCTAGGAAGCATCTAAGCATTGGTTCTCTGGGTGAACAATAACTTGATATATTATTTATATTCCACCTTGCAAGGTTTGGGGGCTGAAGGATGGGTAGTAGCATTTAATTAAATAAGGTTCTTACCCTTTCCTGAAAAACTACATATGAGAATATATTATAGCTATGTTTTAAAAATTTGATTAAGTTAAAAATGCTAGCACATGAGAAATTCCTGGTGAATTGGGACTAAAATTAATATCCCCCACCTCCAAAGTGTATTAAAATCTATCCACAGTGTTACTCTGTTATCCACTAAATTCTATACATTTTGACCAATCATCACAATAACTTCCTTCTTTTTACTTTTATTTTTTTTAGAGTTCAAATGTTACATTCTACGCTTCTTTAGCTTAAAAAAACAGTGCATATTAGCCACATGGAAACTTCCACTTTTTTAAAGAACTGAGCATATTCCCTTTATTTCCCTTTCTTGCATGGATGACAATAGATTTTTGTATCCAGCTGTGATAATGTCCTCTGATCTGAACATACACATCTCAGTGTGAATCTAACAACAAGCAACTGACATCTTGGCAGTCTCCTTATCTCTCATAAAAAGCTGAAACAACAGCATGCATACAGAACTTTGGGTTAACTGAAGAGACAAAAACATGTTCTGAATAGCCAGGTTTTAATACACCTGTTAAAGTTAATACATTTGTCAGGCACCATCTGTTGAAAAGTTTGTTTCCCTTCCCTTCTGCCCTACTACTTTCATATGCTTCAACTAAGGGATACATATAACAACTTAACATCTGTGTGTGTGTGTGTGTGTGTGTGTGTGTCTGTGTGTGTGTGTGTGTTGGGGAGGGAATTCATTCTGATTGCTCTTTTATGAAGGCTGAGATTTTTAAATCAATGGATTATTCTCTTGAAGTGTTGTTCCCATTGTTTTGCAACACTCCAATGAATCATGTTGAATTATTTGTAGCAACCTATAAACAGTGTGACAAAACATTAATTACTTTAAAAGTGGTTAAATATTTTGCAGCCAGTATTGCTAAAAAGAAAGTTGAAAAGACTTTATTAAAATAGCTCCGTCCTTTCTTCTCTTTCATAACATGATTGGCATCAATACATCCCTCATTGTGATGATTTTTTAAAAAGAAAATGCCCCCCACACTTAATACACTCACATTAAATTTTACTACCTTGCTATTTTATACAATGAAAAAGAGATTACAATTTCAATCCTCCACACTGATGGAATTTCATACAAAAGGACAATTTCTTTCATAAAATATGCATTTTACATCCCCATTCATCACTGCATCCAATTTCTATGAGATAATTCAGATGCATTTACGTTGGGTGTTTGTTATCAGAAGACAATGGCATATTCTTGAGCGTATCTCTTTATAAAAATGCTCCAATTGTACAAGGCTGGAGTAGATGTTCTACCCCTTAATAGAACAAAAAAAAAGTCAAGGTACAGGTACATGTTACCTGCATCAAATAACATGTAAACACACACAAGTCAGGCTCTGAACACCAAGAATAGAAACACACCTTCAAAGAAAAGCAAAAACTAACAAAGCTTCAAGAGATTCAAGCCCCCCTTTCAAGAGAGGATGGAACCCAGCCAATTAGCTGCTCAAGAGAGACACATGCTTTGATCTTTCCAGCTCACCGTGCTTGCCTCTGCAAAGGTGTCACAATTCTTATACTCAGCACTCAGTTTTCTTGTGGCTACTTCTCATGCACTCTTAATAGTTTACATAGGTTTAAGATCTGTGATCTCCTGGATTACAGTATCTTTTCCCCTGAAGGAGACAGGAATGTCTGCAGGGTGTGGTCCAAAAAGTCAAGATGTTGGCCATGACGGTGCAATCGAAGCTCTGCCTGTGTTGTGTGTGCAACACACATAAAAAGCTGGGTGGAGTTTTAATCACACCATTGTGGCTATCACCTTGACTTTTTGGACCGTACCCTGTGGACACCCCTGAAGAGAAAGAAACAGTGTTGCTCCTGAAATAAAGGTGGGACAGGTTTTGAAAGCAGTTTGTTGTTCGTTTGTTGCACTTCTCTTTTTACTTAGCTCTTGCATCTAAAAAGGAGCTACAAAAGAGATTCCTGCCCTTTTTTTCCCAAATGGCAGCATTAACAAATCTCTAGGGGTCTTCAGTGCATCATTATTTCTTTGCACGCTTATGCATCTCATACTTCTCCTAAAGAGAAGGCCATAATATTGTACTAAATAGGAGTACACTTCTGTATGTATGTGTGTACATTTGCACAATCTTGCTGGATTTGGGCATCCAAAATCACTTCAGATGGAGTCATCAAAGATTTACTTACTTATGATACTTCTAATACACCTAATAACTGAAAATTCTATGAGTGGAATATAAAGTAAGTTAATACATTTAAAATTTCTTAAACATTTAGGAGAGGAAAGGAAAACCTGAAAACAACAGTATCTAATTAACAAATATTACAGGAAAAATATTCAGTGTGTAGAATCTACTCTATCTCAATTTAAAGCACAGACTTAAAATCAAATTGAGTGCAACGTTTTAGAAATGTAGAGAAGAGGAGAAAGGTTTTGCCAGATGCTGAAAAGGTATTATATTGGGTACCAGGGGTGCCTTCCTGGGAGGACATTTCGAGTCCTCTCTCTTACAGCCATGTACCTCTCTTCACCTGTTGGGGGCAGAAAATGAGTAGAGTGTCAAGGAACATGTATCAGAAAGATTATTCTTTCTAATAAAAAGCACCAATAGGAGACCTTGACTCTGAAAAGGGGACCAGTTAGTGGGCTTAGTTGACTATAAGATCATTCCTTAACTTCTTTTCCACCCATGAAAAAAGGGTTCTTAGGACCCATATCATTTTACAGATATATGGAAAAGCACCTGGAGGGAGAGTAACATAGAAAAATATAACCAGAGGAGTGGGGGTTTCATAGACATTCCAAACTCCCATTTCTGTTTTCATAAAAGACAGTCTTCCCCACCTGCTTTTGCTGTGAAGCATTTAATTTGGCCTTCATCATTTCGCCCACTTAGAGTTTAGCAAAAGCTAAGCTATGCAGAAATACCATAAAAGAAAAATAAAATTCAGTCTGCAGAGTTCACAGTTGCCTTATTCTGTTCCTGGGGTTTGAGTTTTTGTTGTTGTTGTTTTGTATTGCTGATTACTCTTATTTTGTGCAAATAATTTAATTCTTCCTTTCTGAATTGGATTGCAACTATATGCTGATACCTTATTTAAACATTACTTTTCCTACTTATTGAGTCTGCTACAGTTATACCATGAAAAGCAGAACAATGGGAAAATATGTGGCTGAAAGGATTGAAATTTACATTAAGTTATAATCTTAAAGATAATTTTTATAAAATGATGTACCGCATACACATATTTATATATGGTGATTTAGAAATGGGGTGGCCGGTCTTAATGTCCCTTTAAGGCTACAGCGCGACTTGGAAAATGATTATGTCCCTGCCTCCCTGCTAGCTCTTACCAGTCCAACGTGAAACGCTCTTTGCAATCTTCTGGCTCCAAGCCAGCTGGGTGACCTTGGGCTAGTCCCTCTCTCTCAGCCCTAGGAAGGAGGCAATGGCAAACCATTTCTGATAAGCCTTGCCAAGAAAACTGCAGGGACTTGTCCAGGCAGTCTCTGAGAATCGGACACGATTGAATGGATTATACACACACACACACACACACACACACACACACACTATGTTTGGAGGGGAAGTACACTGAGACTGAGAGAACTGAAATACACAAGATCTCAATAGCGATAATTAAATCCTGACAGTGACCATTCATGAACTGAATTAGATGGACCAGTAGACTCGCACTATAATACAGTAACCTTTATTCCAAATTGTTCTGAATAGTTATGAATTTTCATGCAAATTTTTGCTATGGCTAACTCAAATAAAATATACACCTATTTTATGCCATAAGCCTAAGAGTGGGATTAAAGACATGACTGCTCTGTTTTTGCAGAAGAAAAAGGACAACACTGCCATGAATTTGTCAGGTGGTGTGATACACCATGGTTGAAAAGGTATGTCAGGCAAGTAAACAGCTACACAAATACCATTTATTCTACCCTACTGCCAAAATTCCATTTAATCCTTTTTTTCCCAAGCTGCATGTTAAAGAGAAAAAAATGTTCACTATTTCTGGAGAGAATGTGACCTTGATATTTCTGATTACTGTCAATTGTAATCAGAATCGTAGGGCCAAACTGCATGGTCTACTGCCACTAATTTTCACATTAATCCAGTATCAACATCTCCTCTACAAATGGTTCTCCTTTGCCTCACAACAAAGCAAGGGTTGTCAGGTAACATTTCACCTAGATGCGGTAGCATCTGATTTAACCCAGAAATAAAGAAAGCAAGAAATGAATGCAACACTATTCTGTTTTTTCATGGTAAACGAAAAGGAATTAAATTCAATTTACTTTCTATATTGATTAAACATTCAAAAGTATCCATCTTAGACTGTATTACAATAGCATGCTGGCAGAGGCTGTGGTTTAAATACCTCCCCATAAAAATAAATAAATACGCCCCCTCAAAAAAAATACTGACTAGGGAAAATGTTATCAAATCAAGGCATTAGCTTAGCTATAACCTTACAAGATTAGAGCTGGTTTGGAGATGTCACTCCAAATTTTGATTGGTGGCTTCCGAAGAAATTTTTTGTACAGGGCACCACTTCCTCCTTTCCTTTATCCATTTATTGGTGCCTGAAAGAGGCTGATTCACTGTACTTCTTATCTGAGAAAATACCCACACCTGCCTACTCTCCATTCTAACCTTCAAAATCTACCATCAATTCTAAGGCTACAAGCTTTGGGCAGCAAAACTCCATATGACCACTAAATGGTAGCAAGGAGTTAAGAGTTTCCTGTATTTATTTCCTGCCATCTTTTGATTATTGGATTTTTGCAGGTCAGATCTGATAGCCCTAAATTCTCACAATTCTGGTCCTAGATTAAGAAAGATTAGGATGATACTTATATTTTCACTGTGGATAAAAGGGATTTTCCTTGTAACTTTTTGTATTGGATACAAATCCAAGATGGCGGTCGGGAGCAAACGCCGGTCATTGCGGCTCTGAAGAAGGGGCTCCAGACTTTCTGAGCTTTGAAACTTCTGGAAGCTCTTGAGAACTTGTGCCTGGGCTTTGATTCCCAGCCCATTCCCAGCCCATTGACTAACTGTGGTTTCAGGGGAGAGTTACCAGTGTTCTCACTCGCTGGATCATCACCTTGTTGTGGTGAGTGGGCTTGTGTGTTCCCAATGAACCCTGTGAGCGAAGCCGTCGGGAGTCAGGTACTCCTGGCAGGGTCACCCATGGCGGTAAGGTCCAGGGGGAGGAACCAGACAAAGAACGATCCAAGAAAGTCCTCAACGGCAGAACAGGCGGAAGATAACAAGGTGTATTGTTACAACGGCTGCGAAGGCAGATGAAGGCTGCAGCAGACAAAAGGTCACCAATCGTCATGGTATTAGAGCCTTTTTCTGTGAAGGTTGTGTGCTGATCGTTGTGCACCGATCTCCACACATAAAACAAATTCACGCACAGGCGTCTTCCAACCACACCAAACCCAAAACAACCAAAAGTCCCATGGCGACTGACGAATGGCAACGGGGGCAGGACTGTGAAATCCGGAAGCTCCTAGTCATGGACCAGCACATGGGCGGTGGATACGGATTCAGTCGCCCTGACTCAAGGATCGAGGCAGTTGAGTAGTTCGGCAGCTGTATCCACGACTGAGCAGCCCTATTTAGGATCCACTCTGCTCACCCCATATGGGGAGGGGGCTAGAAAAGGTGCCCTAAACATAGTCTGCCTCATTTTCTCCCTGACTGGATTACCGCGACCAGTGGGGTCACCATCTAGCGGTCGTAAAAAACACATGAATTTTGGAACATGGAATATACGGACACTGCAAGACAATATGGATAGTGAACGACCTGAACGTATGACTGCCATTATTGCAAGGGAGCTGACATTTTAATATTGATATAGCAGCACTCCAAGAAACTCGAAGAGCAGGAGAAGGACAGTTGAAGGAAAAAAAGGGAGGTTATACCTTCTTTTGGAAAGGACTGCCTGAACAAGAACGACGAATACATGGGATAGGCTTTGCTATCAAAAACAACCTTGTGAAGCTCTTGTCAGAAGTTCCCACTGGGATTAACGAACGACTCTCAACTCTGCGAATAAAACTCGCCAAAAACCAACAGGCAACTATCCTAAGTGCTTACGCACCAACACTAGATGCAGATGAGGATATCAAGGAAAAATTTTATACCCAGCTGGACACCATCTTATCAGAGATACCAAAGGAGGATAAAATTATCCTCCTGGGCGATTTCAATGCAAGAGTTGGGCGTGATTTTGATTTGTGGCCAGGGATCATTGGGAAAGAAGGAGTTGACAACAGCAACACGAATGGAATCTTACTTCTGACTAAATGTGCAGAGCATAACCTTGTCATTACTAACACACTCTTTCGCCAGGAAAATAAATTTAAAACATCATGGAAGCACCCACGGTCGAAGCACTGGCATCTTTTAGATTATGTAATTGTCCGTGCTAGAGATCGCCGTGATGTACTTCTCACCAGAGCCATGACGAGCGCCGATGACTGCTGGACAGACCATCGATTAATTCGATCCACGATGGCCATAAAGATTGTCCCTCATCGTAGGCTCCAAGGAAGAAAACCAAGGCGTAAAATGAATACACTGGCCCTTCAAGATCCTATTAAATGAGCTTGCTTTCAATCAACTCTCAAGGAACATCTGCCTATGGAACTTCCTGAAAATGTTGAGGAACACTGGACTAAATTGAAGACTTCTATTATTTCAGCCTGTGAACAAACTATCGGATACCAGACTAAGAGACATCAGGACTGGTTTGATGAGAACGATAGTGAGATTGAACATATTATTGACAAGAAAAGGAAAGCCTTCCAGATATGGCAAAAAGATATTAACTGTGCCGTTAAGAAAAAAATCTACGCCAGTGCAAAGGCAGAAGTCCAAAGAAGAACTAGAGAACTTAAGAACATATGGTGGATAAAAAAAGCCCAAGAAACCCAACATTTTGCAGATGCTCATGATGCACGGGGCTTTTTTAATGCCATAAAGGCCATCTATGGACCAACAAACCATGGTACAAATCCCTTACGCTCAGTAGATGGTGCTAAACTTCTAAAGGACAAAGAGTCTATTGCACTGCGCTGGAAAGAGCATTACTACAATCTCCTTAATCGTCACTCTACTGTGGCTGATGAAGTCTTCTTGCAAATCCCGCAAAAACAAATAAGAAATGAGCTTGCAGTACCCCCTAGTTTGGAGGAAGTCAGTAAAGCCACTAAACAAATGAAAAATAACAAAGCTAGTGGACCTGATGGGATTCCTGCTGAAGTCTTTAAAGAAGGCGGGCCTGAACTTACACAACAACTTCATAAGCTCATCGAAAAAATCTGGATGAGGGAGGAGATTCCAGCAGACTTTAGGGATGCCATAATTATCACTCTCTTTAAAAAGGGTGATAGAACAGACTGTGGAAACTATCGAGGCATCTCCCTTCTAGCCACAGCAGGCAAAATCCTGGCAAAGATCATCGCAAACCGTCTCCTATCTGTATCAGAAGACATCCTCCCTGAAACGCAAAATGGCTTCCGCCCTTCCAGGGGAACAGTGGATATGATCTTCACTGCACGACAGCTTCAAGAAAAATGCAAGGAGCAAAACCGCCCTCTCTACATGGTGTTTATTAATCTGACTAAAGCTTTTGATACTGTAAATCGTACTGCTCTCTGGACCATCCTTCTGAAAATCGGATGCCCTGATAAATTTGTGAACATCTTGCGGTTACGCCATGACGACATGATGGCAACAATCCTGAATAACAATGGCTCTCAAAGCGATCCATTTAAAGTGGAATCCGGCGTTAAACAGGGATGTGTTATTGCTCCAACCTTATTCGCTATCTTCATCGCTATGGTTATGCACCTTGTTGAAGAGAAACTTCCTAGTGGTGTAGAAATTATATATCGAACAGATGGAAAGCTTTTTAATCTTAGTAGGCTGAAAGCAAAAAATAAGGTAATTGCAACTTCTGTTATAGAACTTCAATATGCTGATGATAACGTAGTCTGTGCACACTCCGAGGAAGATCTTCAAACTATCCTAAACATCTTTGCAGAAGCATATGAAAAACTCGGCCTCTCGATTAACATTAAAAAAACCAAAGTGCTTTACCAGCAAGTTCGAACCAATCCCTCTGCAGTGCCATCAATCCAGCTTAAAGGTGTGTCACTAGAAAATGTCGATCACTTTTCTTATCTCGGCAGCCATCTATCTACAAAAGCCGACATCGACGCCGAAATTCAGCATCGCCTAAGCTCTGCGAGTGTAGCTTTCTCCCGAATGAAGCGTAGAGTGTTTGAGGATCGGGACATTCGCAGGGAGACCAAAATGCTTGTTTACAAAGCCATTGTACTACCAACCCTTCTGTACGCCTGTGAAACATGGACCCTCTACAAACGCCACCTCCAACTTCTTGAAAGATTCCATCAACGCTGCCTCCGAAAAATTCTGCAAATTACTTGGGAAGATAGGTGGACTAATGTTAGCGTATTAGAAGAAGCAAAAACCACCAGCATTGAAACAATGATCATCCAACATCAACTTCGCTGGACCGGTCATGTTGTTCGAATGCCTGACCATCGTCTTCCAAAGCAGCTACTTTACTCCCAACTTAAGAATGGAAAACGGAATATTGGTGGACAGCAAAAGAGATTCAAAGATACTCTCAAAGCTAATTTAAAAAAAATGTAATATCAGCATTGAGAACTGGGAAGCCCTAACTCATGAGCATTTCAATTGGAGGTCCTCCTTTATTAATGGCGCTATGGACTTTGAAGAAGCACGAGTACAGGGCAAAAAGGAGAAAAGAGCTAAAAGGAAGGCACGTCAGGCAAACCCTCATCATGACCGTCTCCCACCTGGAAACCTATGCCCTCATTGTGGGAGGTTATGCGGATCCAGAATTGGCCTTTATAGCCACTTACAGATCCACCATTAAAATTTTACCTTTGGAAAACAATCTTACTCGGCTACGAGTGATCGCCAATGTAATGTATGTACCGGTGTTCCCTGAATGGAGTGGCGAGGCAGCAGAATGCAGCAGAACACGACGGCCTCGGCAGACGCCCAAGGTTTGGAAGGGCTAGGCGGCGTGGTAGTCATGTGTGTGGTCCCTGGAGGCTCGGTTGTTGGAGTGACAGCTCCCCTGGTGAGACCCCCCAATGTGACAGACCGGCACGGAGGAGCAGCAGCGCAACGAGCTTTGACACGGTGGGTGAATCCCAGCACGGCTGATAGACTTGCTAACAAGCTCCAGGCGCGGCGGAGCTCCAGGTGCGGCAAGTTTGGAGTAGGAGAACTGGTGAGCTGATGGGACGGGGAAACACGGAGATGAGCCCCAGCGCAATGGTCTAGTGGGGTGACGAACCCCAGGCGCAGTGAACCAGCACGGCAAGCCGATTGGATGATGACCCTGAGGGGTAGAGAATTAAGAGCAATAAGCCCCAAAGTAATAGACCAACGCATAAGTTCAGAAGACGACGAGCCCCAAGCGTGGCAGATCAGCGTGGAGGACTAGCGGGGCGGCAACCCTTCAGAATAACAGGCTAATGTGGAGGACCAGTGGGGTGTTGAACCTCCAACACGACAGACCAACGTGGACTTGTCATCCAGTGGGGTGATAAGCCCCCAGTAGAGCAGGCCTGTGAACCCAGACGCAGGGCCAGGATTTGTGGCCTGGTTATCCACCTGGAGATCAGGGCGGAAGAAAAATAACTACACGGACTAACCCCCATGAAGATCTGGAGATCGTCCCATTCAAACTAAGGCGCCAGAGGGTTTGTAGGGGTCCCTTGGTATGAGTGTGGGCCCCCCTGGGTGAGAGACGAGGTGGGGGGAGCCAAGATTGTATGGTTCTGTAAGAGTACCCCCCTGGGTGAGAGTCAGGTGGGGTAGGAGTGATTGCTGGTGAGTGTTGGTACCTCTCCCTGACCAGTGAGAGAAGTTGAGGGAGAGGTACAGAATGTGAGTGGGGAGGGTGCTGGACCCTACCAGTGCCGAGAGCTAGAGCTGGTGCACTGGGGGGTCTTGCCACTACCCGACATTGTATGAGATTGGATGATGGATGAATGGGTGTGGCATCAGACGAGACACCGGGGCAGGGGAGGAAGGGTGGCAGTTGTCATCCGAGAGTCCCTTGTGGCCTTCAGGGGCGCTGCTCCACAAGTGACCGGATGTGAGACCCTGTTTTTCAAGTTGGGTTCACGAGAACAGTTGGGAGTGTTGCTGCTGTACCAGCCTCCCTGCTGCGTAGCAACCTCCCTGCCTGAGCTGCTCGAGGCTGTCTTGGGGTTGGCAGTGGAGTTTCCCAGACTTATGGTTCTGGGGGACTTCAATCTGCCATCCCTGGGACGGTCCTCGGAGGCAGTCCAGGAGTTCATGGCTACCATGGCAGCTATGGGCCTGTTTCAGATTATTCGTGACCCGACTCGTGACAGTGGTCTCACTCCAGACTTAGTTTTCTTGTCCGAGCAGTGGCAATGTGATCTGAGGGGAGAGTTACATCTTTCCCCATTGTCATGGTCAGACCACGCCCTGGTGACCCTGAGACTCTCTTGTGCTGCCCCACTCCGCAGGGAGGCGGGACCCATTCGATTGGTCCGCCCCTGGCGACTGATGGACCCAGTGAGGTTTCAGAAGGGGCTGGGGGTTATACCCGAAGTTCTGATGCACGGTCCAGCAGAGGTCCTGGCTGCAGCCTGGAATAAGGCAGCGGCCGGAGCCCTGGACAAGATCGTGCCTATGTGACCTCTCCGGCCCTGCTCGGCCCATCACTCTCCATGGTTTACGGAGGAGTTGAGGGCTTTGAAAAGGGTTAAGAGACGTCTACAGTGCCGCTGGAGAAAGACAAAGACTGAATCTGACCGAACACTATCTAGAGCCGCAGTTAAGGCCTACCTTGTGGCGGTAAGAGCGGCGAAACGTGAATATTTCTCCGCTCTTATTGCGTCCGCAGAATGCCACCCGACAGCCCTGTTTAAGATTACAAGATCGCTTTTGGGTCGGGAGCAAGGGGAGACCCATTTACAGGGCCGATCGGAAGAGTTTTCTGAGCATCTGAAGGACAAAATCGCTCAGATTCATTCCAAGTTGGACTCCAAGCGTGAGACAAGATCTGGGGAGATGCCAGAGGCTCGTACTTACCATGTTATCTGGGAGCAGTTTGATCCTGTTGTTCCTGATGAAGTAGACAGGATCCTCGGGACTGTAAACGCCACCACATGCCAACTTGACCCATGTCCCTCCTGGCTGGTGAAATCAGCTAGTGAGGTGACATGTGGCTGGGTCCTGGCGATTATAAATTCGTCCTTGAGGGAGGGGGTGTTCCCGGCTGCCTTTAAGGAGGCGCTAGTGCACCCCCTCCTCAAGAAACCATCTCTGGACCCTACCATCCTGGGAAATTTTCGCCCAGTCTCCCACCTTCCCTTTTTGGGAAAGGTGGTTGAGAAGGTGGTGGCGTTGCAACTCCAGAGGATCCTGGAGGAAACGAATTATCTGGATCCCTTTCAGTCTGGTTTCAGGCCGGGATATGGGACGGAGACCGCATTGGTCGCGCTTATGGATGATCTCTGGCGAGAGCGGGATGGAGGGAGTGCGTCCATCCTGGCTCTCTTAGATCTCTCAGTGGCTTTTGATACCGTCGACCACGGTATACTTTTGGGATGGCTCAGGGAGTTAGGGGTGGGCAGCGTAGTTTTGCGCTGGTTCACATCCTTCCTCCGGGGCCGTTCCCAGTCGGTGTTGATAGGGGAGGAGAGAGCTGACCCGCGACCCCTGTCTTGTGGGGTGCCGCAGGGGTTGGTTCTCTCTCCCCTCCTATTCAACATCTACATGAAGCCGCTGGGCGAGATCATCCGTCACCACGGGATGAGGTATCACCAATATGCTGATGATACCCAGTTATACATCTCCAGGTGAAATAGGTGATGCGGTCAATGCCTTATCTCAGTGTCTGGAGGCTGTGGGGGTCTGGATGGGGAACAACAGACTTCAACTGAACCCTGGTAAGACGGAGTGGCTGTGGATTGATGGCCCTCCTAGATCCGGGAAGTTGTCATCCTTTGTTCTGGGTGGGGTTGCACTACCTCACTCAGATCCAGTGCAGAATCTGGGGGTCCTCCTGGACTCGCGACTCCTGCTCGAAGAGCAGGTGGCAGTCGCGGCCAGGAGGGCCTTTGCACAACTTCGAGTTGTGCGCCAGTTATGCCCTTTCCTGGATCGGGAGGCCCTACGAACAGTCACTCACGCCTTTGTCATCTCCTGTATAGACTACTGTAATGCGCTCTACATGGGGCTACCCTTGAAGAGTATCCGGAAGCTTCAGCTGGTACAGAATGCGGCGGCGTGAGCATTTATAGGTGCCATGAGATCGGCACATGTAACACCTCTGCTACGCGAGCTGCATTGGGTGCCAGTTTGCTTCCGGATCCAATTCAAGGTGTTGGTGATTACCTTTAAAGTCCTACATGGCATAGGGCCAGGGTACCCGAGGGACCATCTCGTCCCAATAACATCGGCCTGCCCCACCCGTGCATGCAGGGAGGGCATGCTTCGGACCCCCTCAACAAGAGAATTCCATCTAGTGGGGTCCAGGAGGCATGCCTTCTCTGCGATAGCGCCCGCCTTATGGAATATCTTGCCCCCGGAGGTGAGACTGGCCCCTTCACTCCTGGCCTTTCGGAAGGCCCTTAAGACCTGGCTCTGCCACCGGGCCTGGGACGACAGAGGCAGCAGTGCCTCCTGGGGTTGGCTGGCCCCGTAGCAGTATGATCTGTGCTACGGTCCCCAATCCATCTTGGATTTTATTTATTTTTTATATTTTTTAGATATCTTCTATTTTATATGTTTTTAAATTTTGATTATTGTAGCCCGCCCAGAGTCCCTTCCATGGGAGATGGGTGGGGAATAAATTGAAATAATAAATAAATAAATAAAATAATAAATTAAGTCATCAACCCTGAAAAATAAAGCATGAAAAAGGAGAAACATTTCCTAAAGCAGCCTTCCCTGATTGTCTCCCTTCCAAAAGTGTTAGGTAGCAACTCCCATCATCTGCAGCCAGCATCATCATTTGCCTGCTGACCAGTGGAAGTTGTAGCTCCATCTATCTGGGAGACACCAATTGAGAAGCACTGCCTTAAGGCATCAGTTTTCCCCAAATCTTCAGCTGTATAACATTCATGCAAGGCTGTTGTAGAAAACTTTTCTCTTTTCTTTTCTTTTCTTTTCTTTTCTTTTCTTTTCTTTTCTTTTCTTTTCTTTTCTTTTCTTTTCAAGAGGACTTTCATCTTGGGATATGTATTAATTAAAATCAGAGCTGATATACTCTGGACCATAGCAAACTTCAAAACTGCCACAGATGTTTCTGCAAATGTACAGTTAAGATCAGTCAGGTATAACGATGTATATCTATAATGATGTATGTAAGCCCCCTAGAGTCCTCCGTTAGGGAGGGGATAGGTGGGGTATAAAAACAATAATAAATAAATAAATAATAAATAAATAAATAAATAAATAAATAAATAAATAAAACTTCAAGCGGTTATTCAATAGGGTGTTCTGGGAATGCAGAAAATCATATATCTGTTTTTCCCATTCAATTAACTACTTTTTGATTAAGGCACTTAGTCATTCAAAAACATATTCAGATTTGTTTGAATTGTATCACAGCCCTGTCTGCTAAAAGTAAGTTAGTCATTTTCTTCCATAATAACAAGCAACTGTGATACTTTTAAAAGAAAAAAGAAAAGAAAAATGCTATTCATGACAAGAGGGCAAAGTTTTTGATCACCATAACTTTGACTCATGCAAATTATCATGGAGGAAAATATTACAGGTACATTTTCAAATAGAAATTTATCCTACCATTCATTCTTGAGTTGTCTTGTAATCTCTGCTTATTGGGATATGATTATTTGTCAAAAAATCTATTTCAGAACAATGAAAATACTAAAATGAGTTGCATTAAGATTTAGTTGAGCTCAGCTACTTCTGTTATGGATGACTAACTTGCCTCATTAATTTCAACCAGTTGACTTTGAGCATAATTAAATTCTGGATCAAGCCCACTAAGAGGAATCGAGACAATCACAACAGCTGAAAAATTAAGATATATGATCTATAGTTCTGTAGATGAATTGTTTTTACAGAGTCAGTTGGGTGATCTCTAAGCATGGACAAGTGAAAGCTGGGCAAAAATGACCATTTTCTGTGGACAATATAGCCTGCCTACCTGTCTTTCTATGTAAAAATTCTGCAGGTGGGGAATACAATCTAAAATCTATTAAGATTTGGCCTTAAATTTTCCTGAATTCCATTCTTATGCATTTATTTATTTATTTATTTATTTCTCCAACTTATATCACCGCCCATCTCCCCCCACAGAGGGGACTCTAGGCGGTTTACAACAAGTTAGCAATTAAAAGATATAAAAACATATAAAATACAATAAACAATATATATAACCAACCATAAGTTAAGTTAATTAAAAATATATAGAACCCAAGAGGCTCTGATGTCATATTTAAAAGAACTCTATGGCACAAGCCATCCCCATGAGGAGCTGTCACTCTTCCCATCCCAAGTGAGGTGGCAGAGCCAGGTCTTCAGTTGCTTTCATAAGTGTGGGGGCTTGCCTCACCTCTAGGGGCAGAATATTCCAGAGGGCGGGTGCAACTGCCGAGAAGGCCCACCTCCTGGATCCCGTCAGATGGAATTCTCTTGTAGACGGGGTCCGTAGCAAGCCCTCTCTGCATAACCGGGTGGGGCGGGTTGATACTCTGGGGATGAGGCGGTCCCTTAGGTAACCTGGTCCCATGCCATGTAGGGCTTTAAAGGTGACAACCAACACCTTGAATTGGACCCGGAAGCAAACTGGTAACCAATGCAGCTCGCGCAGCAGAGGTGTCACATGTGCCGATCTTGGGGCACCCATAACTGCTGGGTCACATCATAACTCCATATATGATGTGGATGCAAATAGAAACTGCTCATATTCATCCATTCATAAAACTTGGCTCTTCTGTGCTTTAGAGACAACCATGATGTTGTCTCTAAAAGCAAGTTTGTGAACTCTAGAATATGTAGAGGGTGTTTTTTTTCCCCAATACAACTTGGGGAGCTATTGTTTGAAGGTGGAGATAAAAGTTATCTAGGCATATGCAAAAGCTATTGGATATACAGTATCTTGTTTTTGTATGAGTATGTGTGTGCTTGTGTGTTTTGTAGCCAATCTGCAAATATAAGCTGTTTTTCAAAAGTATAATTTTAAAAATATATATTATCTAGCTTGTTCTAGAATAGAGCAATTCAGAAATTGAAATTAGCATTTTTTCATATCTTTGTTTATCAGATGACCAAAATAACTTTTGGGAGGGGGGATATTTCAGATTTTGACTTTTTGTTTTAAGAAAATGATATTTTAAAATGATCTTTTAAAAAATCTTTTAAAATATTGCCAAACTGCAATGGCTCATTTTTATGTAGTTTAAAAGTACTGTATCTTGTTTACCGATAAAAAAGAACTACATTAGTAGTGAAAACCAACAATAAATAATCCAGCTCAGACAATATCTCTGCATCAGTGAAATATAATGAAAAGCAATGGGAATGCTTTTTGCTTCTATTATGTCTGGAAACTATTATACGGCCTAGCTGGAATTTGACTTGGTCATCATCAATGAATAGGCAGCTTATTTTTAGATACTGTAATTATTTTCTAAATTGTAAAAATGATTATACTTAAATGTGCATAGATACCAAAAGAAAGAAATTACTATGAAACTCTTGTTTATTTTTCTACTTTTCATTCTTGTATGTGGGTAAAATTATAGCTTCTAACAAATTTAAGGCTGGTAGACATGAATATCCAAGTGCATTGAATATTATGTATTTATTTACAGCATCAATGTCCTGCTTTCCAGTCTGAAGCCCTCAGACCAGTTAAAACTGAAATTACCACACTCTACAATAAAATTCAAGGTATAAAACAATATAACAATAAGATCAAGTTAATAAATAATTATTAGAGCAGCTGGTGAGAAGGTAGATGGGGAAATTCAAGAACTGCATGGGCAAATGGAAAGGTTTTTAATTTATGGTGGAAGCACTGAAAAGAGGGACACATTCCACATGGTTGGGACCACTGTAGAAAATGCTTGCCTCCATACAGAATAAATTGGGTATCAGCAGACTGTGTTACAATCATCACAACATTCTAATCAGAATGAGTGGATTAGGGAAGTCCTCAGATAGGCTGATTTTCATAATAATGCAAAGCATGTAGGGCTGTGCACTGCCATGATCTCAGCCATGAACTCAGCATTGATTGGGACAATTCATAGCTTTTAACTCATTCTTGCTGAAACAGAGGAGTTTAATTTTGTGGAGTCCTTGGTGCTCTCTGAGCTTGGTTGTTTGCTTGCAGACATTTCATTACTCAACTAGGTAACATCATCAGTGCTAGTGGTGTGGGATTTGCTCCCTGTTCATATACAGTAGCTTGCTCTGCCAGTTTTGGGGTGTGTGTGCACAAAAGCAGTCACAATTGTGCCATTTAATATACTGTTCAAGGACCTTGCTCAGTATAGACATCAAGGTGACAAGTCTGTGGTTTTCCTGATCCTTCTTCTAGAAGATGGGGACAACATTTGTTCTCCAGCCTTCTGGAACCTTGCCAGACCTCCAGGAGTTTTCAAACGTTGCTGAGAGTAGTTCTGCAATCACCTACACCAGTTTCTTCAGTATTTTGGAATATAATCTGTCTGGCCTTGGATATTTAAATTATTTTAATCAGCTAAATTCTCTCTTCCCTCTCCTTGTATATCCTAATTTGCAGCTCTCTTCTTCCCCTGGGGGCATAAAAGTGACCAGCTAGGGTTCCATTTCCTTTCTGGGAGAAGTTAATAGGAATTAACTGCTGCCTTTTCAAAATCACCAAAGTACCAAGTCAACATTTCCTCTTTGTCCTATGTTCTCTTTGGCTTTCCTTTTGTTTCTACCATACCCAAAGAACTCTTTTTAAAATAGATTTTGATAATTTTCACAAGCCTCAGCTTGCTCTGAGCTTTAATTTTTCTGACACAGTTCCTACAGTTTCTGGAAATCCGGAGTCTGGTAGCACCATTTCTAACACGATTTATTAAAGTTGGAAAAGATGCTGCCAGACTCCTGATTCTTTGCTACTATAGACCAGTGTTTCTCAACCTTGGCAACTTTAAGATGTATGGACTTCAACTCCAAGAATTCCCCAGCCTTCTATTCTTCTTTGGCTTTTTGCTTCTTTTGTAGTTTCCATTTCTTTTTCTCTTCAGTGTTTTAGAGAGCTCTGTGTGAATCCATGTTGGCCATTTTTTTTATTTCTCCCATTTTTCTTCTTATAGGAATTGTGTGCAATTATAGCTTAAATATGTTGTTCAATAGCACGTCCCACCCTTCCTAAATGCTCTTCTCCTTCAATATTTCAAACCAGTGGATCCAACCAATCTTCCCTTGGAGTTCATCAAAGTCCAATTTTGTTTGATAAAGTACAGTCCTGATTTTACAAAGTTGCATAGGGCAAAGCTTTCTTTGAATTCAGTTCTGAAGAAATAAGAATTGCAAAAACGTGAAAGGGAAGAAAATGAGTGTGTCAAATGTTTCCATTTTTGAATGTCTGGATACTTTATCAATCTAGCTACATTGGAATTCTCCTCCACTTTGGAGTGTATCTGTTCCTTGTATTAGGAATTTTTTTAAAAAACCCTGCAAATGTACTCTCAGAGTTGTTTAGTCATACCTCCATGACTTCAACAAAACTAAATTTTTACTTCATTAAAGAATTTCAACAGAAACCTATCACAAGGCAGCTTACCATATTTTCAAATGTATGTACAAAATAATCCAAATGAACTAGAAAAAATAGTCAATCTAAATTTAAAACGATATGTGGCAGTAAGAATATTCACAGATTTCCTGATGCTAAATGAATCTCCCAAAGTGTCTTCATCTGCCAGTTAAAGAAGCCAAAGAAGAATTGCTATGGCATTCTTGGGTCGAGAGTATTTTAGTATACACAGTCTTTGCTTAATGAATGTACAGTATATCACAGCAGCAGTCCTTCTTATTAGTGTGTGTGTGTGTGTGTGTTTTAATCTGTTCAATCATGTCCGATTCTCAGAGACTGCCTGGACAACAGGTCTCTGCAGTTTTCTTGGCAAGGTTTTTCAGAAGGGGTTGGCATTGCCTCCTTCCTAGGGCTGAGAGAGAGTGACTGGCCCAAGGTCACCCAGCTGGCTTTCTGCCCAAGGCAGGACTAGAACTCACGGTTTCCCAGTTTCTAACCTGATGCTTTAACCACTACACCAAACTGTAATTTCAGACGGATGGATGGATGGATGGATGGATGGATGGATGGACGGACGGACGGACGGACTGAATTTGGTAGCTCATCACTAGCTGGGAAATTTAAAAGTGGGTTACAATCCCCTCCCCCCAAAAAAGATAAAAGTTTAAAATCAAGTAAAATAAATAATTGTATTTAAAACATACACAAATCATAATAAAACTGATAAAGAGGCATTTAAGGGACAGAAAGAATACTCAAGTTATAGATGCCAAGTCACAGAAGAGAATGCCAGATCTGCACTTGACACTGAAAGGCAGATATTGTTCATGCGAGCTTGGCCTCCAAGATAAGGACATGTCAAATATTGATTTGGTATTATAAGAGGATTACAAATGATTAGCCATTTAATTTAGTATTACTGTAAAGTTGCTGACTCTTTCAGCTTTTATCTACAGTAGCATGACAGCTGCTTTCAAACTGTATCTAGAATTAAATATATCACAGTAATGTGTCAGCTGTTACATAATCTCTGAATGAGAAGAGTTTTGCATACAGAGATTTGCCCCTTATTCATACATAGGAATTTCAAAACTGAAAAATTTTGGGCCTACTATTTGCTTTTCTCTAAGTGCAAAAAGAAAATCGACATTTAAAAAGGATAGCAATGCTGTTACTTTTTACAATATTAGTCAAGCCTTGTTTATAGTAGAAGAGAATAAGATATTCAGACACAAACCTTTTTTTTCCTTATCACTATTTTTAAAAGTTTGTTTGGTTTGGTTTATCTGGTAAAAAGTATATTTTGTTGCAGCTGAATTAGAACATGATACAGTGGCATATGATACAGTGGCATAATCCACACTTACAAATTTATTGAAAAGTGGCATTTAAGAAAGTACAATAGACAGTATGTATTTTTTTCGTTCTTCCATTTAACAATTCTCTCTCAGTGCCATTCCCTACCACAGAAAGTCCTAAACATAAGAACTATGATATTTCTTTATGCCACTATCTCTTCTACGTTTTTCATCAACCCTGATTCTTCCTCACTTATGATTTCTCTTCTCACATGATAAAAATGAGTTTGGGAAAAAAAGACAAGAAGGGACACAAGAGAGGTGTATACAGTTATTATACAATTATAGATGTTGTGGAGAAAGTTTAGAAAGAGAGGATTTGTTTCTTTTTTCATATAAGTGGTACCAGGATGATCCAATGAAGCTTAATGGTAAGAGATGTAAGATAGTACATCTTCAAATAATGCATAATTAAGCAAAGATGTGGAAAAAGACTCCACAGACCCAATTTATCACTTCCGTACTCTGAAAAGCTAAATATGTCTCAGATTTCCTTCAGCCTCAGGAGCCTTAATTGTCTGAAGTCACAATGCCCCTTCCCAGTTATACAAATTATCCTCTAGCTCTACAATATCCCTAATCCCCGGGGGGGGGGGAACTTACCTTGATCCATATCAGTGACAGGGGGCTTACCCTCACATTCCACTAACTATAGCGTGAAAATGCTCAACTAACTGTATTTAGAGGACATGTTGTCATGATGCAGCTTTCTTCTTATCCCCAACCCGCCATAAGGCAGCTTACATTCATCTTTAGGTGTTCCACTTCAAAAGTCATGCTCTTCCTCTACTCCCAACAAAAGTCTTGCTGTATGGACATTCTACAATAGTCAGTTGGTGGTCTTGATCATGATGCAGTCAGGGGCTGGGATCTGCAGAGCAAGCTTCGGACATCTTGCACTGCTGCATGCATGCCCCCTTGTCTCTGGTTACTGGCAACAGTTTGGTTTGGACTGCAGGAGAAATGGGGCACCTGGCTTTTGTAGAGGTATCTGCCTGAGTAACACCTGACCAGCACTTCACAAAGCACCATTCAGGCAGTACATGGAATATATATATATATATATATATATATATATATATATATATATAGGTTCAGCAGCTTTCTGGAGGAACATTAGATTTTTTTAAAAAAAACATGTATTTAGTGTTCTTTTGAAATAGTGGCAGACCTGTGATTAAAGAACAGAATTTCTCTACAGGAGGTCAGCTTAAACTGGGGAAAAGAGTCAGGTTCTGCCCAATGTGTATTGCTGGTCCTGTCCCAAATGAGTTCATTACAGGTTTTCAGCTGCTTCTTCTGACATGGGGTTTCTGTTTGGCCAATTCCAGGGCCATTTTGCACATTCCATGGGATACTTCTGAATACTGCTAGCTACTCGCTGCTTGCACTGCCTTCTCCTTGCAGCACCTATCAATTTGGATAATAGATAAATAGAGTGGCTGACAAGTTGGAAGGCCAGAGAATGGGCCTGGGATGAAGTGGAAGGGATTTCTTTTGATCCACTATGTGGTCAAGGCAAGTAGGTCAGGTATGTATTTATTTGGTCAGTGACCAGCAAAATCCACTATGTGAATTCCCTTGCAAAAGACTGGTAGATCCATGTTCTGAACTAGTTAGAGTGGTAAGTCACCAGCATGGAGAACTTTCATGCCTGTCATTCAGGCAGCTTGAAAGGTAGCTAAAGCCTCTATCCCAATCACCTGCACACGCTTACCCAAGCCTGCTCCACTGCAAGTTAAGGAGAGCCATTGGTGGTAATTTTGGGGTGACACTGGGTGGGAGGGGAAGTGAAGCCAGGGGAATCCACCGTTCTCTATCATTAAATCATCCTCTAATAAAGCTATAAGGGCATGACCACTCACAAGCCTCATTGCTGTGGCAGATTAGAGTTCAGCTGTCAGACCACTGAATATTATGTCATCGTACTTTTTTGCTGACTCAAGTACTGGAAGAGTGCACATTCACATCTCTGTGACGAAGAGCCCATTGGCCGCTAGCAATCTATGTTGTAGGAGTTCTCTTTGATTCCATATCCCATGATCTTTGCATAGCAGGCTCCACAACTTGGATGCCCAGCCTATCATTGGCATTCCATCTTCAGTTCTTGAGGCAGAGTGACATTGGGAGACAATTTGGCAAAATTTTTGCCCCCTCACAATCTCTCTCATTTGAACTTTTTACCTTAAAATGTAACAAATACATTAGACAAATTAATGAAGACTAAGGCTACAGTAATCATGAGGGATATATGTTACCCAAAGATCTGAGGCAGGATCCCTCTAAAAATCAGGATGATTGCTCTCATATCCCAGTTGTGAATGTCTCAAAGGCATCAAACTGAGTAATAAAGGAAATAGGATGTTATTCTAGATACCCTTTGGTCATGTCACATGTATTCTGAATGTTTTCTTCAAGTTTCTATTTCCTAGGCTATCTAGCCTTCATTTATCATGCAAGCTACCAAGCTATTCCATGCTACCACACTGCTTAGGGATTATTATAATAATAAGTGAAAAATGCGCTCTCTCTTTCTCTGCAATAAAATTCTCAGTTATCAGCCTTTCCAGTTCTCCTGATTATGGATCTTTCCTTGTTTTACCATATCAGCCTCAGTCAGCAGTGAGTATAATTAATTCCACTTTATTACATAGGAAGGCACAAGAACCAATTTTCTTTTTGCATAGAAAACAAAGAGAAAATGCCTCAACTTTAACATAATTTAAAATCAGCAATTCTTGAACAAGGTTATTGCTTCAGCTAATTATGCATTTAACTATTACAACTACCAATAATCAAATACATGTAGACATCAATATGCCAACTATTCTTATACAAACACTTGTTCTAAATATAGTTGGCATTCAATTCCATTTTAGCGTGGAATACTTATCTTGATACCTGATCATAAAAGACTTTTCTCAGCATGTGGAAATAGTATAATAGCAATGGACAAGCTATGAAAAACAAAACAGCCATATCGATTCTCTGCAGTACTATTGGAAGTTCTTTGATAAATATGACTATGCTATCTGTCTAAAGATTCTTCAGGTTAAATTTAACACTTTTTAAAAATATTTCCTTCTGTAATCTATCAGTATGCACCATTGCCCTAACAATAAAATATGAAGAGTTGTTGGAGGAGCATTTAAGGAATAATCTGCTTGATACTGGACAGCTTGGCACATTTGCAGATTTCTTTGGACACACTTAATGGATCTGTTCCCTATGACTTGCTAATTATTTGCTATTTTACATTTTATTTTCATGTGCATGAATACTTTGTACTCCAGTCTGCTTTGCAATGTCTCCACTGGATGTTATATATTAAATGCATCAATAAAATGTTTGTAGGAAAAGTAATGGACATGGCAGAAAATGATAAATTGACATGTTTATTAAAAGAAAATACAAATTATTACTTTCTTAAAGAGTGGAAACCATTAACGGACTATTTGCAAAATGCAGGAGGGGCAAAGCTTATATGGGGTTTTGAAGATTAAAATATATATAAATTGATATATTAGACAGGAAATGTTTTACAACGTTATATATAGACCTAGCATGTAAGAGATTATTTTTTAAATTACTATGACCAAAGATAAATTGGAAGTTGACTAATTTCTATGTTTCATCTTTCTCTTTTTCTATTTGCTTTACTACACTTTTTCTTTTCTTTTCTTTTCTTTTCTTTCTTTGATTTGTATTTCTATTTCTTTTTCATTTTCAAACTTTTATCTATGTATACTTAAAATTCAATAAAATATATTAAAAAAATAAAAATAAAATGTTTGTAGGATCATAACAGCTTTTCTCAAACTCTTTCTGGAAGACGTAGCCATGGTCCTTGTTTCTTTGATAGCAAACTGTCACTAGGGATGAAAAGAGTCTAAGAGCGTGATGGAGAACACCCATGAATATTCTTTTCTTCTGGCGTTCTTCCATCTCAGTTTTGATTCAAAACATGCTATAGGAAGTGGGAGGTTTCATGTAGGCTTAAGTAAGCTGAAAAAGAAGACCTGCAGCCTTTTTCCTGCAGTAGTAAGACAAAGGACAAGTTACCTATATTGGACATGCTTTTTATTTTACCTATATTAGACATGCTTTTATATTAAGGACATGCTTTTTATTCAAACAATAAGAACAACAATTCTTATTGTTTGAATATAGCTTATTTAGAGTACCTGGCTAAGGCTCCTTGTTCCAAGGATTATTTATTGACAGTTGTCCCTAGAAATACTTGAAGACTTAATCAATCTGTAATTTTAAGTGAACCCTCCTGATTTAGATGGTTTGGCTAATTGGATTACATACTTCTATCAGTTGAAATACAGTTCATATTTCAAAAACAATCTCAGAAATGCAGATACATTGGCCCCAAAGTGCATATTTTAGGGGAAAATGCATACAACATTTAATATTTAATCATGCATTTATATGCAAATTTCTGCATTAAAATATGTTAATAGGAAAATAGGAGAGAAGAGACTTATCAAAAGAAAGCAACTTGCTGCTGCCATATGTTTTGGATTACAACTCCTATAATGCTGAACCAGAATAGTCTAGTCAGGAAATAAGAAAAATGGATTTAGGAAGGAACACAGGCAAACCCCATTTAGTTTTGAATTAGTGATCTGTTCATTCCTATTTAATCCCTTCTCATAAGCCAACAACTGTTGTAGATATTTCACTTAAATGTATTAGTATTTATATATTCAATTCATTATGCCAAGAACTAGCTTCTACTTTTAGATGCTATTTTTTCAGCCTTACTGTTATTATTTTCATATTATATGTTTATTCTTTAATATTGCTTCCTACTATCCCCTGTCCATGCTCCCCTTCACTGTTCTGGAAATTGAATGGAATCACAAAAACCACAGCAGGAGCAAAACTTGAATATCAAATGTTTGCTCCCAAAACAGAAGAGCTTCCGGAACAATTGACTGCAGAAGGACATGGTTTTCAATGGTTTTCATATGTGCAGTTAAAAGAAAGGTTTAATATGGATAAAAAGACATTGGAATGGAAAAACACTAAAGGGAATTTGAAATTGAGCTATGTACAAATGATGAACATGTAATAGCAAAAATGTATAAACTTTTGTTAAGATTCTAAACAGAAGAAGAACAGGTTAAAGACTGCATGACAAAATGGGCTACTTATGTTATACAGTATCTGAATAGTAGCCCATTTTGTCATGCAATCTTTAACCTGTTCTTCTGTTTAGAATCCTAACAAAAATTTATACATTTTTGCTATTACATGTTGAGATGAACATTCAGGAGAGAATGTAGGTAACATATTAAATTTACATTGTGTCATAATTTAAGAGAAAACATTTATAAAATGATGTATTGTTGGTATATGACACCAGGGAAATTATCAAAAATATACAAAGGCATTTCAAATCCTTTGGAAATGTGAAAAGCCTGACGGGACATTTTATCATGCATGGAAGACTTGTGAGAAAGCTAAGAAATTTTGGATACAAATTCATACAATGATACAAAGGACTTTAAATATTAATATTGTGAAGAAACCAGATTTTTTAAAATTGGGATTTATGGACAATGAATTAGAAGGGACCCATGGCAGATTGATTTTGTATATGGCAACTGCAGCAAGATTATTTTATGCACAATGATGGAAGAATAATGAAATTCTCACAGTGGAAGAATGAATTGTGAAAATGTCAGAATTTGCAGAAATGGCAAAACTGACCTGATTGATGAGAGAAAGAACAACAAAAACTTTTCTGAAAGACTGGAAACCTTATATGGGCTTTTTGCTGAAAGAATAAAGAAATGAATTGATGTTTTATGGATTTGAAGATTAAGAAAGATGTGGATTAAATGAGGGGCTGAAGGGACTTGTATAACATTTAAGAGGGAGGAGAGATGGACTTCCAGTGGGAATATGGCCAACTGAACAGCTGTGTCCGCAAGCTCCGCGGACAGAACTGACAGCGGAGGCTTTTTTTTGGGCTCGGGCAGGCTTTTTCCTGAAGCCCAAGAGTGCTTTCATGACAAAGAAAATGATCAGAATCATCCCATTTGCTCTCCAAAATGCCGTCTTGCAGCCAGAGAATCGCAAACAGCATTCGTGACAATCCGGTAAGAGGCGACGGGAGGCGGGGATGTTACCATTGCCACGCCATGCTGTAGCCTTAAAGGGACATTAGGTCAAGCCACCCCATTTCTAAATCACTCAATTTATATTTTTTTTAAGTTTATGTACCCCAAGAGAGGCTTTCTACAGCAAGAAGAAGCAGACTCTCTTGGTGCTTATCGTTATTTCTGGATTTAATTTTTAAAATCTTTTAAAGTTTTGGCTTGTTTTCCCATTTAAAGATTAAGGAGGACTGAGAATAAATAATTGCCTCCCTGTTATTATTTTTGTACTGAATTTGAAGGATTTCATATTTTCTTACACGTTGCATTCGCTGTTTTGAATCTCCAGCCTTCTGTTCACTTTCCCTGAGAGCTGCTTGTTAGCACACTTTCTCTTGTTTCAATTTCATTCGGAAACTTTCCACTAACTCATTAACTCCTATCTGCATGAGTCAAGTATCTAGGGGGGTGTCATAATCTACTGCCTGAAACATGGAGGATTTTAAGATTTTCTCAGAGTTCTGTTGTAAGCTTAAGCAGACCTACAAACAGATCTTGTCAGATTCCTGTCAAGCTATTTTTCAAGATATTCAGGACATTGTGGAAAATATCTGCTTTAAAATGTGTCATCTGGCTGAGAACGTTATGGAAGAAGGTGAAGATTTTGAAGTCTTTTTTGAAATGCCAGGTGAAGAGTTTATTCTGGTGCTGAAGGGGTTAAGGGGACAGCCTGAATTGCAAATCACAGACTTGTTTTTCTGAGGGATTGTTATGGGAAAGAAGAAGTCCTTTTCTTTGGGAGGTTCTTTGCTGAGAAGTCTGAGTTTTTAACGGGGGCAGTTGGGCTGTTTGATTTTTGTATGAAAAATGTCTTGTGTGTATTATGGAGATATGTAAATGTCTTGGTATATTTTGAAGTGGGGTAAAAATTTATGAATGTTTAATTGGATTGATAATGAGGCTTTTATGATTTCATTTCTCTTTAATGACTTGGATTAAGACTTACTGGACTCTTTTTAAGATTTGTTTTATTTTTAAGATTTATAAGGTATCTATAAGGTATAAAAATAATTGTTTGGTTTTTAGGTTTAATAGGGTTAAGATTGTTTTAGTATTATCAATTATAAAAGTAGACAATTTATATGTTTTTATAATTTGATTTTTATTATAGTGGACAGAAATATATAGAATAGTGATAGGAAGGAAATAATTAAATACATGTTTTTGGGGGGAGGGAAGTTCATTTAGAGATTTATATACTTTTTTTAATATAAGGGGAAGGAGCAATTGCATTTAGTGATTTATATATGTGCTAATGGAATGATTTATAGAAATAATGTGATTTTGGTTTGATATAGAGTAAGGGATTGATTATGGAAATTGCTGTATATTCTTGTTGTTGAAAGTCGGAAATCACCTCTTTATGTAATCTTTGAAAATTCTTTTTCTTGCGTTTCACACTTTTTTAGGGTTTTTTGTTTTTGTTTTTGTAGTTTTTTTCTTTTTTGTAGTTTTTATCTTTGTTTCAAACTTAATAAAACTCTTATAAAAAAAGAGGGAGGAGGGACAATAAGATTGTGATTATATGTTGAAAAGAAGGTCAGAAGTCATTTCCTAACTTTAGTTTTTTCTTTCCTTTTCTTTCCTTGCACTTTTTTCTTTCTTTCCTTTCTTTTTCTTTTTATTTGTATTTTATCGTATGAAAAAATACTTACTGAACATAAATAAAGCAAAAACAAAAACAGAAGAGCTTCCATTCATTTAGGAGGCATGTTTGTGAAAGAAATCCTTGGAGAATTCTCAGAAATGAACACTGCTGGGCTCCAGGTTAACAGCATCTCAGGCGGGAATGCTGTGGTAATCAAAGTAGATATAAATTTATGCAACTGCTTTTGGAGAAGAATAACAGAGGTCTCATATGGATAAAATGTGTTCAATCAAGAAATAATAATTGACAGATTTCCTGAATATCTGAGAAGGCCCAAAATGTAAAACAAAATTTTATAGAAATAAAGGAACAGAATGTTGAAACTTGGATTAGCTGTGATATGATTTACATGTTTGCTTGTTTTTTTCAAAAAGTACATAGCAGCCTCAGGCTACTAGATTTCAATCTAGACTATGCAGTGGGAGGAGTGTGGCTTAATCTCTTTCTCCTACTGCAGCCCCACTGATCTTGAGCACAGCTTCCATGTACTCCTCTACTACTAAAGTAGAAGTATGAAAGTTTTCAAGATTCTGTTATTACTTCCAACCATAGGTACTCATATGTTTTTGGATTACATCTCTGATAATCTCTTTGAATCAGCCATTTGGGGATTATGAATGCTGTAGTCCAACATCTGGGGATCCACATTTGTAAAAGGCTATTTTACTGCCCTAAACAGTTTGGACCCAACCTGGTTTAGGAATGATCTCCTCCTGTGTGAATTTTCCCATCACTTAAGATCAACTGATAGGACAATATATTTCACATAACAAGATACCGGTAAGAGGGCCTTTCAGTGTGATAGAGTACTTTATATGGAACTTCCTAATCCTAGAATGCATAAAGTTGTCATTTTTTTTTCTGTTTCACCAAAAAAAACACTTTTTAAAAGCAGGTTTTTAACTCTATTCCTTTTGATTGTGTTACCTATTGCTTATTGCACTCTTTTCCAGCCTAGACACCTTCCAAATATGCAGACTTCAACTTCCAGAATTTCCTAGACAGCATGATGCTTACTAAGAATTTTCCAATCTGAAGCCCACTCATCTGGAAGCATCCAGGTTAAGGAAGGATGGTTTCATCCTTTACTTTATCATGTTACTTTCAGTATGCTGTTTGTAGTTATTGTTGCAGCACTTATTTTAAGCACCCCTTTTAAGGATTGGAAAGCAGGACAAAACATTATAATATAAATAATACTATAAATAAAGTTTTGCCTTCTGGTGGAGTTAGAAGTAGAATTCAATAAAATCAAATTTCTTCAGGGATTGCTCATGTGAGTCAGAAAGGCCTTCAGATTTGTTTTCATGGCCACCGACATACAGTAAAGTGTTGTCATGGTGAATGTACCTGAATAATAGATATTAGAATCATCTGAGTTGTGTAAAAAATAAGAAAGTGCTAAGCATCTGTGGGTTGCAAGAAAAATGTATGCAAGCTGCTCTGAGCACTGGGTGATAAGGTCATGTGCCTCTGTGTCCTAGGCTCAGCCTCTGAATGGCTAGATGGCAGTAAAAATAGGAGGGAGTCACACTTTTTATACAATTGGGGAATCTGACACTATTAATTTTTATTGTATAAAACATTTTCTTATATAAAATGTCTTATGGACAGTTAGGGTTCTGATTGTGGGGGGGAAAATCTAGGTATTTTGAATATATAGACTTCCCTAGAGGTAAGATACTGTATCAGTGGATATAAAGATCAAGAATGAAGGGTTTATTGTTTTTATGTCACTGCTACTTGATAGACTCTCTGCCTAGATCATACATACAATCTTAAATCTTTTTAATGAAGGTAATGATGTAGATTTCTGGTTTTATGACTTTGGTTTGTGAACTGTCCAAAGATGAGCAATTGTGGCAATATACAAATAATGGAAAATAAAGAAATGAATATTGAAAAGTGGTTATTTCTCCTTTTAATAAGTTAGTAAACCTATGAGCCTATATATTACATTGGGCTTCCAAAATTTCAGTTATCAGGTGACCTCCCAAAGGTTCTTGGTCAGTCTGTTGAAGATTAATGGGCCATTGATTCTCCATTAAGAAACTATTTAAGAATGTGCATTTAATTAAAATGAGTTATTGTGCATGAGTTAAAGCCATTTTCAACATATTTAATTTAAAAGAAGAATTTTTTTTTACTTTACTCCTAAAAATGGTTTCTACATAAGCAAATCCTTCTACCTGTTGACATTTGAAAAATCAACCAATATTTTCTAAAGTTCAGCCTCTATCTTGTGCATTCTATGTTGCACTGCAGGCTAATCATGACAAGTACACAATTCTCCAAAAGTGAGAATGCAGGCTTCTGTTTTGTTTCTTTGTGTTGCATGCAAGGATGTTGCATGCACTATGTTAAGGAACCACAGCTTTCCAAATGTAGGCATATCTACCTTTGCCCTTGCAGCTTGATAAAAACACTTCCACTTAAGACACAGCCACCTTTCCAACTACTTCAACTCAACTCAAATTAATATTCGGAAAGCAGCGGGCTCAGATAATATCCCAGGGCGGGTACTGAGGGACTGTGCTGAACAGCTGGCCAGTGTCTTTACAGACATATTTAATATTTCCTTGCACCAGACTGTAGTCCCGGTGAGCTTTAAGACTGCGACTATTATACCTGTGCCTAAAAAATCTACGATCACGTGTCTCAATGACTATCGCCCGATAGCTCTCACTCCCATTGTGATGAAATGTTTTGAGATACTGATGAAAGATTATATTGTTTCCAGACTCCCCCCTTCATTTGATCCACTTCAGTTTGCTTATCGGCGGAATCGCTCTGTAGAGGATGCTATCTCTTCTGTTCTTCATTCGAGTCTGGTACATCTTGAGGAAAAGAACAGTTATGTGCGATTGCTGTTTATAGATTTCAGCTCAGTGTTCAATATGATTGTTCCCCAAAACAAAATGGGTGGACAAAATGGGTTCTCTAGGTTTTAGTACTCCCTTGTGTAATTGGATACTTGACTTCCTTACTGAGAGGTCTCAGTCGGTGCGAGTTGGATATAATAATTCTAGCTCTATCTCCCTAAGCATCGGCTCCCCACAGGGCTGTGTCTTGAGCCCATGGTTGTTCACCCTGATGACACATGACTGTTGCGCCAAGTATACCACCAATTCCATTGTGAAATATGCAGACGATACAACTGTAGTGGGTCTTATCAGGGGTGAGGATGAGTGGGCTTATAGGGAGGAGGTAAAGGGTTTGGTGAAGTGGTGTGATAAAAACAGCTTGGTTTTAAATGTGGAAAAAACTAAGGAGATTATTATAGACTTCAGGAAGAACCGGTGCAGTCACACTCCACTTTTTATCAATACATAGCTGTGGAGTCAGTCAGTAGCATTAGATTCCTGGGGGTGCAGTTAACAAATAGTCTGTCCTGGTCCCTTAACACCACATTTTTGGTAAAGCGAGCACAGCAATGTTTGCACTTTTTGCGTCGGATGAAGAAAGTACATCTCCCATCTTCCATTCTCCTTACTTTCTACAGAGGCACTATAGAGAGTGTACTTACAAGCTGTATTTCCATCTGGTTTGGAGGCTGTAGGGCCTCAGATAGAAAGTCTGTGCAGAGAGTGGTAAGGGCAGCAGAAAGGATAATTGGATATTTCTGCCCCTCATCCAAGATTTAGCACATGCACGCTGTTTGTCCAGAGCTCGAAAGATCATCAGTGATGCCTCCCATCCTCATCATGATTTGTTTTCTTTGTTACCCTCTGGGAAGAGGTTCCGCTGTATCCGATGTAGAACAGCCAGAATGGGAAACAGCTTTGTCCCCCAGGCTATTGGATTCTTGAATGCCAAATAGGTTCTTTTAGGTGAAATATGTTGGATATGTAAAGAATGTATATTTTATAGTAATTATGGATTTTTATTAGTATTTTAATGTTTGACTGAAATTGTGAGTTAAAGAATGTATATTTTATAAGAATGTATATTTTATAAGAATGGGTATTTTATAGTAATTATGGTTTTTTATTATTATCATTAGTATTTTATTGCTTGAGTGAAATTGTGAGCCAACTGCAACGAAATTTCATTCTTTTGTGCACTTGTATAATGTATAGTGGGATGACAATAAAGTTATTATTCTATTCTAACTTGGGGCCAACACAGCTAAGTTCACCCATGACCACTCAAAGTATCTGCTTTTGTGGAGTCCTTCGTGCTCTCTGATCCTTGTTGTTTTCTTGCAGATGTTTCATTGCCAGACTAGGCAACATCTTCAGTGCAAAAAGGGAGTGGGACTCGCTCTCTGTTTATATACCATGGCTTGTCCTGCTTGTTCTCAATTGGTATCTGCTTCTGGCAATTGCTTGCCTCTGTTCTTTCATGAGAACACACTACCAAGGAGATAAGTCACATTTTGTTGCTGCTTCTGCAATTCCCTCTATGGCAAACCCTCTGCTCCAACCTTCTGATCTTTAAAGCCCTACATGGCACAGGGCCAGGTTATCTGCAGGACCACCTCTCCCTAAGGACATCTACCCATTCTACCAGATCACATAGGGTTGGCACACCCCTAGTCCCTTCCCTTAAACATTGCAATCTTACGGGATCTAGGAAGTGTGCCTTTTCCGTGGCAGCCCCTGCCCTATGGAACACCCTTCCCCTTGAAGTTTGGCAGGCCCCCACCCTCCTAGCCTTCTGAAAAACACTTAAGACCTGGCTTTTCCCCCAAGCACTAGGTGGACAAGAGGATTTAACGATGGACTGCATGTGGAAGCCTAACTTTGGTGCCAGGCGTTTATTGTTTATGGTTTTAATAGATATATGTTCTATGTTATTTTATTATTGATGTTGTTTTAATTGTTGTTTGGGAGCTGCCCAGAGTTTGATATAAGATGGGTAGATATATAAAGGTTATAAATAAATAAATAAATAAATAAACAAACAAATAAATAAATAAATAAATAAATATTCTTTACATATTTGTTGTTTTGAACTTCTCATTCAGTCATAGACATCACAGGCATGAAATGATCAATGCTGCAAAAAACATCTACTAGTAGCAAACATCCAGTAGAAAACATATACTAGTAGAAAGCATCTAACAGAAGACATCTGGAGGGAACATCCAGAAAGACCTCAGGGGTGTCTACAGGTATAATTAAAAAAAAGTCAATATGGCTGCTACAATGGTGGCATCAAAATTCTATCAATTCTGGCTGACATTCTGACTTTTTTTTCACTATACCCTGTAGACACCCCCGAAGAATAACCTAATGCTGAAAAATGTTTCAGTAGAGAGATGGCCCTGCTCTTTATTTGAGGGTCAACTCTTCTGATTTTTAGAACCACATCTTGTTTCCTGGAGGTTTTGGTCTCTCCACCCATGCATGTTTTTCCACCCATTTTTATTGTCCTTATTTGCCTCTCCACTTCTCTTTCTCAGCCAGTAACAAGTGTACCTCTCTTGCCACGAGCCTGACTTGGTGGTTGGGGGTAGGAAAGAGAGAGGGGGGGAGGCCTACCAGGGAAACCATAGCAACTTAATGATAGGATATAATACGAAGTCAATCCATCAAACAATAGGAAAGAGATGGGAGATACAATTTGCTTCAGCACCATTTCTGTTATTGTTACCTGGTAGAGTCAGCTGCAGACAGTGCAAAGCTATGTCAGCCAGCTTGCCTGCCAGCCAAGAATTACTATAATCCAATATGAAGAGGTCATGAGAACATGAATCTAATGAATCTAGGCTAATAATTACAGCTCATTAAATTACCTCTGAGATGATAGCAAGAGTTGTAATTTTTTTTTTGTAATTGATGTTGCTGACATCCTTGCACCTTTCAGGCTGTGTTAGTTATAAAACCTGCCATGTTAATGTTTAAGTTGATAAAAATGTCACAAATTAATGGAACTAGAGAGTCTCTAAATGTCATGGAGGTCTGAGAGGCAATGATAGGTGGATCTGTTAAAACATTTGTATTGCTTAAATTGAAGCACAACATGATAGAAGGTGCCAAATCAGATGCTTCTGCTTTATGCTGTAGATTAACCAGATATTTGCTGCAATGGCTGATTAAGTTTATTTTTAATGATATTTTTAAGATATAGAATTTCTATTAATTAAAATAGATGCATTAGGGATTTTTATTAACATTTTATTTGCCTTTTGGGGAAATATAGGGACAATAGACCCCTGAATAGATTTAAGACTTGCTTAACCACATACAAGGAAACAGTCAATTAAACTCGAAATAACTTTTGGTAAATTTATATTTAATTGAAAGTTGTAATACTTTGCTACACACTCTCTTGTGTAGATGTAGCTGTATTAGTAAATTTTGTCTTGCTCCACAAACCTATAAGTTTGTGACAGTTCAACTAAGTGGGTTCCCTTTCCTGTAGAATGATCAAAGTACAGGCTAAATTGGATTAGCAGTCAGTCCCTCACTCAAGGCAAGTCAGGAAGCAGTGAGAGACTTGTAGTTCTGAGAAGTTGATAAAAGTTTTCTTGCTAAATAATAGTTCCCAAAATTAAGGGAAATAGAAGCATCAACTATATATCTAATATGTGAGCCATACTAGAGAGGTGCCATATCTTGAAATGCACCTGCCCAAGTTGCTTGCCAGCTGAGCTAAGTTGCCATTTATGAAATACAGTAAGCTGCCGAAAGACTCGTCCTCTGTCTCTTGACTGCTTTGTCTAATCTCCCTTCCATTCCTTTCCCAACCATTGCACAATCTGTCACAGTAGCCATAGATCTCTGCAAACATTCATCTGCACTCCGTGTTGTCTAGGTTGAAGTAGATACTTCCTTGTTGGGTGCAAATGATGCTATTTTGGCTATAGAAGAATCAAATGAATTCACTTTTGTGATATAGGAGTTGGGAATTGTATGGTTACCTGGCACTCAACCAGTGCAGCCATTTAGGCACTATAGATCCTTCAGTGGATTTGTCATACTACAAAGCTCCTAATCTTCACAGGAATGTCAATGTACAACATTCAGATGAGAGACATATACAATAAAAACTGTTATTTTGAACTCAGAATATCTTCTTTTTGGGTCATGCATATTAAGAGCAATCACATTATTGGTGTTCCATATTCAGTAAAATTCTGTTATTCCTAGAAGGAAGCATGGAATGTAAGCTTATCTCTCTTCTCTTCCTTTTTTGGGTTTTGTGTTTTTGTTTGTTTTAAAGACTAAAATGTCAGGTGTTTATTCTACTGTTACAAATTCCAGCACTACTGTGGTTATATATAGGACTCTTCCTCATATTCTCCTCATGACCGCATGGACATGCCACATCTTCATGGGGTTGCCTTTGCCTTATCCCCAGCCCACACTGACAGAGCTTAGAGACTTCTTTACCTGTTCCAGGTCCAAAGTACTTTTCCTCCTCTTCTCCTGACACAGGTTTGCCATGGATAGGATCTAGCATGCTTTCTTGATGATGTGGTTGGAGGTTGGGATTTCCTCAGCTTCTATTTTAGGGTCCATTGTGGCCTGGGTTACAGCAGAGACCAGCACCTGGTTTCTGCAGAGGCATTTGCTTGCATCATGCCTGAATGACATCTTCCAAAATGCTCATCTGGTTGTATGCAGGCTCCTTATATACATAGCTTTAGCACACTTTCAGGAGATTGTGACACCTGATTTTTAAAGACATGTTCAGTGCACTAGCATTATACTTATGCTTAAGAAACAGGACTAGCATTTCTTGAGTGCCACAGAACGTTGATTTAAACCAGGGAAGCAAGTCTTACTGTTTGGCCTATTCCTATAGTATTTGGCCTACTTCTACTACAAGGTGCCACCAGCCTAGATACTCACTGATAGCATGGCGATTCCCTTGTAGTTCTAGCCAGGGACAGGGACTGTTTTCCCCACTTCACTCCATACTTCTTCTCCACACCTGTGACCTATTAACCTGGTTATTTTTGCACACAAGGTTGGGGGTCTTTTAGAAAGGCACCGGACCCATGTTCAGAAGTAGCCCAATTGACAAATAATAAGCATGGAGCACCTCTATGCCTGCAACCAATTAGTCAAGCAACTTAACTGGTGATGAAACCAGCTCTTCTAACAACTCACCTATACTTGCCCATCCCAACCACACATTTAAAGAAAGCAACTGATGGTTTGCCTTGGAAGTGGATGGGGCTGATTAGTTAAGTAAGCAAAGCCAGGGAATCCACTAATTATTTTCCTGCATTTGTCCTGCCTTAAAACAGTAAGGACAGCACCACCCGCTGGCATTATTAAGGCAAACAGGGCTCAGCAATTTATGCAGCATACTTCTCTGCAATCTTGTGGACTGAGGACAGCACTTTAGCATGGCTCTCTGGTTGTGCTGCACTCACATACTATTGCAAAATAATTCAGGGCACAGGAGAAACTAGAAGACATGAAATAAAATAGATAACCAGCACCTGTACATTTCTAGAAGCAATAGCAACTATCTCTGTGAAGTATGGAAGAGCTTGCAAGCAGGTTTCTAGGTATGTGTGTTGGCAGGCAGGCAGGATTTGACAGATAGGAAGCTCTGAAGAAATCCCATTGCCTTTTACTGGATTATTTAGAATAGATTACATCTGCAGAATTATCTCGGCATCTTACACTCCGTAAAATCTCCTTAAAGCAGTTAAGAAATTAAGGAAGGGAAGAAGTTCTGATATCATAATGATGTTCTTTAGATTTTAAATCTACGTTCTAAGGAAGTAGACCTTTGATTATATACTTTTTCTTGTTGTTGCTGTTGTTTCTTCACTCAATGAGAGTGTGATTGAGCTCTGTGTTTTTAATGGACCTTGAAATTAACACAACTTTATATTCTTGTTTTTGCATTGGTATTATCGCATCATCACAAATTTTGGAGTGGTGTGTTGTTAACTTGCTCATTTTCTATCTGCTGACTCAATAGTAACAAAAGAAAGTAGTTTTGCAGCTTAAGGTAGAACCCTCTTCTTGCCTAATGATTAACTTGGTTTTTTCTGAACAGCCTGAGAAAACTTCAGGTCTTTCAGAAATTTTCAGAGAAAACTCAAAACCAATTATCCCAAACAGTTTATCTCTAAGATTTCTCTGCTAGTCCCATTAAACTAAATGAGAAGGCCAAAGCCAGTTGTAAAGAGGAATGAGTAATAGGAGCAGAAAACTTATAGTCCTCTTCTCCTAGGCTGAATATTCCTATTCAGAAATGCTTAGATGAGTTCTTTATCACTAGGAATAATTTTAGTTTTTAATGCCTGCCCCAATTATGAAGCATGGGGATACGTATCTAAAATATCAACATGGGCTATAGGTGGGCAATCATATGGCACACTTATATAGCCAGCCCTCTACCAGAAAGAACTTGCACAAGGAGTTATGTCTAACATGGAAGAATAGTCATCACAAGTTCCTTCTGGTAGAGGGCTGCCTATATACATTTGTTTAATAAATAAATGAGTCAAATAAAAGGCAAAGCAAGCTTGCCAGTACAGGCCACTGATGCAGTAGATGGCCAACACAGTGTAGGGATGGGTTGGAGGTCAGATGGACAAATCTCTCAGTTGCTGCCATATGGATTGCCCACCTATAGTCCATGTTGATATTTTAGATACATATCCAAATTGGAGTATTTGTAATTAGAAGGGACACCTGTAGTTGATGTGACTTACCTTTGTCATAGCTAATCCATTTTGAACCATTATAGTTTTTATGATTCAACATTGAGCAAAAGAAGTTACCTTTTACAATTTTTTAGCATTTTAATGATGATGATGATGATGATGATGATGATGATGATGTATTAAATTTATATGCCACTCAACTCCCAGTGACTCTAGGTGGTTTTCAAGAAGTAAGAAGCCAAGCAACCCTTCTTTTTCAATTATAATTAACTTGCTTTAGCCTTCAGAATGAAATTTGAAAGAAAATGTCCTATATTTTAATTACAATTTTCAGTCCATTTCATCAAAGAGTATGCTTCAGAAAAGCATTCAAAGGAGAAAAGAATTTCAGAGAAAGTGGAATGTGACATTCCTGTAGTTATCTAGGAAAGAGGTGGCCAAGGGTTTACGCAATGTTTCACTGAACAGTCACCTCTCTGGTAGACCATAGTCTCCTTGGTTTCTGATACTTTAATTAAGTTTCCATGGAATTTTAATTTAAAAGAGGGAGATCTCTTGTGGTACTCCTCTTACAAAGCTTTTTTCAATATTTTTCAATAAATTAATAACAAATTATCATTAATTTTCAATATAATTCATTATACATTTTTATCTGGTCTTTCATCCAAGGGCTGAAGCCAGCATGTACTGCTCTCCCTTTTTTCACTGACAATAAACCTATAAGGGAGGTTGGGCTGAGAAAGAGTGCCTGGCCCCATCACTAACTGAACTACTACAACACACTAGCCTTTACAATATGGTCTTTCCAATGTAGCACTGGGGAATAAAAAGAAAACATGGATTGCATTTATCTCAGACACCTTTGAAATCAATGATAATGGAGTGAAGGTCAGAACATGCAACAGGTTTCACTCACAGAAACTTAGAGGTTATTGCTAGATCTATGGAAGGAAAAAAGCGGAATTATGCTTTGGGATTGTCACCCGCTTATGTTCAGCATCTTAAGTGCATTGTGAGTTGATTTCCTTCCTTTAATTTCACTGTTTTCACACAATGGCAATTTTCCCTCAGCTGCATCCTCCTTCCCTGTGATTCCTTTTCTGTTTGCAGGGTGTGTGCGTGTGCGCGCAGAGAGAGAGAACAGTCCCCTGAACAAAAGCATATGCTCATCCTTGTACCAGATATAAAAGATGACAAGAAGAGAAACAGCTGGATGGTTGCTGGCGTTTTTCAGTTTCTTTTGTCAGTTTTTTGATCCATTCTCTCCAAGTATTTTCTGACACCTGCATCAGTTTCCTGTTCACAGTTGGGAAGGGTGATGCTGTGAGTACTGATTCATTTCGTTAAAAACATCAAGGTTGCATTGCAAGTTCTAGGGCAGAGCTTTCCAAACTGTGTGTCGCGACACAAAAGTGTGTCACCACACACAGTCTGGTGTGTCGCCACACAACCCGGAAGCGCTGATCATAATCAGCGCTTCCGGGTTTTCCCGCGGCGACACACCAACGGCGGCGTGCAAAAACCTGAAAGCAGCAGCAGCGCTTCCGGGTTTTTGCGTGCTGCCGCAACGGCAGCATTTCCGGGTTTTCCCGCGGCGACACACCAACAGCGGTTGGTGTGTCGCCGCGGGAAAACTTTGGAAAGCCCTGTTCTAGGGTAATTTCGTGTCCTCTGCTTTGAGTGTTAAAAAAGTATGTTTAGCTCAGGGAAATGGTTGCTTTTTAAGGTATGCTGAAATCAAGCTCTCTAAAGGCGACACGGAGAGTCTCTGTGCCTACAAACGTGAATGCACTGAAGTTATTAAACTACCCAGATTCATTTGCTTACATACAAAGCACCAAATATCATACCCTCATTTTCAAAGTGCATTGCTTGCAAATGTTAACATTGGAGACCTAGCTTTAGGCTACCAGGTGCATCCATTGGGTTGCAGATGGTGAAGCAACTATTCGAGTTAAGGGTTAGTTGCAAAATAAGCTTTGTTGAATAAGCAGCCATAGATAATGAACAGCAACACTAACAGGATATAGCAACAGTAACTTGTGGGAAACGTTACTGACTTTAGAAAAATGCAACGTATATCCATGGACAATGTTGTGGCCAGATAAAGAATGCCGCCAATAAATAAACATGCTGTTGGTAGAAAGAACTGCTCTACCAGTGGCAACTACAAAAAGTTTAACATCTGGGACAGTTGTAGTGACATATACAATGGCAGAGAGGAAATACATTCATAAGACAATGTAACAGCAGTGCAGAAGGCAATGAAAAACCACTGCAATATATTTTCCCAGAAAACCTATCAGTGCAATGGGCAAATAGCATTGATAGTCTTCAGCCTTTAAAGCTGATACTGCATTCTGGACCCCTATGCTCAGCCCCAAGACCTGGACTCTGAAGCTTCAGTAGCTCTGGACTCTGGTTGCTGCTACTTAAGTCCCAGTCAGCCTGCAATAAAGCCTCCCTCATTCATGATTTGATTGTGGAGGACAGGACTGACCTGGCCTGTATCACTGATCCCCGCTCTGAAATGTGTACTCATGGGTTTCATAGGGCAGGGGTGGGAAGTGGTGGTTGTCATCTGGGAATCTCTGGTAGCCTTTAAGGGTACTACTCCAGACATAGCCAGATGTGAGACTCTCTTTGTGAGGTTGGGCTATAGGGATAATTTGGGATTGCTGCTAGCTTGCCTCCCTTCCTGCTGTGTAGCAGCATCCTTGCCGAAGCTCCTCAACTTTGTGGCAGGGTTGGCAGTAGAGTTCCTCAGGCTTGCTTTTTAGGCAACATTGCTGAGCAGGTGATAGGCACACAGCTTCAGAGGGCCCTGTCTGAAGCAGATTATCTGGGCCCTTTTCAGTAAGGATTCAGGCTGGAATACAGCACTGAGGCAGTGTTGATCACACTTGTGGATGACCTGTGGAGGACTTGGGATTAGGGTGGTGCATCCATCTTGGCCCTCCTGGATTTCTCAGTGGCATTCAATACCATTGACTATGGTATCCTTCTGGACATGCTCCAGGGATTGGGAGTGGAGGGAACTGTTCTGGAATCGTTCTCCTCCTTCCTCTGTGGCAGGTTCCTGTTGGGGAGGCAGTGTCACTCCCTAGACCCCTGCAATGTGGAGTGCCTCGGAGTTCAAGTCTTTTGCCCCTCCTCTAACATCTGCATGAGGCCACTTAGAGAGGTCATCCAATGGCACAGGGTGCAATATCATGCTGATGATACCCAGTTATACATCTCCACCCCTGGCTGACCAAGCAACACTGTCCCGGTGTTGGCCCAGCACCTGGGGGCTGTAAGTGTTTGGACAGGGAGAAACTGGCTTTGATTCAATCCTTGCAAGACAGAATGGCTCTGGGTTTTTGCCCCCCAGGGTCTGGAGATATGTTACTTTTGACCCTTGGTCAAAAGGGTCAGCACTTCCACCGACAGAGCTGGTGAGCAATTTTGGGGTCCTCCTGGACATGCAGATCCTGCTCAGGGAGCAGGTGACAGCCGTGGCTAGGGGGCCTTTGCATATGCCAATTGTGCTCACTCCTGGACTAGGAGGCTTTGTTCATGGTCACTCAAGCCCTGGTCCCTGGTTGGATTATGCCAATGTGCACTACATGGGGCTGCCCTTGAATGCCATCCAGGAATTACAACTGGTCTAGAATGCAGTAGTGTGTGCAATTTGGGGCATCTCACAGTTTGCTCATGTTACACCACTGCTGCAAAGCTGCACTGGCTTCATGTTCTTTTTTGGGTGTAATTGAAGATACTGGTCATCACCTTTAAAGCTGTGAATGACACGGGACCACATTATTTGCAGGACTACCTTTCCCTGAGGATATCTACGTGCTCCACCAGGTCTGATAGTGTGGGCATGCTTCATGTCCCTTCCCTTAAATGTTGCCTTCTAGTGGAACCTAGGCAGCAAACCTTTTTGGTAGTGGCCCCTGCCCTTTGGAACACTTTTGGCAGGCCCCTACCCTCTTGGCTTTCTAAAAAGCCTTGAAAACTGGCCTTTCCCACAAGCTTTAGGATGTGTGTGGCTGAAGCCCAGGAAAGTTGTCTGTTAGCTATGAAGGGTTTGCTGTTTTGGTGGGCATCAGAAGTTTTTATGTTGGTTTTACACTCTTTATTGTTTTATTATTGTTTATAAGCCACCCAGAGTTATGATATACGAGATTGGTGGCTATATAAACCTTTTAAACAAACAAAGAAACAAACAACCTGCAGTAGCAGATGGCACCAAAAGAAGAAAGAAACACTATAAGAATGGGCAGAGTATTTGTATTTTTACTAAGCAGACCTAGCTTCTTAAACAACAAGGCTGTTAAATTTAGAGATGGCATTGAGTAACACCTGCCTCATATCTCATAGACCCTTGGTTTTTTCCCTTAACGTTTCAGGATCATCAGTGCATTATGTGACACCATAACTTTGCTAGTTATCTTACCTCTAAACTGATAATGTGTTAAACCAGGGGTCCCCAACCTGTGGTCTGCGGCCCACTATTGGGCTGTGGCCTGTTAGAAAGTTGGCCGCATAGCAGGAGGTGAGCGGTGGTGTCAGGAATGAGCCTGTCCCTGCTGCCATGAGTTGGAGGAAGAGCAGCTGGTATCAGGAAGAAACTGGGAAGGCACAAAGACAGAGCCTGTGCCGGAGCAGCTGATTGGTGGGGACCCTGAAGGGGAAACACCTCCACCTATCAGCATGTGGCAAAGAAGGGCGGAGAGGAGGGCCGAGGAGCACGAGGCCCGATTGGCCCCCACTCGCAAACCCCGCCCCCATCCACAAGATTGGCTCCCGCCTGCAAACCCCGCCCCCGGTCTATGCGATTGGCTCCCGCCTGCAAACCCTGCTCCCTGTCTGTGAGATTGGCCCCCGCTCACAAACCCCACCCCCCATCCATGCGATTGGCTCTCACCTGCAAACCCCAACCCCCAGTCCATGGAAAAATTGTCTTCCACGGAACTGGTCCCTGGTGCCAAAAAGGTTGGGGACCCCTGTGTTAAACGAAGCAGAGTAGGAATAGGAGACTCCTGTTTTCTTGATCAGCTCTATAAACTATTATATCCAGTTTCAAAGCATCCTGTTCCAAACTTCAGCCTCCAAAACAGTCAGCATCTTAATTACTTCCGAGTAGTATGGCTTTGAAATCAAACATTTGCTTCACACAAATCTGTTTAGGATTGGGGACAAAGTAAGGTGCTCTCAGTTGGCTGCTTTCTCTAACTGTGCAACCAATCCTTGCCACTGCCCGTGTTATCCTCCTCTGGCCCTATCTTCATGACCTGTCGGAGGGATAGGATAAGGTAGACCAAGAGAGCTGTACCTCTTTTTCATGCCACTAATGGTTCTCACACAGAACAAGGACAGTGAACAGAGCGCATTAGCAAGGAGATGGAGGAACAGCAAACACCAGATTTGGGCTGTGTATGTGAGATACAGGCCTTTATGAGGCTCCAGAACATTTCTAGAAAAGCCATTTTGAAGTTAGAAGGCCCATCAATTAATATAAAATGGTAAATAGGTAACTGTCAGTACTGCATAGTCTTCTCTCTCTTTCTTACAGTAATTCTATTTCTAGCCCTTTTTGCACCAATCAGCCCTTACACAAAGCATTCTTGCAGTGTCTTAATAGGTGCTACCAGTAGCCCAGTATCCTTATAACTTGACTTGCTAAAGTACAATTGGAATTTCAGTTCCTGCTATAGAAATCTATAAAATGCACCCTGCAGATTGTCTGATTCTGTTATTGCATTAGAATGTAATGTGAAATCTTATTGAAGAGGTCATGAGACAGTCGAATAGAATGAGGGCAGAGATTAAGATCCATGTTTCCAGACATGCCCAGTTTTATAAACAAAGGACTTGGGGCCAATCTTAGGCTTCTTTTTAAAATTCCACTTAGCACTACAATCCAATATTGTCCTAAACATGTGTAAGCTGTCAGGATATGTGCAATCATTATTAAAAATAACAGGAGAGAAGACATTGGAATGTGAGCAAAAACTAATTTACCTCCTGCCAGGTAAATAATAATGGCTTTCATGGAACAAAGAAGAGCCAATCAGGATTCTCTTATTTGCAAGTATAATTTGGTTTCCTGATTTCAGGCTTCATTATTCACTATTCAGAACACAAAGCAGGAAAATCTTACAAACACCACATGAATGTTTTCAGTCTGTCATAAGTAAGACTGCCTTTCCAGATTCTTCTAGTTAATTTGCCTGAACAAAAGGAATTCTTCTTTCTTCTTTTGTTAAGGTTGTTGTTCATATTTAGAGCTGTGATTGGCAGAAAAAGTTCCTAGAACATTTCTTTCAATTGCCTGTTACTTGACTTTGTGGTGTACTTGGAGAAAAATATGTATTTGTAATTTATTGTAACTTGAGTCATCTTGTGCAACGGACCTGGAACAAACAAATTAAAGGCTTGGTTTTATATCAGAAAAGGTCCTGTTCAGGGAAACAAGCAAAATAAACACATAAGATGAAGCAATTGAAACAATTCTCTCTGTGTTTTAGAAAACAAACATTGGACTTTAAACAGCTTCCATCAAAAAAAATAAAAAGCAGAGCTAGAGGATATTACACACTGAATTGGCTTCTATTTCTGCTTACATATCAATGCAGATCATTTTATCATTTCATAACCATCATGCTTTAATAGTGGAGAAAGTTTCAGATTATTGTTATTATCAATATATATGTCACCCATTCCCCAATTGTTCTGAGCAGCTTATAAAAATATAAATATTAAAACCACACTCACAGCCTATTTAAAAAAAAAACATCTAAATCTTCAAAAGGCCTTCATAAAAAATACATTTAGAGCTTTCTCCTAAAGAGAGAAAGGGCGGAGGGGGGAGAGTCTCAAGTAGAAATAGGTCTCAAGGAGAAATAGGAAGCATACATACATAAAGAAAATTTTAGGATGGCAGCTGAGTCTAGAGTACCAAAACAATCAGTAGATGCTATCAAACTCCTTCTAATTTTATACATAGGGTAGCATACATCAATAGGAGTATGTTCCACAACTTTGGCCCTTCCTTGGAAATGCAGAATGTATTTGTGATTTAACTTGCAAAAACTGTTCATAGAACACTCATGTTCACCTATTGTAGTGAAAATGGATGGATTTTACCATTCTTAAGGAACTTATTCCACAGAGCTTATTACTGTCTTCCTGTCCTTAAAGCCACCAAGATAAATCACATGAAGGTTTGATACTTTTGTGTCAAGGGTCTAATCAGCAGCTGTTTATTTCTGTTCATAGAACCAGGCCATGTTGGGCAAACAAAGCATCACATGATTCACCCTGTAAGGCAGGGGTCAGCAACCTGTGGGCTGTGGACCACTGGTGGGCCGCGGGCTGTTAGGAAGTGGGCCGCAGGGTGAGCCGGAGCAGCTGATTGGTGGGGGCCCAGAAGGGAAAACACTTCCAGCTATCAGCGCGCAGCAAAGAAGGGCGGAAGTGGGCCAAGGAGCACGAGGCCCGATTGGCCCCAGCTCGCAAACCGAGCTCACCCAGCCACATGGAGCTCCCAGACCAAGCCAAGAGATGACGACGCAGAACCCGCTGCCAATGCCAGCCCAGTTCCTGCCTTGCCACCGGTTCCAGCCACACACCCTGCAGCTGCCATCCCTGCCTTCAGAACTGCCACATAGGTAAGTGCCTCCACCTTGCTGCCTAGCCCCATGAGAGACCCAGCCCCTGCTGACCTGTGTGTGTGTGTGTGTGTGTGTGTGTGTGTGTGTGTGTGTGAGAGAGAGAGAGAGAGAGAGAGAGAGAGAGAGAGAGAGAGAGAGAGAGAGAGAGAGAGAGACATAAGCAACACACTTTGGGTGTCACTGTCTCCCATCACCCCCAGATGGGACCATCTAGTTGCAGGAAAACAAGCTCAGGGCTCCCACTGATTCTGCATTATGGTGAGTTGTATAATTATTTAATTATATATAACAATGTAATCATAATAGAAATAAAGTGCACAATAAATGTAATGCTCCCGCCTGCAAACCCTGCCCCCCCCCCGGTCCATGCGATTGGCTGCCACCTGCAAACCCTGCCCACAGTCCACGCGATTGACTGCTGCCTGCAAACCCCACCCCCTGGTCCTTGGAAAAAATTTTCCCACGAAAGTGGTCCCTGGTGCCAAAAAGGTTGGGGACCCCTGCATAAGGGAATGAAGAGGGGATTGCTGTCTGTGCTTTGGAAAGCAGCTGCAGCCTGGCAAAAATGCTTCCTACCCCACTTCCCTCCTGCATTCATACATTCACTCACAACTTTACTCACAAGCATTCAAACAAGCGTTCCAGCTGCCTGTTACAATTGAGCCACACCCTGGTGTTTTCAAAGATGTGACAATGTCCAGAGGCAGCCTTACCCCACCCAGGCCCTTGGCTTACAAAAACAAATGCTAAGATAGTGTGGGTGTGTGTAGGAGGAAAGGTGATAAGCAAAGGGCATACAGAAGGGGAAGCAGAAGCACTGGACACTGGCAGCTGTTACAAGCAGGCAAGAGGACTATCATTCAACTGCCAGGACCACAAGTTATGGTGAGCAGCATATTATGGTGGGAGTCCTGCCTGGAGCTTGGAGCTTTGCTGGGAGCTCAGTAGCAACTAGAAGAACAACCACACTGAAGCAGCATCTCATCCCAACTAGAGTAAGAACATTTGAAACGAGGCGAAGGTTGTATGCCACTTTACAGACTTACAGACTTTTGCCTGAACTAAGTATTAAAGGACTGAGTATTAAAGATATATTTACATGGCAACATCACCTTCCAAGTCCTAGAAGGGTGGAGAGCAATAGTCTGTTGTTGGGGAAGGTGTGTGCTGCAATAAAGCATTGTGTACAGGTTTGCTATGCTGTGGTGTGTCCAGCCCTTGAAAAACAAAGAACCCTCACACACCCAATTAGAAATTATGATTTTTTTAAAAAAGCCATTTAGATTAGGAGCATGTCCTTCAAGCCTCCCCCCCACCCCCGCACACACACATTTTAATCAGGAGAAAACTCCCATTAGCAGTTTTCTTCTTGATGCAAGTAGTAGATAGATGAGTCTGTGGAAATCCAGATTGTGGGACAAAGTCTTAAGTGAAATGAGACGCTTCCCAGTGGCTGCTATGTCTGAAATCATCCATTGAATAGTGTCAGAGTAGGCTCTGTGCAATGTGTGACTATGTGTGACGGGCCTTCTCTGTAGTGGCGCCCGCCCTCTGGAATATCTTGCCCCGAGAGTTGAGACAGGTTTCCTCCCTCCCGACCTTTAGGAAAGATCTGAAAACCTGGTTCTGCTGCCTAGCATGGGAGGGGAATAGTAATAGCTCCTCCTGGGGGTGGTTAATACCATAATGTCCTTCCTAGTATTTAAGATCAACTCACCAGATTGGATCTTACATTTATTTATATTATGTTAAAAATTGTAATTTTATATTTATATTTTAACCTTGGTTTTATTGTAAACCACCCAGAGTTCCCCGTTGGGGGAGTTGGGCGGTCATATAAATTTAAATAATAAATAAATATTTCCAACTTGGCATAGTTGAGGTCTAGATTTGGACAATGAAAGAAGTTCAAACTAAATGCAGACAAGACTAAATTAATGTTGGTCCACAGTCTTGTAGCCCAGAGGCAGGGTTATAAAAATATATCTGTGCCATCTGCAGCATTTCTCTTTTACCAGTTTCATAAAAGAAGACTGAACCAACATTCCTTGAGATTTAGACCAAAGCATAGTTATTCATGACCTTGCTACCTCAGAGCTTAACTAGTGTAATGTGCTGTCCTCAGGCCTTCTTTTGTGACTGTTTGACATTTAATGGCTGTTTGGAAGCTGCAAATGGTACAGAAGGCAATGACCCAACAGTACTAAATGTCCTCTTAAAACACTTTATTGAGAAGCTCATTTACAATAGACTGGCTCAAGTCAGCTTTACCTTTCCTTTCCCACTCCTTGGCAATTGCCCATATTTCTCTTGAAAACAAACACTTTTATGGAATGTTATCACACTGTCCTAAAATGTACAATGGGATGCTCCACTAACACTTCAGGGATTTCACTTTGGCATGGCAGGGAGATACGTCAACATAATATTTATTATCAGAATGCTTGAATCACAAAGGATCTCTGTTTTTTCCCACCGTGTATATAAGGAGTGGGCAATCTCTGCAGCCAAGGATGACATGCAGACCTCAGTCAAATTTCATGCACAAAAGGAGGGAAGAAGATACAGGAGGAAAAAAAGAGGGAAGCTACAATAGATGGAGATACGGAAGAAAGGAGGAGTTACATACTTATTTACCTGTAGTAGTGTGCATGAATAATTCAGTAAAGCTTCCCAATTCCCATTTATTTTTCACAGGCTACTTTTAGCATTTATCATTTAATACAGGCTGAAGGTTGTTCCCCTTAAGAACACAAGGAAGAAACATAAAAGCATCCAGGGAGAACATTTTCTTTGTTAGGCTTATTTTGCAACTAACCGGATACTCTTATACAAATCTTCAAAGTAACAGGCTGACTATTTTTAAAAAATTATCTAATGCACAAAGATGCTAAATATGTTGTATACAGGAATACATAAATGATACCTTTGCCATGAAAGTGACAGTTAAGCTACTGCAATATTTAGCCTCTGGTAAGATATACAGATATACCCTAGTGAATGAAGGTATTGTCATAGCTCTTGCAATCCCCAATTGACAAAGAAATCATGCAATATTTTTCTTGTAGGCTTTACTGATATAAATTAACGATTCATTTACAAAAACACATTTTTATCAACTATGTAAAGTATGGTACTGACTTTCATGTCATTTAAATATTCACTTTTAAAGATTTTGATTTTTTTTCTGTTAATTTGCTTGGGTGGTACAAGGGTACAGAAATGCTAAAGATACCTGAAATGATTTCTAGTTCTTATATGAAACTTGATGGTTCTTGAGTATCATCCACAACATTATACCAACCATATGTGCAATAATACAATCCATCATAAACAGCACTGTATTTTCCTTTGTTTGTTTGTTTTTTAGTTTTTAAGAGAACATGGCTAGCTGAACATTGTTTTGCCTGCATGAGAGGCAGGAAGAGGTGTGGCACACAGGGAAATGAGTTCTAGAAACTGAATAGAGTATGGTCCTCTCTACCCAGGAATGAGATTGCTGAGGGAAGAGGCCTATGAGGGAAGGTCTGAGGGGTTAGAGCAGAGCTTTCCAAACTTTTCATGTTGGTGACACACTTTTTAGACATACATCACTTCGTGACACACTCTTACAGCAGGGCATCGTTTCGCAACACACTCTTACAGCAGGGCACAAGGCAGGCACTAGGACCTGCACAGAATCACAGCAGGTTTGGAGGCAGCAAGGCACAAGGCAGGCACTAGGACCTGCGTGGAATCCTGGCAGGGCAGGTTTGGAGGCAGCAAGGCACAAGGCAGGCACTAGGACCTGCACAGAATCCTGACAGGGCTCAGAGGCAGCAGCAGCTGTGACACACCCAGACACTGCAGCCGACACACTAATGTGTCCTGACACACAGTTTGGAAAGCTCTGGGTTAGAGACTGAATCAGCCTCACTTGGTTGGAGCAGCCCAAACTAGATAATGGGTGGTTGAAAGTCACATGATAGGGGGGTTTGGAATGGAGGCTAATAGAAGTCAGGGCTGGAGGGGGAATGTAGAACTGCTGGAGAGTGAGGAGAGGATTGTTATAGCATTGGGCAGATGGATATATGATGGAAGACAGCACACCCAACATGGGATAAGGAGAGTGGTATTGATTTTCAGCAAGAATCTGTTGGTAACCAGATTCATTGCTCCCCTAACAATTGGATATGAGGTCCTTTAAGTGACATTAGTATGCTAATCCCCCAGCTAGTTCCCACCTTGAGGTCCTCATGCCCATTTCTGGGCAGATGATGGATTCCCCAGGCTTTCTGTGCCTTGAAAATCTGGTTGGGGTGACTTGAGAGTTCCTTGTTTCCATTACAGCTATGAGCCTGTCCCAAGTCACCAGAGCACCAATTCAGAGGATCTGGTTTTCACCTCAGAGCAATTAATACATGATCTGAAAGTGGAGGATGTTTGCATCAGTCCATTGTCATAGTTAGATCTTGTCACCTTAAGACCCACAGACACTGATGACCTCGGTGGTGGTGGTGACAGACCCATTAAATTTGTCTGCCCAAGGCATCTACCTACAGGTCCTCAGGGAATTTCCCAGAGACCTAGTGAGCAGCTCTGTGGGGCACTTGGTTGATCTCTGGAATATAGATAGCCAGGGCAGTTGTTAGGGTTCTTCCTAACCAGCCTTTCCTAGGACACTGATCCAGGGAGGTTTCTTGGTTCACTGAGGATATCCAAGAAATGAGGTTCTTTAGGACACTCTTACAGCACACTAGTGAACGACAAGAAGCGAAGATGACCAGACATGGATATCTTTGGACATATAGCATGGCATAAGGACAATGAAGCATCATGATTTCTCTACACATATTCCATCTGACCAGCAGCATTACTTGGGGTAACCCATTCTGTTTTGGATTCTGGGATCTTGTTGGTCTTTGTGGGTAGTTTGCCAGGTGCTTTGATTTGAATTGCTCATATCACTCTGAGCTGGATGCTGGATGGTCAGAATCGCATGAGAAGATGCGATTGAATGGTCTTGCAAGACCATGTCTCGCAAGACCATTCAGACACTTTGAGCCTGTGATGCTTGACACTTGAAAAAGTTTACAAGGTCTTTTGTGAGATATGTTCAGCCATATGAAATTAGATCCTTGTTATGGATATAGGAGGTGATAACGTGTTATAGGCATAGGGGATGATGCCTTCTGTCTTGAAGGAGGCAGTGGAGTGCTCCTTCCTCAGAAAGCTGTCTCTTGACGTGGCTCTCCTTACTGTTTCTCAGAAAGGTTATTGAGAAGTTAGATAGCCTTTGTTTTGCAACAAAATTTGCCAGAGAATATGTATGGCAAGGAAAATTCATAGTGAATTTTGGAACAGATAGATGTGGGATTGTACTGGCTTATGGGGTCCAGGCTCAGAGTAAACCAAACAGAGTGCAGCGTGTAGGGCTAACAATATTTTATTGTAGCATAAGGCAATAATGGATATGAGTTACATTATTGCAAAAAGGAAAAACAACAAACCATAAGCAGAGTTCCATCAGCAGATGTGAAGAAAACCATGGCCAGGTACAAAAGACCAGGCATAGCTACAGTTCAGGAACAGAGTACATGGCAACATGACAGACAGAAGTTAAGAAGCATAGACCCATAGTTCACAGCTGAGATATACACTTGTTTCAGCATTCTGATTGGAGGAAACATGGAGTCATTGGTTACATACACTTACTGTTGGAACTAAAGTCTGTTGCACATGATATAAATTGCCACGAGATGGCAATGTTGCACATTGTCTCCCCCCCCCCCCCCGGGAAAACGTTCTCACGGGACGGCCAATCAGCTAGCCAAAACATAACTCACATGATACAATGCCTTAGCTGTGATCAAGGCCAGACACCTGTTCTTGGTGGAATGTTTTGAGAAACACGCAACGTAGAGGCGTATGGAAAAACACTGTTTTTACAAGCTGGGAAATCACAGTGGAGAAATCCATTTGAATTCTACATAGAATAACTCTGACACCCCTTCCAAATGGATTCGGAACATTTTTGGGGAGTGAAAACTGTCATTTTGCAAGAACACAGAGACACAAATGATTTTTTTATTCCAGACACAATTGCTGCAGTCCTAGTTTCGCAACCATGGATGCATGTTTTTCAAAAGGCAAGGCTTTTGTGAATACATCTGCCACATTCAGTTCAGAAGGACAATATTCCAATTGTATAAACCTTTCCTGTATTGCATGTCTCACATTCTTAAACTTCACATCAATGTACTTTGTGCGGCCTCTTACATTTTCAGATAGGGCAAGTGCAATGCATGCCTGTGAGTCTTCATAGACCGTAAAAGGTAAGTTAATATTTATGGTGAGATCTTGAAATAATTGTTTACACCAATGTAGTTCATTTACTGCCTCACTGAGGGCGCTATATTCTGCCTCGGTGGTTGAAACTGCGACCGCAGTCTGTTTTCTTGCCCGCCAAGCAACGGCTGTGTTGGCAAACAGACAGAGAAATCCACTCACAGATTTTCTATCTCCTTCTTCTGCAAAGGAGCTGTCAACATAAGTCACAGGCATTTCAGCCTCAGTAGCTGATACTTTAAGACAAAGATCTGCTGTGCCTTTGAGATAACGCAGGACTCTTTTTAACCCTTGCCAATCTAACATAGACGGTTTGGCAACTTTACGACTGAGCACTCCAACTGAGTAAGCTAAGTCAGGATGTGTCCACTGCGTTAAGTGTAGCAAACTGCCTACAGCAGAGTGGTACAACTCGGGTTGAGGACAAGGTTCCTCACACGTGTCACCCTTTAGGAAATCAAGAACCATAGGTGTTTTGGTAGGCTTTGCATCTGACATATCAAGCTGACTTAACAACTGAACAATTTTTCTCTTCTGACTCAGATAAAACTCACCACTCTGAGATCTAGTAAATTCAACACCCAAATAATATTTCAGTTCGCCTAAGTCTTTTAACTGAAAGTACTGTCTTAGCTGTTTGGCAAACTCTTGTACAAGGTGCAAAGAACCAGTTGCTAAGCAAAAATCGTCCACATATGTTAGCAGTACTGTATAGCTACTTCCAGAACCTCTTATGTACACACAGGGATCAGCAACTGACTTTTTAAATCCTAGTTCCGTTAGAGCTGTATCTAAGCACTGATGCCAACAACGACCGGCCTGCTTTAACCCATAAAGCACCTTGCGTAGTCTGTACACTTTCTGGGAATTGTCAGAAGCATAGCCAGGAGCCTGCTTCATGTACACTGTCTCAGGGAGTTCTGCATTCAAATATGCTGTGTCAACATCAAAATGATGGACAACCAGTTCATGCTGTGCAGCCAGAGAAAGTACCATACGTAAAGACTCTGGTCTAGCTGTGGGTGCATATGTGAGATCATAGTTCAAAAACCTCTCTTGTGAAAATCCCTGAGCAACAAGCCTGGCTTTGTACTGCACTGTGTTATCAGGAAGAAGCTTCTTTCTGAATACCCATCTGGAACCTACAGCTTTCTGGGATGGGGGCAAGTCAGTGACTTCAAACACCTTTTGACTCACTAATGCCTCAAACTCCTTATCCATCGCTGTGTTCCATTTTTCCTGCTCTTCCACAGGCAGGAGCAACACCTCCTGGAAAGACTGAGGTTCACAGGTAATCTGACACACTCTCACCTGCTGAATCACAAATCTGTCAGGCTTCACACCTTTTGTGGAACGAGCAGATCTACGAGGAATGACCACTGCTTCTTCCTCATCACTGTCCTCTGTCTTTTCACTACCTGATTCCTCCTTCAGGTCCTGAACCTGCTCAGGTGAAATCTCTTCTTCCTTCACCTGAGGGGACCTTCTCACCACACTAGGAGACTGGGAAACAGAAGGTAGTTGGACTGGTTGTTGTCCAGCCACAGGAGCATGGACAGTAGGCTGTACACTAGATTGCAACAACACCTCTGAACTAGCATTCAACCTATCCCAACGAGTAGGGTGCTCAAAATTAGCTCTTCTGGAGACTACCACTTGACCATAGCCTGCAGAAAAATGGTAACCCTTAGATCTTGATGAATAACCAACAAACCTTAAGCGCTGTGCTTTTGGTTGGTTCTTCCTTCGCTGAGACTTAGGGATGTGAACATATGCAAATATTCCAAAAACACGCAGGTGCTTCGGCGAAGGGCGCTTGCCAAACAAAAGGAAATAAGGAACTTCATCTACAGCTGAATTCCACACCCTGTTGGTTAGATACACTGCAGTCATGGTAGCCTCACCCCAGAAACGGGCTGGCACCTGGGCATCTAACATCAGGCTATTTTAATGGTATTAACAACACCAATCTTCCTTTCTGCTATTCCATTCTCAGCTGGAACACCAACATTGGCAAGTCTATGAGAGATTCCTTTCCTACGAAGCCAATTCTGGAACTCATGGCTTAGGAACTCTCCACCACGATCAGATTGAAACTGACCAACTTAATAACCATAGTGTCTCTCCACCATTGCAACAAACTCCTTAAAGCGAGCAAAGGCTTCTGCTTTAGATTTGAGCAAATAACAAAACGTAAATCGAGTATGCAGCCAAAGGTGGCAGACATCTATACAGTTGGTAAAAACAAGACCTGGAGCTGACTGTAGTTCAGATCACAAACTTCTTATTGCAAAATTTAGAATCAGACTAAAGAGAATAGGGAAGACCCACAGATCAGTTAGATATGAGCTCACTAATATTCCTAAGGAATATGCAGTGGAGGTGAAGAATAGATTTAAGGGACTAGATTTAGTAGATAGGGTCCCAGAAGAACTATGGACAGAAGTTCGCAACATTGTTCAGGAGGCGGCAACAAAAAACGTCCCAAAGAAAAAGAAAACCAAGAAGGCAAGATGGCTGTCTGCTGAAACACTGGAAGTAGCCCAAGAAAGAAGGAAAGCAAAAGGCAACAGTGATAGGGGGAGATATGCCCAATTAAATGCAAAATTCCAGAGGTTAGCCAGAAGAGATAAGGAATTATTTTTAAACAAGCAATGTGCGGAAGTGGAAGAAGACAATAGAATAGGAAGGACAAGAGACCTCTTCCAGAAAATTAGAAACATCGGAGGTAAATTCCAGGCAAAAATGGGTATGATCAAAAACAAAGATGGTAAGGACCTAACAGAAGCAGAAGAGATCAAGAAAAGGTGGCAAGAATATACGGAAGATCTGTATAGGAAGGATAATAATATTGGAGATAGCTTTGACGGTGTGGTCAGTGAGTTAGAGCCAGACATCCTGAAGAGTGAGGTTGAATGGGCCTTAAGAAGCATTGCTAATAACAAGGCAGCAGGAGACGACGGTATCCCAGCTGAACTGTTTAAAATCTTGCAAGATGATGCTGTCAAGGTGATGCATGCCATATGCCAGCAAATTTGGAAAACACAAGAATGGCCATCAGATTGGAAAAAATCAACTTATATCCCCATACCAAAAAAGGGAAGCACTAAAGAATGTTCAAACTATCGAACAGTGGCACTTATTTCACATGCCAGTAAGGTAATGCTCAAGATCTTGCAAGGTAGACTCCAGCAATTCATGGAGCGAGAATTGCCAGATGTACAAGCTGGGTTTAGAAAAGGCAGAGGAACTAGAGACCAAATTGCCAATATCCGCTGGATAATGGAGAAAGCCAGGGAGTTTCAGAAAAACATCTATTTCTGTTTTATTGACTATTCTAAAGCCTTTGACTGTGTGGATCATAACAAATTGTGGCAAGTTCTTGGTGGTATGGGGATACCAAGTCATCTTGTCTGCCTCCTGAGGAATCTGTATAACGACCAAGTAGCAACGGTAAGAACAGAGCACGGAACAACGGACTGGTTTAAGATTGGGAAAGGAGTACGGCAGGGTTGTATACTCTCACCCTACCTATTCAACCTGTACACAGAACACATCATGCGACATGCTGGGCTTGAGGAATCCAAGGCTGGAGTTAAAATCGCTGGAAGAAACATTAACAATCTCAGATATGCAGATGATACCACTTTGATGGCTGAAAGCGAGGAGGAGTTGAGGAGCCTTATGACGAAGGTGAAAGAAGAAAGTGCAAAAGCTGGGTTGCAGTTAAACCTCAAAAAGACCAAGATTATGGCAACGAGCTTGATTGATGACTGGCAAATAGAGAGAGAAAAAGTGGAGGCAGTGACAGACTTTGTATTTCTAGGCGCAAAGATTACTGCAGACGCTGACTGCAGCCAGGAAATCAGAAGACGTCTACTTCTTGGGAGGAGAGCAATGGCAAATCTTGATAAAATAGTTAAGAGCAGAGACATCACACTGACAACAAAGGTCCGCATAGTTAAAGCAATGGTATTTCCTGTAGTAACCTATGGCTGCGAGAGCTGGACCATAAGGAAGGCTGAGCGAAGGAAGATAGATGCTTTTGAACTGTGGTGTTGGAGGAAAATTCTGAGAGTGCCTTGGACTGCAAGAAGATCAAACCAGTCCATACTCCAGGAAATCAAGCCAGACTGCTCACTTGAGGGAATGATATTAAAGGCAAAACTGAAGTACTTTGGCCACATAATGAGAAGACAGGATACCCTGGAGAAGAAGCTGATGCTAGGAAAAGTGGAAGGCAAAAGGAAGAGGGGCCGACCAAGGGCAAGATGGATGGATGGTATTCTGGAGGTGACGGACTCAACCATTGGGGAGCTGAGGATGGTGACGGCGGACAGAGGGCTCTGGCGTGGACTGGTCCATGAAGTCACGAAGAGTCGGAAACGACTGAACGAATAAACAACAAAATCGAGTATGGTCATCCACCAGAAGAAACATGAAACGTGCCCCTCCTTCACTAGGAGCATTGGGGCCGGCTAGGTCTCCATGAACCAACTGAAAAGGTCTAGTTGACACTCTGTCACTTTTCCTAGCAACAGGCGCAGCCCTGATTTTAGATTGTTTGCACACAGTACAATCAAGAAAGTCATCACACTTTTTAGATCCTAGCTCAGGATACACCTTGGCCATTTGGGACAAACTTCCCCACCCGGGATGTCCCAGAACTCTGTGATAGTAGTGGATGCATTTATTATGTGGGGGAACATTGGAAACACAATTTCCTGACACAATCCCCTGTTTAGGAAGAATTTCATACAACTGATTCACTAACCTCCCCCTAGCACATTCAATTCCATCTTTTTCAATAGAACATCCAGTACCCTTGAACACAACAGTATATCCAGACTTTACCAGGGCTGGAATGCTGAGGAGGGAAAAATCAAGTGTAGGAACACACAACACATTTTGCACACTTATCCCCAAACAAGGAATGTATACTTCACCCTGAAAAGACACATCAGCCATGGATCCATCGGCTAGAGCAACCTGTTGGATTCTAGGCTTGCATTTTGTTAACAACAACTGTTCATTGTTCACAATGATTTGGCTGCAAGCCGAGTCCAAGAGCCAAGTCTCTGGGGATCTTTTGTTCACAGCCGTGAGCAGAGCAGACACTTGGGTACGTTGTCTAGGCAGTTTCCCCTTCTTTCGCACGAACCTCTTTCCACTGGCACTACCGGCTGGGCGAGGTGGCTGGGGACAGTCTTTCAAGAAGTGTTGAGTCGAATTGCACCGGTAGCATCTCCTTACAGCACAGGCAGCTTCTGTTCCAGCAGGAAAACGCTGTCTAGAAGCCTCAGGAACAGCAACAGATGGCTTACCCTGCATCCTCTCCAGGTCACGAGCTTGCTGGATTTCTTGCAGCTGATTTGTGAGATAATCCACAGTAAGGTCTTGGGGCCTCAACGTCTGAGTTGCCTCGATGAGCATGTCAAAGCTATTATCCAAGCTTGACAATATAATACAAGCTCTCTGGGTATCTGGGACCACAACATCCCGCTCCTCAAGTTCAAGAAACAAAGTCTTGAGTTTATGGAGGTGGGTCATCATGTTTCCACCGGGCTGCAGCTTCAAATTGTAAAGCTGACGTGATAGACCAACAATGGCAGCAGAGGTTTGCTTGGAATAAATGGCCTTGAGAGCCTCCCAACATGCATGTGCAGTGTCTAGATTGCTGATATGCAGTAACTGAGATGATTCTTGTCCCAGAATCAAATTGCCATAAGCACGATCCAAACACAACTGCACTTCTTCAGTAACGGGACCAACTGGAGGTGGGTCTTTCACATACTTCCACAAACCTTCTTTTAGGAAGAAAGACTTGATTTTCACACACCAGGTCCGATAGTTTGTGCCATCCAAGTGCTCAAAAGGCAAACTAGTTAGCCCTGTAGCAGCCATGCTGACCACTCAAAGAAAAACACATTTACTCTAAAATGCAGCCTCAAAAACAAACCCCCTTGTTACAGCCAGATCCAGCGCAGCGAACAGCGTACCATCCAGACTGGGCCACCCATAACCTGTGGGATTGTACTGGCTTATGGGGTCCAGGCGCAGAGTAAACCAAACAGAGTGCAGCGTGTAGGGCTAACAATATTTTATTGTAGCATAAGGCAATAATGGATATGAGTTACATTATTGCAAAAAGGAAAAACAACAAACCATAAGCAGAGTTCCATCAGCAGATGTGAAGAAAACCATGGCCAGGTACAAAAGGCCAGGCATAGCTACAGTTCAGGAACAGAGTACATGGCAACATGACAGACAGAAGTCAAGAAGCATAGACCCATAGTTCACAGCTGAGATATACACTTGTTTCAGCATTCTGATTGGAGGAAACATGGAGTCATTGGTTACATACACTTACTGTTGGAACTAAAGTCTGTTGCACATGATATAAATTGCCACGAGATGGCAATGTTGCACATTGTCTCCCCCCCCCCCGGGAAAACATTCTCACGGGACGGCCGATCAGCTAGCCAAAACATAACTCACGTGATACAATGCCTTAGCTGTGATCAAGGCCAGACACCTGTTCTTGGTGGAATGTTTTGAGAAACACGCAATGTAGAGGCGTATGGAAAAACACTGTTTTTACAAGCTAGGAAATCACAGTGGAGAAATCCATTTGAATTCTACATAGAATAACTCTGACAATAGATTGAAAAGATTTCATGCAAACTGACAAGGTGACTACCAGGAATAATAATGCCTCTTCTTGAATATAGGAACTAATTGTTGGGGCTTAAGCAGAAGCAAAAAAAAAGATTAATTTTTTTGTTCCATAAAGTAGATAAATAAAACCAACGTTCTCTGTCCTGAAATCACTCCATCCTTCCTATAATATTATAAGTGGAGCAAGTGGTGATGATCTGTTTCTAATTTGAGGGCACATCTGTCCTTCATTGAATCCAATATTCCCACTCCTTTCCATTCCTACCTTGGTGTTTATGTCAAACAGCTTTTCCCTCTTTTGAATGTACTTGTTACCGTATTACTTGCCATTGCTCCATAAAAACACATAGGCCCTGGGAACTTCATAGATGCTTTGTAATACAACTTGGTGGTTTATATTAATCAACCCAACCCTGGATGAGAGAAATCTGTTCTGGATTATCTGGATCTGCCTAGATTTGAATTTCACCAAGATCCAGTATACAATTTGTGGGGAATGTGCATTTATGGGAAAACATTATTCTAACTCTCCACAGGAGCATGAACTCTGTACAGTTAAGGGTTGTGCTGTCATTGAGCATCATAACTTTCACCAAATGGGGTTATACCCTCACTATGGATTATTTTTTTCTCCATCAACATAAGAATGGCCAATGGGAAGGAAGATAGGCCAAAGCAAGTGTTTTGACTGAACGTATTCTTTTTAACAATTGCCTTACAGTCTTATCTGGATTTACCTAAATTTATTCAGTCTCTTACTGCTTGTCTGGGATTCTAAAATCTATGCTATTAGACTTGATGGATGAGATAATTAAGAGACTAAGGCACTGCAATGATCTCTTTCAAGAACTCTATATAGATATTAACCAGTGAAGAAGTAGGATGGAACTTTATAATATACCACATGATAATTCCCAATGGCTAAAACAGCAATTTCAGCACCTCTTTCTTAAACCTGTCCTGTGAGATAACTGCAGAATCACTTCAGATGAAAGTTCTCATTCTCTGTAAATGGTGCAGGAATAGCTGTAACCAATGTTATAAAAGTTACTGATGGGTCAAAGAGAATTAAAGAAATAACTCTGCTTTTGTTCATTGTCAGATAGAGTTACCTACTAGGATTGTCAGTGTAGCTTCTACCCTGAGAATTTGGTTAGGATCTAGCTTGAGGCAGAACTTTATATTATATTGTATGTATTGATAAGAGAGAGATGTGAGAAAAACTTAGCAACGATACTTTTGCAAACAACTCAATGAAAAATAGAGGAATTCAAGTGTTCTTAAAGTCTTAGAATATTGTCAGTTCCTATAATCTTGGTTTCTATGAAAACTTAAGTAAAAATGTCCTTGAAGCACAAAATCCTGCCATTGCACCCTTTAAGATGCCAAATTTCTCCTCACCACATTCATTTTTTTCTCATTTCTTATCCTGTGAAAATGGGGGCAGATTTCCCACTGATTACACGTAGGGGGGAAAATTTACCAAAATTTACATACAAGATGGCCAAACGTTGGCGTTTTCTCCTTGATTTTTTATTTTTTTCAAACTGTTCACAGAGACACGAGGTTCTCTGCAGATTCTTGTCACTATATTTCCAGGAATGCCTAGAGATGGATGTTGCATCAGTCCAAGGCCATTCTAGTAAGCATAGCCAGTGGGAAGTGTGAGGAAAGCCTTTCTCTGCTTCCTTTCAGCTCCATGAGACCAACAACTGACTTCACAATCATGTACAGTTGAGCTTAAAAGGTTGTCTGCAGTCATCAGTCCAATTAAAGATGTTAACCAACATGTATTTTCTGATTCAAAATTGGGCATAAAATCTATACCAAACTGCAGACTGACATAGTTTTATTTGTCTGGAAGAAATAACTCTCATATCTCAAGTGTGCTTCTCTGGTAATGGATACATAAATGTTTGTCAGTTGATAAATTTAACTGATCATAAAAGAATATTCATTCTACAGAAAATATTAAGGAGTAAAAAGACTAATGAGAAATGGGATTTAGCAGAAAAGAAGTAGAACCACAGTTTCTTATTATTATCTTACCAGTAAAAATTCCAAGAAGATCATTTTAATAAAGGAGATATTGGCTGCAGTCAACCTGTCTTTGTCTCAGAGGTGAAATCTCAAAAAAGGCAAATGAGCATGAGAATAATACAAGCCCCCATTAAAGTGATTTTAAATTTAAGCATAAATTTTGCTAATACCACTGAGCAAAGGGAATAATTAGAAAGGTTTCAATAATGCCAGAGACTTAATAATTAAAGGCACAAGATTAATTTCAGAGGCACCATTACCCTAAATCAAATATTAGATTTCTTGAAAATAGGATGGAATGAGGCTTAAGCCATAACCATGCCTTTTTATTCTAGTTAGGGAGGATCATTAAACACTATGGTTTTCATTTCTTTCTGCACCCTGAGGATTCACTTGCATGAATATTAAATTAATGTGTATTGGATATAAGCCCTGAAATCCCAGGGAAAGGCCCAACATTTTTGTAGTATATAAAATTATTAATTTAATAATCTTGTCATTACTCTAAATTGAAAATAGTTAAATAAAGGTCACTTTCATTTTTAATGGAGGGACAATATAAGCATCCAAAGCAATTTTCCACCTGCCAGAACAATGCTTTCACCTAACCCTAACATTTTTCTCAATATATATGACTGCCTTCCTTTAGGGAAAGTAGCAATGCTTTCAGCAACCAGAACAACAGTAAAAATATATCACACAATGCTGTACATTGCAGATATCACAAACTGTACAGTTTAAAGAGAATGAAAAGTTGACCGCATCTTCTGAATGTTGCATTACTAAATGTATTCATTTTATGTAGATATTTTGTAGTAACAGAAAAACACAATACATTGTTAAACCTTTACTTAGATTACCCAATATATTATGTTTTCTATAAATATCCGAATTTGATAACAAATGCTTGATTACTACTACTACTACTTATTTCTATGTGTCCTAATTTTAATGAATTGAAATTCATTATGAAAATCTACCTAACTCTTGTACTTTTCATGAAGACAGTTCCTGTTTTGAAATTTTGACCACAATTACTGATATGCACAAAACTGCATCATATAATTCATTAATGATCTGCTTGGGGAATTTATTAATGACATTCATTAGAGCCTAATATTCTCTTGCTTTCATTGTTTAGACATCTGCTCATTTTAGTTTTTTTCCCGTATATTATTTCCTCCATCATGCTGAGATGACAATTTTAATGAAAATACATTCTAATTTTGAAAGGTTTTTTTTAGGCCAGCATTTATGGCACGGCATGGACTTTTGAGTAAGCAATTACCATAGATAACATTTCTAAATCTTCGGAGATTTGGAGACAATTGTTTAATATTTTAGCTTTCATTTAGCTGCTAGTTTATGTTCATCTCCAAAAAACATGAAATATCCTAATGCCTAATTTTCTACATGTTGTAACTGGTTTTAAACACTGAGTTAAACTTTACTGTGTATAATTATCTCCCCAAACCATTACAAATATGATTCATTGAACCATAATACCATGCCATAATAGTTAATCCTATTATTTCCCAGGAAGGTCATCTTAGTGATGAAACTAGACTACCAGATATGAACTGCAACACAGAGTTTTCTGCATATTTTTGCTTCCATCTGTTGATCTTCCAGATTTTTGAAGCCCAGAAGGAAGGGGGAAGATCTAAAATTTCTTGAAGTAAAAGGCCACATGCAGCAAGGTATTATGGGAATCCTGAAGTGGCACAAGCCTTATACACCCTTGGGGAGATTGCCTCATTCCTGCCCCATCAGTTGTAGAAGGCTTCCCGTCCAATATGGTGTCACTAACCTAGTGTTCATACAATTAATATTCAAAGGAATAAGACAATCTCTAATAGCCAACATGGGCGTGGTGGCTCAGTGGGTAAGACGCCAGGCTTGTCAATCGGAAGATTGCAAGTTCAGAGGTTCGAATCCCTAGCCCTGCATGCAGAGTGAGCTCCCGCACTAGCTCCAGCTCTTGCCAACCTAGCAATTCGAAAGCATGCAAATGCAAGTAGATTAATAGGTAACACTTCGGTGGGTAGGTAACAGCGTTCCGCGCGTGTCATGTGGCCACATGACCGTGGAAGTGTCTTCGGACAACGCTGGCTCTTTGGCTAACAAACGGAGATGAGCACCGGCCCCTAGAGTCGGACACGACTGCACAAATGTGCGGGGGGTACCTTTACCTTTACCTAATAGCCAACAAGTGAGCCTCAGGTAGAGCACTGAAAACTTATGCTTAAAATTCCTGGGTGAAGTTTTGTTTACCAGATTTATGTCTGTTGCCTTGTCAAATCAGTTGCCCTGTAGTCTGTTGGACTCACAATAATGTTTTCATTGCTTTACAGACAGAGAGAAAGAGAGAGAAAAGGGAAGAAATAAAAAAAGAAAAGAAAAAGGATACAACAAAAACATTATGTTACATATAAGGCATCATTTAGCTTATTTTTTAAACAATAATTAAATTTGATGACACGGAATAATATTTCCCAGTTTTCCATTACATTGACAGATAAATGGTTCATAAACAGAAAGAGAACGCTTATCAGCAATCCCTGATTGTAAATCCATGCTTGCGCTGCCTTTCCAAACTGAAGAGCAATCTTTTCTTAAGAGTGTTAGATGCTGCAAACAGCATCCATGATGAGGAGGGGGGCAACATGATGGAAGCCCCATACCTTCTCTATATGCCTCACAACATCACACACACGCTGCTTTTGTCAAAATGATGAAAGCAATAAGAGTGCAATGGTATGTAGGAAAGACCTCAGGAGACAGAGGGAAATGATGCTGCCTAGGGAATGGTCGGATAAGAGACAGCATAGCCCACAGCTACAAAATGGGAAGGGCAAGAGATTCAGAAGTAACCCTCCCTAGTTTTTTGGGCTGTAAGGAGACGGCAGGAGGATTGTACTTTCAGACTTGCAAGACTGATGTGAGCCTTACCAGGTAGACCACCAGATAAGATAATTCTACTTGATTGTAAAGCTACATTAACAGAACCTGGCCATTTTATTGATATTATATTGTGCACTGGTCTTGTGATATTATGTTTTAGTTATTCAAATGCTATTTTAAATATACTGAAAAAGTTTTAATAATTTATCTTATATCATGCAAGCTGCAAGAGTCAGTAGATTGCAGCAGGATATATATGCAAGAAATAAACAAACAATGATGCCTTTTTAATAAAGTTTTTCTAACCTCTTTTATTGAGGCTTATATACTGTATATACTGTATATGGATCTAGTAAAGATCCCACTGAGTGTCAAGCAGTTGTCTGATTTTCTTGTTAAGACTAAAACCAAAATACTGACAGCAACCCTGGCACATAGAATACAAATGATAGTACCTTTGATTATAACACAATCTGGTGTTATAAAAATTTGCCAAGAGCTTGATAATAGATTACTGGCAGAACATCTGGATCTATATTTATAAAAGTGGAAACCAGTGGTAGTTCACTGGAAGCAGAAGAGCCCTCTGACATGGTGCATGAAAATTTTGAGAAAGCTCTTGCCTAAATATTGATTTTTTCTTTGCTTGGATCAGTATGTGATGATCTGCTACTCCTTTGCTAGGGTTATTATATATGGAATTATCCCTACAACTATCAACTATGAGTTGTTCAACAAGCTACACTTAAAATAAATTGTGATTTAGCACATGGCAAAAAATAGTTCACACGGATCACAGTCATTCCACACAGCGGCTTTGCCATATTTTCTTCCCATCCCACAGCTATCAGGAAATCATGTCACCCTAAATATTGCTGCCCCACAGCACAACTTTACTACACCCCTTTCAGTGACATGCATTAAGCTAGGGATAGGCTAGTCAATTTCAAGACTTTGCACTTTCTCACTCACTGTGTGGACCAACCCATTTAGAAAAGGTGAAAAGTGATTGCGAAATCCAGAATTCTGATCTTCCTCACAAGCACTGCAGAACGGATGAGGAGCTCAGGGACCAAACAGAAAGAGCCATCTGGAAAAACTGGAGCTGAGCAGATCACCATCCCCAATTGCATCATTTCAGTGCTCCTCCTCCATGCAGCATGGATTATTCAGATTGCAGGTCTATTGCTGTGAGCTAACAATGAAATATGGTGCTGGCATGAGGATATGTCAATTTTATCTAGTGGTTAAGGTGCTGGTCTAGAAACCAGGAATCTGTGAGTTCTAGTCCCGCCTTAGGCATGAAAGCCGGCTGGGTGAACTTGGGCCAGTCCCTCTCTCTCAGCCCAAATCACCTCACAGGTTGCTGTTGTGGAGAAAATAGGAGGAGGAAGGAGTATTAGGTATGTTCGCCGCCTTGAGTTATTTATAAAAATAATAAAGGCAGGATAAAAAAGATTAAAAAGTAAATAAATATGTCCTCTCAAAATGGTTAGCATGTGTCTTCATCCTGGGGCAAGGAAGCTGGCTGGATGTGGCCTCAGTCTCATAGAAGCACCGGTATAAGGTCATATATACAGACTGGACTGATTTGCATTTGCTGCTTATTAATGAAAATCACTGGGTGGCCTTGGACAAGGATTATTGTGGGAGATCAAAATGAGAACATATAAGCTGGCCTGCAATGATTAAGCATTAGGATATAACTGTGATAAATAATTAGTAATAATCCCCAAAGTATGTTTGCCATTTCCATTTACCATAATCTTTTCAGTTTCTTCAGTGCCTACTCCAAAATAGGTGTAACAACAACAACATTCTCCTCTCCAACATTTGTAGGTCTACAGTATATTTGAATGAATAACACAGCATTAAAAAGTGCCATGTTCTCTAATTAATAACTGGTCAACACCTTTGCCTCTTACTGTGAATCAGTTTCAGCAATACCTTTCTTCTGATCAATAGCTTCTGACATTAACCTCCTGTCAACCACCTACTTTACTAGACTGGCTGGCATACTACAAAAGCAATGCTTGCTCTCCCTTGGGGATTCATATTTTAGTTCCTCTTCAGTCATCTTCACTGTCATCATTAAACTCAGATACAGCAATATCCAATATATCAGTCCCATCAACAATGGCAGCAACTTCTAGTAAGTAGCTGAATGAATCATACTCAGGCAGTTGTCCTTGTTACAGAATGAAGGTAAGGACGTGATTGTCAGTAAAATTTGCAGACATTTAACAGGATGATTTGGGGCTTAAAGCTGAATTCATACCCACAAAATATTCGTTCTGGCTCTTCTTGAAAAGGTGGATTGATCTAAGTCCAAACAGCTTTACATTTGTTGGTGTAACATACTGTACCTCCCATTCCAAGCACTGAGAAGTCCTAAAAGGGTATTGTTGGCTTTAGAGCAGTGCTTCTCAACCTTGGCAACTTTAAGATGGCTGGCTGGGAAATTCTGGGAGTTGAAGTCCACACGCCTTAGAGTTGCTAAGGTTGAGAAACACTGTTTTAGAGAGTTTCTTTCAAACAGCACTGGGGAGAGGAATTGCACTTGAAACATTTGCCTGGAAAAAACCAAACATACACATCTGTTACACAGACTGAGAGGCAGAGCCCAACGGAAGCAAGCAGAACTCCTACAGCAGATATGAAATTCTCAGAAAGCAACTTGGACAACTCCCCCAAAGCTGCATCTACAAGTTTAGCAAATTTCAGCTAGGAGATCCATCTCTCTGCCATTTGTCCCCTATCCAAAAGAAAGATTCAAGGCAACAAATTAGTATTCAAAAGAGTGGGAGGATAGAGCTGTGATTTTATTGGTGGAACTCCAGAGGAAAAGGGAATGCTGGAGGCTTACCCCATTACACCAGTTTTTTCAGGTATATTGGGAGCCTATGTAATGCCAGAGGTGCGTCTCACAAAGCAAAGAGTGGTCAGGTTTCAAGATTCCTTCTGAGATGGGAGAGGGGGCCCTACAGCTCAAGTTGAAATAGAGAGCAGCTACCAGTGACCAGAAGGGAGGAGCATGCCTGCAAAAACACATACTTGCCAGCTGTAGTGTAGAAACTGCCAACAAGAAGTGCCATGACCAGACTGCCGCTCAGCATTGTCTATGTCAGCAGAAGTTGGAAAACACTACCTTTGAAACAGAATAAGAAAAGATGGGTGGAGCTGCCTGTACAGGGGGCCAGAGAGGGTTGAGGATCATGCTGTACATCAGTGTACTTGACAAATGGAGTGTCTTTGTACTGGGGAAATCAGGACATGCAGATAAGCCTCCAGTGCATAGAAATCCAACAGGAGGTGAGGTGGGCCAGCCACTTTATATTTCTTTGCTGCCTGAAGAAGATTCCACATGTTGCTGCCACCACCTCCTTCCCTTGAAGGGAAGGACTTTAGAAAGTCTCGCTGCATCATTCATAAATGAGATTCTGATTTTGTTTTCCCCATTCATCACCACCATCACAGTGTTGCAGAATTCAACATCTCCATTTCCCTGAAACATCAACAGATCATCCTGGATTATGAGCCAGCTAGTCTGTCAATAGTGATCTACTACAACAATTTTGTTTCTTGCATTAATGCCCTATCGTGCTTCAGAAAAAATTCCTCATCTAACTTAGCTGTAAAAGTTGTTAATAGAATGGTGGAAATGGTCACTAGATCAGAACTAGATAAACTGCTCTTAAAATTATGTAGATGAACACTTTTACATTACCCAAAACAATTTGTTATTGAGTAACTCACAGAATGGATGGATGAATCCCCAATTCACATCTATTTTTGTTGAGTATTCAAGTGCAGTAGGTCTATGTAAATGGTCTTCCATTCCAAGATCTTAGGAGTATTGTATTATGGTAGAGTCTTTCTTGTGACATGGTGTATCAATTGGAATTAAGGGTGGTTGCTATGGAGCAAATAAAGAGGGCAGGGAATTCTCACTATGAACTATAAACACTGATGGCTCAAGGAGCACCTCATTCATACCATACAAATGTGGCTTGCTATCTTGCTAGTAGGCATCTTCCTTGATATCAGCAGTACATGTCAGTATCAAGAGCACCTGTGCAGTCACAACAGAAATGGTGACATTGGCAAGTTTCATAATCCCTTCCTTTAGGACTCCTCCCAGAGCAAACAGTAGGAGAAGCAAATATTTTACAACAGTCCTGTACTAACTATGAAGTATAGGAATCATGTTAAAAGATATTATGCTTTTTGTAATCTAAATGTCACTAGAGCTAAAACCTGTCCCCCAGAAAGTCACTGTACATACAGTAATAACCTTTATCTGTTTGCCTTCTTCCAGGGCATTAAGATCTTGATATATAGAGGAAACAAAAAATATCCACCATATTGGCCATTTAAGTTACTTAAAATAACATTTTAAATGTTTTCCATGTAACTGCATTTTGCCAGAGAATCAGCTGAGAACTAAGCTTTGTCCTAAATTATTTGTAGAAATCCAAGTACACTAAGTAATAGCAGGAACAGAAGCACCCGCTTTCTATCCTGCTCCAAATCCCAGATATGTTTAATGAATATTCAAGTGCATCCTATCAACCAGCCTGATGGTTATTCCTGGTAATCTACCCACATAATAAAAATAAATAGAAATTGTCACTACAGCTATGACTGAAAGCATAGGAATCCAGGGTGCAGGGGAAAAGTGATAAAAAGTGTATCACAACATTATGACACAAGCTTCATAGTACTTGCAGGCTAAATTGTAGCAACACAAGGATGAAAGGGCAGTGCTTGTGTCATGACATCATGACACATGTGTCATCATCTTGGCATCATTGTGGTTAGGAAAAGATGTCTATAACTGAAGGTCATATATGCACTGTAGTCTACATATATATAACACTCAGGATAAAGTAAAGTCTCCTTTCAATCAAATTTAGTTCTTGTCAATTTGATATGTCCATGTAGATTTTTGGTAACAGCACAGAAGTATCTGCCACTGTCTTCTTCTAGGATGCTTTTTGACTCCCCAATCTAGCCTATAATTCTGGTATTCCCTGGTTGTCTCCCATTCAAATATTAATCAGGGCAGACCCCGCTAAGTTTCTTGGGCTAGATATAGGCAGACATCCGCTGCTACCTGCTGAGAATAAGATATCTGCAATTTAAACACCTAATAAACCCCACTTTATATCAAAGGAAGCAAAAATAATTGGTACCCCTCAATTTTTGGGTTTCATTTGGATTCCATCAATAAACATAGCTTATGGAATTTCACACTTTACATCTATTGCATTACCTTTTATATCACTAAGAACGTGAAAGAACCCAAATCCTTCACCTAATAATATCAGCTTCAATCCTTGTCTCATCGACTGCTGCTATTGCAATGATGGCAAGTCTGGTAAAAAAGTGTTACGCCCTCATTACCTTGGTTTTAAAAAAGTGCTAAAACAGCACTGCAAATGCAAGGAGTATGGGCATATATTATTTTCCTATGTCTCCTATTATTTGCAATGCTGCTATGACATCATTTGAAGCACCAGACAGGGAAATCAGAAGAAAAAGGAAGAAAATTTCCCTTCCTGTCTTTTTATCATCATACTGTGGCTAGATGGATTTACAGTTGTCTGACTGCTGCTAAGTTATGCACAGGGGTTTCAACGTACTGCTCTATTCTATTATTATTACTTTTTTAAAAAACAATCTTGTATATCACATATCACCTTTGGAACAGTCTTTGCACAGAAAGATGACTTGTTAAATGTATTCAAGAAAGATCAATAAAGCACCAACATGCACACTGAGTTCCTAATTCACACTTAGTTTTGCCTTGCCTAGCCATAGTTTGCTAATTAAGCCACAATTGGTTGATTCACAGATTGCATTGTGCCATAAACAAGATTTACGAACCACAGTGGTTGCATTAATGGAACATGCTATGCCAAACTAAGTGATTCACATTATGGCTTATTGCAATGTGTGAACCCAGCCACAGAATAAATTATTCATTACTGTTTTGAAAGTTTTTTTTCCTAAATGTTCTGCTGAATATTTACTTCCTGTGTGACTAGAAAAAAGTAGACTTAACTATAGGAAAATTATTATTCAGATGTCTTCTATTGTTTTCTATTCAGGTAAAATGCTTGTGTGTTGATTTAGGGCATGAGCATTTTCTTTGAACAGACCTTTTGCATTGAGAGATCTTTTAAACTTTTTGGCGGGGGGCGGGGAGAATGGTATTTTTTATTTCTTATTCACATCTCCATTTTAGAAGAAGGTAGGTCAATACTCAGATTTCATTGTGGAAGTAAGCTGTAGCCTAATTAGATGCATTCTCATGAGCCTAGAAGATCCTGCAGTGTATGCAAATAATTTGTTCAATTTATGTCTGGAGACTTTAAAATATACATGACTGAACAAAAGTTTAACCTTCTGTATTGCATATTAAATGGAAATAATTAAGCCTTCCAGTAAATCACCATTTATTTGTGTTTAATACAAATAATGTTTCTGATATTCAGCTCATGGATCTAACAGATTATTTGAGTCTATTACTTTACTGAAAGCGTTACAGCAGTTTGCCCCCTTTAATTTAGCAATTTGCACACCATAATGGATTTAATTTAAATCACTATGCAGAAACATGAAAGGACCCAGAACTAAAAAGGAAGCTATTGTAATGTTTTGCTATCTCACTTTTGCTAAATTGTTTATCTCTGCTACACCTCTACTTTTTTCCTAGTAAGAAAACAGCATAGAGGGACAGTGGAAGTAGTGATAGTTGGAGAGTTATGATTTAAAGGATAGAAACGTATCATTAAGACAGTTGAAAAGTTGCAGGACAGTACTGTAGACTATCTTTGCCCTCACACAGTTCAGACAATTAACTTAGCAGGATATTCAGCAATACCTCTTTGAAAAGTCAGCTGGTCCCCAAGCATACACTGAGTTCCTCCAGGAAAATGATTTCAACCTCAGAATGGCAAGTATTACCATTGGTATATGTCACCAGAGAAATTGTCTTGAATGTATAAAGGCACTTCAAATTTAATTTGGAAATGAGAACAACAACAAAGGACATTTTATCATGTTTGGTGGACATGTAACAAAGCTAGAAATTTCTGGATTCAAATAGCATACATTGATTCAGAGGATTTTAAAGATTAATCAGTTGAGACCAGAGGTTTTTCTTTTGGGATTGATGGACAAACAGTTGGAAAAAGTCATGGAACTTTGTTTTTGTAAATGTTAACTACAGCAAGATTATTGTACACACAAAGATGGAAAGATTCGGCACTACCCACAACCGAGGGATGGTTAGTGAAGATGATGGAACTTGCTGAGATGGCTAAATTGACTTCCTTGATCAGAGAAAAAACAATATCTACATTTATTGCTCACTGGAAATTTTTGCATGAAACAGAAAAAAGGAACTTGTGATTTATAGTTTTGAAGATTAGACACATTATAGAAAGAAGAGAGTTATGTTGTAACCATAGTGTAAGTGGTAAGCTTATAATTGTACTTATACTGTAACTGCTGTAGAGAAGATCAGAAACTACTTCTTTGTATCTTTTTTCTTTCTTTTCTATTTTTCTTTTACTTTTTCTCCCTCTCTTGCACTTTTATCTTTCTTTCTTTCTTTCTTTCTTTCTTTCTTTCTTTCTTTCTTTCTTTCTTTCTTTCTTTCTTTCTTTCTTATTTTTCTTTTCTTTTCTTTTTCTTACTTTATATTAGTTTGCATTGGTTTTTATATTCCTTTTTAAATACAGCAGGTCCCCAGTTTAAGAATGTTCCGGTTTACAGATGACTCCTAGTTAAGAACGGAATGCCAAAAAGACTATTATAGTAAAAAATTGAGTTAAGTACAATGTTTTGGGTTAAATACACAATACTACTTTATGTATTATTATGTTTAAGATGTTTTAGTGTATTTGGAAGTGTTTCTTAAGTGTTTTATATGCATAGAAAGGTAAAATATATACTATATACTAAGACAAACATTTGACTAACTGATGCTAAAGTGGTGGATAGCTTCTGCCATTAGGATCAACTATAAACAGTAAAGGAATAAGCAGTCAATAAATATGCCACTGACTAGCACTGGCTAGAGCAGCCATGAAGGCCTTGGAAAAGATATTCAAATGCCATGATGTTTCTATACCTACAAAGATCAGAATCATGCAAGCCATGGTATTCACTGTGACACCCTATGGAAGCAAAAGTTGGACTTTGAAGAAGCAAGATAGGAAGAGTATTTACCCTTTTGAACTTTGGTGTTGGAGAAGACTCCTGAGAATACCATGGACAGGCAAGGAAACAAACAAATGGATCATTGAACAAATCAACCCAAAGTTTTCACTCGACACACAAATGACCAGGATCAAATTATCCTACTTCAGACACACTAGGGGAAGACCTAGATCTCTGGAGAACGCTCTAATGCTGGGAAAGGTGGAAGGAAGAGAAGAGGATGACCAGCAGCAAGATGGATGACTCAGTTACAGTCACAATGAGTGCACTGTTGGTAGACCTGAAAGACCAGGTTAGGGATAGAGTGTCATAGAGAGAAAATCTATCTATGTGGTTGCTAGGAGTCAAAAATGACTTGATGGTACATAATAATCAATCATCATATACCTCTAATTGTCCATTTAAATAATAATGATGATCAGTTCCTGTAAGATTAATGACTGTAGGGATCAGACATAGCCAAGGTCCATTACTAGAATTGGACATTTTACTACTTAAGCAGTTCTTAAAGTTCTGGACATATAAGTCTAGATATATATTCAAGTATGTTTTTTTATGCAGACAGAAAAATTATTTGAAGCATTAAGCACCCTGAACTTGATAGCATTTTCATTAACAAGTAATGTTACAAATTCTCTATGATCATTGTTGTTGTTGTTATTGTTACTCAACATGGCAAACATATATTTAAGAATAAAGAGCTTTATATATAAAGAGATATATTGTGAAAGTGGGAGATGAGAGATTTGGTTTATCGAAGAAGAGACAACCCAGTCCAGATATGAAAGATGTAGGAAGAAAGTGTTTCAAAGAGACTTCACCTTAACTAACTCACTATAAATGAGATTGGGGAGTTATTCTTGGAGTTTTCAAAATTCTGTTTTTCTCCCTGACTAGCATTAAAGATACTAAAATCTGTGTCATTCTTGCTTCCTTGGTTTTGCCAGCTGCCTCAGGCCTGCATTATCAAACTAGAGCAGACTATACCAGCATCCTATTTCTCACTGTTGTTAATACATGGGCCAGTGAAGGAGCCTACTCAAGTAGGACATACAAGCAATAGTCTTCTGTGTTTTCCTGCTACTAATAATTCAAATGTATTATTACTTCTGAATCCACTGATGATGTCTGTTTTAACACCCATCAAGTTAACCTTGGAAAGAAGTCTTCTTGTGTTAAGTGCGGTAGGTTCTGGACACAGCAGTTTAAGAAAGATGTTGATGGATAGGACTGGGAAGTGTTACTATAAAGATAATAAAGGGCCTGGAAAACAACTTGGGTTGAGTTGAGGGTTGTTTTTCTTCTGTATATATAAAGTCTATTTTAGTTGAGCTCAGTTCCTGTTGGCCTCATGTGTGTGTCCATGTGGGGCTATTTGGCAACAATATGGAATTATTTTGCTATTCTGTTTTTCTGTTAAGGTTTTACCACCCCCAACCACCCACCTCCAAAAAATCTGTTTTACCCTAAAGCTCTGATATTTCCTAGTGATTTCCCAATTAAGTACTAAGCAAATTTGATTTTGTTTATCGTTTTCAAATCAGCTGAGATCAGTGGGATGCTGCAACTTAGCTGGGCTCTTTTTGCATAAATATGGAATGCCATATATTCCAAAAAAATATAAAGTATTATACAAGTTGACAAAGTATTTGTCTGATTGACTAATATGACAGATTCTGTGAAGTTGATATATTAAAATCATCTTAGTTTAAATACAGGGATCTATATCTAAATGGTAGGGGCGTGGTGGCTCAGCGGGTAAGACGCCAGGCTTGTTGATCGGAAGATTGCAAGTTCGGAGGTTCGAATCCCTAGCCCTGCGTGCAGAGTGAGCTCCCGCACTAGCTCCAGCTCTTGCCAACCTAGCAATTTGAAAGCATGCAAATGCAAGTAGATTAATAGGTACCACTTCGGTGGGTAGGTAACAGCGTTCCGCGCGTGTCATGCGGCCACATGACCGTGGAAGCGTCTTCGGACAATGCTGGCTTGGCTAACAAACGGAGATGAGCACCGGCCCCTAGAGTCGGACACGACTGCACAAATGTGCGGGGGGTACCTTTACCTTTACCTATATCTAAATGAGAGCCAGTTTTGGTGTAGTGTTTAAGGCAACAGGCTAGAAACCAGGAGACACTGAGTTCTAGTCCCACCTTAGGCACAAAGCCAGATGAGTGACCTTGGGCGAGCCACTCTCTCTCAGCCCTAGGAAGGAGGCAATGGCAAACCACTTTTGAAAAACCTTGCCAAGAAAACTGCAGGGACTTGTCCAGGCAGTCTCCCAGAATCGGTCATGATTGAATGGATTAAAAAAAAAATCTAAATACCCGTTTTACATTCTTTTTCTTTTCCAGACATATATCCAGTCATGACATACAACACCTTTTATAATTTATGTCACAAGGATTTTGAATCAATTCTTGATTTTGATTGAATCAATTATTTTGATCTTGGAAGAAGTCCAAGTTTAGAGACATTTTCTTTCTGTTCCAAGATTCTCATGAACTTAGAGCCCTTCTATTTAGAAATATGATAACACTGGAAGGTTTCCCCTCCTCATCCTGCCCTACTGTTAACCTTCTGATATCCTTCAACCCTATAAAAACAACCCTTCTTCTTACAGTCACAAACTGAGCAGATACAATGAGGAGACAGCTGATGCTAAGATAGAAAGTGATACAATCAGGCTAGTATGAGGTTACAAATTAAGAGTTCTTATATTGAGCTTCTAAATTCCAGACTTCAGTTACATTCTATAACATCCTTAACATAGTAATTAGTCACAGCATTGATGGATAGGCATATTTCCTCTTCTATAGTCAATAAACTCCAAACAATGGCCTCATTATTGTAGGAGAATTGCACATTGAAAGCTTCCCTTATGCCGACAAACTGAAAATGCAATTTTAGCTAATATTTGTTGAATGTTCCTAGATAAATAACGACACTGTATATTAACCTGTCATATTGCTTGAATTACCTTTCAACATTTCACCCACCATATCATCACCATTGCCTTAATTGTGCATTAAAGAACTTTGAAGGGCTTCATTTGTTAAAGTTTTATGAAAAGAAAAATAAATATAATGAAAAAGCAAATTGCAGTCTACTCCATTGCATACCTTAGGAACAGAGAGAATACTAAGGAAATACCAAAAGATTTACATATAATTACAATTAATGTAATTACAATTTTACTGTTACTATGGGAACATTTGTCTGTGAAGATAAACAGAAAGATATTCAACTAAAAGCAATGAAGTTAGAATTTACACAGTTCTAAAATAAGGTCATGATACAGCTCTCTATTGCTTATTTCTACACATTAATAGTACAATCCCATGTATGTTTACTCAGAAGTAATGGCCGTGTATTCAATTCCCAGGTAAGTGTGCATGGGATTGAAGCCCTGAAGGAAGTATGGTGGCATTTCCATGAAGAGATTAAAGTGCCCAGAGGAAGATTTAACTCTTCCACCAGTTTTTTTTTGTTTATTCGTTCAGTCACTTCCGACTCTTTGTGATTTCATGGACCAGCCCACACCAGAGCTTCCTGTTGGACGTTGCCATCCCCAGCTCCCCCAAAGTCGAGTCCATCACCTCCAGAATATCATCCATCCATTTTGCCCTTGGTCGGCCCCTCTTCCTTTTGCCTTCCACTTTCCCTAGCATCAGCATCTTCTCCAGGGTATCCTGTCTTCTCATTATGTGGCCAAAGTCCTTCAGTTTTGCCTTCAATATCATTCCCTCATGTGAGCAGTCTGGCTTTATTTCCTGGAGTATGGACTGGTTTGATCTTCTTGCAGTCCAAGGCACTCTTAGAAATTTCCTCCAACGCCACAGTTCAAAAGCATCTATCTTCCTTCACTCAGCCTTCCTTATGGTGCAGCTCTCACAGCCATAGGTTACTATGGGGAATACCATTTCTTTAACTATGCGGACCTTTGTTGTCAGTGTGATGTCTCTGCTCTTAACTATTTTATCAAGATTTCTCATTGCTCTCCTCCCAAGAAGTAGATGTCTTCTGATTTCCTGGCTGCAGTCAGCATCTGCAGTAAACTTTGCGCCTAGAAATACAAAGTCTGTCACTGCCTCCACTTTTTCTCCCTCTATTTGCCAGTTATCAATCAAGCTGGTTGCCATAATCTTGGTTTCTTTGAGGTTTAACTGCAACCCAGCTTTTGCACTTTCTTCTTTCACCTTCATCATAAGGCTCCTCAGCTCCTCCTCACTTTCAGCCATCAAAGCGGTATCATCTGTGTATCTAGGTTATAAATGTCCACAGAGAACAATTGAGGATTTGACTTATAAATAGTAAGAATTCATTCAGGCCAAAATAAATCAATGTTACAGGATATAAGCTTTGCATGGCATATTGTGGCTTGGTTGAGGAGTTCCCATGAAAAAAAATGGAACATTTCATGATTAAAGGATAAGCATAACTGTATACCAATTATCCAATTTTGAGACCCTTTTTTAAAGAGAATTATCAGATGACAACTGATAGTTCTGAATTTGTTTTCAGAAATGCTAGTTTACAAGTAAGCTATCCATTTTTATTATGGCTGGACCACCGTTTTCCTTGATGGCAATATGTTGAGAATAACATGGTAAATAGGATTGAAACAAACTGGATGAGACAGAGCCAAAGTGGGTTAACCATTTTCTATTGACACCATTTTTATAGCACTTCTTCTCTTGTCCCAGATCAGAAATGGCAAGAGACAGATAGCTTTTACCAGAGATATTAACTGATTTCTAGAGAGGGGGGTTTAAATTAGATTAAAGGCTCTATGAAGTAAGATTGAAAGTTGTATGTTGACCTAAGGTCCTGATTGTCCAACCCTGCTTTTACAGCTAAAGCAATGATTGGAGAGATTCTGATTCCAGTCCACTGTGTTATATAATATACCGGCTGCCCTAATCTACTTTCTACTGTGCTGATTAACCAATCATATGGGGTTGTTGAAATTGCAACAATTTGGTGATTTGACCTGAGTGCACTCTCCCCACACACACACACTTTGGTTCTGCAGGCCCCCTATTGAAAGAATGTATGCAGAATTATGAGACAGCAAAATTTATTGGTTTCCACTTCCTATTACAGATATATGGCTATAGTACATCAGTGGTAATGACAAGGATATTCTGTAAGAACTCTTAAGTCCACTCATGATGTCTTTCGATGTATGGAAATCTGAATTCCCTTTCCTTCTGAATTAAGTGATGTAACACATTTTCTTCACACTCCTAAGATTCTTAGGAAGTTGAAATAGGAACTTAAAACATGAACCACTAGAATGTACAGTAGATCAAAGAATGGATAAGAAAGGAAAGGTGTTTTAAGATGGTGGTATATTAAAGGGAATTGAAAGAGTTATGAAGAGGCAACTGAAAAAGGGAAGGGACATAACTAGGAAATTTTTAAAGTGGGGGACAAGATTAGAGGGACTGAGGACAGTTAACAGAATTGTTAGAATAGATTTTCTCATTCCAGGCCAGTCCAATTGTGTGGATTTGAAATCCCATCTATTACTGCAAATTCTGGGATAATATTTTAGTACCAGTTGAGAATTCAGAGTGTGTTTCTCTGTGTTTGTGTGTATATATACACACACACATACATACACAAACACACAGACATATTCACTCTGAATTCTCAACTGATAATCCCTCCCTGCCATCTCTCTCTCTTTTAAAATGTCTTTATTTATTTTAAAGGTTTTACAGAAAGAAATAGAAAAATAGAAATAGGAAAAAAAATTATAGCTACTTGATTTAACAAAAAAAAAAAAACAGAAAAGGGGAAAACTATACATGTCACATATTAATAAAATGTCAAATAGATTTCTAAATCTACCTCAGGGTAAAACAAAATATCATAAAATCAAAAACATATTTGATGTTTTTGATTTGTTACTATTATTGTTAAAGTTAATCCTCACATTATCATCTTTAACACTAAAAATTCCCCATAAATCTACTTATATACATTAAAATATGTTAGTGATTCACAGGACCAAATCATATGAGTCAGTGACCCTTCAAATTGCCAAAAGGGAAAATCTGACATTGATGTTTTTGAATATATTCTTTGGGGTTTCCAGTAAACTCTAAATAAGACCTTTTGATGAATTGGTTTTAATTTAAATTCACTGAAGCAAATGTAATGTTTTTAAGACCTGTAACCATTGATGTTCCATTACCATGTATTCCAATTCTTTAATCCATGAGCCATAAATGTCCTAATGTCAACTTTTAAAATTTTAATTAATTTTGATAGAAAAAGGATGTGGGTTTAATTTCAAACATTGACTCCATCAAATATAATAAGACCTCAGGTTTCTCAGACAGAACCAAAGCATCTGGTCCCTCCTGAGATTATAAAATATGCTTGAGTTGCATGTGTTTCTACTGTTGTGAATCGGGGAGACAAAATTCCACTTGAAGTTGAAAAAAAGAAACTTTAAAATAGTTGCTACAAAGTAATTGATTTAAAGTATTTACTGTATTTCAGATTCCACCCACAGCTTCCAACAGAACATTTGCCCCCTTATTTTAGGGTAGAGTTTTTCCATAAAGTTAAATATTCATGAGTCTGGACATCAAAACACAATCTACAACCCAACAAGGCCCGAACGTATTTGGCTGCTCACAAACCCAGGAATGAAATACCCTTTCTACTGTATATCAACCTGAGCAATTGCTAGGATTTTAATGGAAATAAGTTAAAATTCACAGCCCACAAAGGTTAATGTTTTACTAAGTTAATTTAAAAAATCACATATTTATTATGGTCATAGACCACTACTAAGTGTTCATTCCACACAGATGTAATTGATAAATATAAATCCAATGAAAATCTGATAAATTAAAACCACCAACCTCAATGGTTAATCTTAATTTAGCTAATGAAATCTGAGGTGACCTATTTTTCATATAGGTTTTCTCAACAACTTATCTAGCCAAAGAAAGTATATATTTCGGATTAACACTGGAATACCTCTTAATACATAAATTAATCTTGGAGTGATATTCATTTTAATAACATTTATTTTATCCCACCAACTTAATGGGATTTTGATCCATCTATTAGTATAAAAAGGCCTAGTGGCTCAGTGGTTAAGATGCCAGGCTTGTCGATCGGAAGATCGCAAGTTTGGAGGTTCAAATGCCTAGCCCTGCTTGCAGAGTGAGCTCCCGCACTCGCCCCAGCTCTTGCCAACCTAGCAATTCGAAAGCATGCAAATGCAAGTAGATTAATAGGTACCACTTCGGTGGGAAGGTAACAGCGTTCCGCGCGTGTCATGCTGGCCACATGACCGCGGAAGCATCTTCGGACAATGCTGGCTCTTCGGCTAACAAACGGAGATGAGCACCGGCCCCTAGAGCTGGACACGACTGCACAAATGTGCGGGGGTAACCTTTACCTTCACCTTATTAGTATAAAAGGCAATGTTAACTAAAATTATTAACATACTTAATTCATACTTATATTTCTAAAAAATATTTTAGGAATATAAAGTCCTAGATACTTAATGTAATCTGTGGCAATTACAAAACCTAAATCTTTATATTGTGCTATTGAAACTTCAGAGCCTAAACGGAGTAAAAAAGACTTAACCCAATCAATCTTATATCCCAAATACTTACCAAAGTGTTGAATCACTCATATAACATTTCACAGTAAATTACCGTAATTATATAAAATTGCTAAAATATCATTAGCATATAATTCATAATCAAAACCTGCCGACATGATACCAGTAATAGCACTAGATTGCCTAACAGAAGTTTCTATTTCTATTCACTTCTATTAGAGTGAATTATACAAAATGTAAATAAACATGATTTGATTAATCAATGCTATTTTCTCTCTTGGTTGACTTTAAAGTTTATAAAACAATAGTGATTTCTGATAGCTTGTGTCTAATATGCTTTGATTTCAGTTATATACTTTTACTAGACTTAACCGTAGAGTGGTATGAAATTTTGTAGCACAAAGCTCAGAAAAAGGTTTAAGATGCTTTAAACGACATATTTCTTTTATTATTGAGGCAGTAATAAAGAAACTCAAATCGAAGATTTTTAAAAGTGTGTAATTCTCTGTCTGCTTTTGTTAGTTTTCTTAAAGAAACTCGAGCAGCTGTGTACACTACTAGAATCTTCTTCTTCATCCTAGCATTTTCCTGCAGGCACAGGGTCTGCTTTTTGGATCAACAAATGCCATTTCATGTGATCAAATTATACAGTCCATATGGCATCAATCAAGCCTCTGGTGATTGGAGGAAATGTGATGCAGTTAATGATGGCCACCTCTTGGTCTCGTAGCTTCCACCACTTGATTTTCTCTGGACTTGTTGTGCTACCGCCACTCCTTACATACTTGCTGATCTTCGTATCAGCAACAAGCATCTTATGTTGCGTGGCGAGGCAATTGGATGGAATGACCTTTACGTCCATGATAGTGGGGAAGTCACATCATCGCATGAGGACAAAATCAATCTGGCTGTTGTGATCGCCGCTGGCATAGGTGACCAAGTGGCTGATGCTGTTTTTGAAAAACGTATTAGTGATGATGAGGTCATTTGCTTCAGAAGAGTCCAGGACTTGCTGTACATCATTTTGTGTACCATATCCATTGCCACTGTGACAATTGTAGCCTTCCTGCACACGTCCGACATGTCCATCTAGGTCACCGGAGAGAAGCAGCAAGCCTTCTTGTGGGCATGTAGTAATACAATCTTGTAGTTCCATCCAAAACTGTTCTTTCTCTTCTTCATCACATCTAGTTTGGGGGACATAGGCTGAGAAAATGTGTAATCTTTTATTTATTTTTTATTAATTATTAAATTTATACACTGCCCACCTCACTATAAAAGTGACTCTGGGTGGCTACAATCAATAGGCAGCAGCACTGATGACAGTTAACATGAGGTGGTTGGAGTGTCGATGGACCTCAGCAACATGGCTGCCCAGATCAGTGTCTACTATGATAGCCATGCCTTTCTTGTTGGACACACCATGGTAGGTTAGTTCATATCCTTCACTGGTGTCACAAGACTTTTGGCCTTTCCATTGCATCTCTTGTATGCACCTTGTGTCACTTTAGCATTTCTGCAAGCTCACGGCTGCGTCCAGTCAAGGTGCCAATGCTTAGTGTGGCAATGTGTAATTGTGATGTTTGAGCTAGCTTCTTTAGCCGGTTCTGCCCTTGAACTGGTAGCCTTTGTCCACTTGTCGTGGTGGTTAGGCGAGGCCAACGTGCATCTCCTCTGGAGGAAGCCCTAGCATTGTGCAATGTTGTATATGGCTGTTGATCCATTAGTTGTGACAAAAAAATTACTGACCAGCTTGTTGCCTGACATTGGTTGGTCCGTGCTCAGCTCAGCACCACCCTTGTGGGAGGGAAGTTTCCAGCAGCACCAACAAGGAGGAATGGACCTCGCTGCCAGTGTACACTACTGGAATGTTCAATAACATTGCAGCTTCCTTCACTGCATCTAAGATTTAAATATAACTAGTGAATAATAACTGAAGTATGTTATTACCAGTCTGGTCATACAACAGCTTTTGGTGTGCAAACCAATGTATATTGTTAAGAACTCACACAGTACAGTGTAATATGTGGATGCTGGCTAGAATAAGTCTCTCTGAGTTTGTGGTTTAATTCATATAGCCTTAGAATTAGATCTGCACTACAAAAGAAAGTTCAGCTAATCAGGTATATTAACTTTCATGGCTCTTATGCCTCTTACCCTGTGTGCATGTGTTCATATTAAAAAAGACAAGGTTTAATTACTTAGAATCATAATGGGCAGGTACTTAAAACATCCACCAGAGAACATCTGGGAGACCAGAGAGGGACTAAAGAATCATAAATATTGACTAGACATTACAGGAGTTGTTGTTCAGATTGGGAAAGGATTCTCTACAGAAAAGGCAGAGCATTAGCTCAATATTCATGCAGCTGCCTACAAGAAATAGTACAGCAGTGTGCAAGTCTTGAATGTCTCAGGAACAAAGCAAACTTTGTAATTCCATTCTTGACCCTTGGAAGTTGTAGTTAGGTCCCACTCTCTCACAGTGCTTCAACAAGGAGATCTCCTGTTAAAACTAAATGCCAGGAGAGATTCAGAACTGATAAAAGGAAGAATTTCTGTACACAGTGCATAGTTAAACCATGACATTTTCTGCCATCAGATATGGCAATGACCACCAATGAACACAAATTTCCGCATTTGCATCTAGGCAATGATACAAATGTTACCTGGCAATCTTGGTTTTTTTTCTTTTATGGTATAGGGCTTGTCCCTGCAGTGCCCTAAACGTGAGTAAAATCTCTCTGTGTTCTATGCACATTATAGATACTAGGATGAAATGTTTGTCAAAAGTCATCAAACACTATGAAAAAGAGCAAAACCAACTGCAGACGTTAATTGCAATTGTTTATATTTTGAATATATGTGAGCTTGTTTTCCATGAACTTCATACATTATGTGTTATTATAATTTAATCACATGTTCTTGAAATGTGAAAAATTACCTGAAGTACTACTTGACAAATGACCATTTATGGGACTTTGGTACCATGACTATTAAAAAACAAAACAAAAAACCTCTCAGAAGAAAGCTGGAGAAAGGCTTATGTCTAAACATAATAATGTGAAATAATGCTGGCTTATAGGGTTAAGGCGCAGAGTAAACAGACAGAGTGCAGCTTTTATGGCTAAAATGTTTACTTGTAATAAAAGCAATAAATGTATATACAGTTACATTATTGCAAAAAAGGAAAAACAAACTTACAAGCAGAGTATCGTGTTTTGTTTCCATTGATAGATATGAAGGGGCTCATGCCATGGCCTACACACACAGCCATGCATAGCTACGCACTTCCCAGTCTTCACATGCTTCACATGTAGAACACACACACGAACATGGGTAAAAGACCAGACAGAAGTCAAGAAGCATAGACCCATAGTTCACAGCTGAGATATACACTTGTTCCAGATTTCTGATTGGAGGAACCTTAGGGTCAGGGGGTCACAAAGCTTTTTCAGATTTATGAAGCCTAAAGCGTTAAGCATTGCACATAGTATAAACTGCCATGAGATGGCAGTGTTGCATCTTAAGCAAGCATACTGTCTGCCCCCGAGATTTGTTAGGGCACTTGTTCCCATGAGGTAGTTTTTAGACTGAGACATAACATCACGTGGTGGCAGCTGTACCTGTTTATCAGTGGGGTTGTTTTGGGAAACAGAAAGTAAACTGTAAAGACGCTACAGAAAGTAAAGAAAGCAATTTGCAATTCAGAGGAAAACCCTGACAAATAATAGGTCTGTTCAACTTTATTAATAAGATACATGAACTTTAAGTCATAATATGTATAAATGCATATTTGTACATATTTCATATATTCAAAGATTCTAACTCCTCTGAGCATGATCTTTGGCATTCCTTTGCTCTTTCAAACTAATTGTCCTAGACTTGCCATTGCCTCCCTGTTCAAGGACATCTCCTGATCTTCACTTTGTTCTCTGCTGGTCATGCTGTGCAGGCAGATCAGAGCATAAGCTCAAAAGCCCATCTAGTCCAGAATCATTTTTCATTTGACCATTTTTTCAACAATGGTCAGCCATTGGATATCCCTGGGAGCCACCCCAAGAAACATAAGCAGAGTTCTCAAAATTTGGTATTCATAGTGTATAACTTCCAATTGAAATGGATGAAGATGTGCTCTTAAGCTAGCTATACAGAGACTTCAAGGGTACAAAATTTATCATAGACCTCTATGAAAGCAGAGATCAGTGATTATGCAAAAATGCCCTTATTATATTATTATCTGTATAATCCACATTACTGGTTATCAAAACAGATTACAGTACAAATGTTTAAGTTTAAAAAAAAGTGCACACAAAGACTGGATTAGCAAGTCACTTCAAGGGTCTATTTGAATTAATCCTCAAGCTGTGATTTTGTTTGGAAAGATGAGGCTTCTTTTACATAACAATGCTTTATTTTATGAACCCTGACAATTATTCATGACATTTGGTCTCTTCCTTTTTTTTATATACATATCTCTGTAAAGGAGGAGGCGGAGGAGAGAGGGATGTGGCAGTAGCAGCTCTTTGCCTTTCCAAAGAAGATCTGTATGTGAATCAGAAGTCAAAGCAGGAAATGTAACTGCAAGTTTGAAATCCATTTTAAAAGCAGGAGTTTAAGATAAATGTTCAAACAGTATTCCAGAGCAGTATTACTGAATGCAGCAAGCCTAGCTTAATTAAAATATCTTCTGCATCCTTCCTTTTTAGGAAGTTTCCAAGCAGAACCACAATCTGGTTTTGATAGTTTAGTAGCAAATGAGAAAATGAGATTAAACCCTACCTGAGAACAATAGGCTCAGTGAAGCACTATCTTTTGCTTAATATAATTCATAATTATTTTGCTGGTATATGTCACTTCCTGTAAATTTAGTGCATTAACTTTGACTTTACGTGGATTACATCTAGATCAGTATATGGTCCAAACACAAACTCATTAGTCATGGTTACCTGATAGACGCAGGAGGCCAAAAAGGTTGTATTTTATATCTGACACATTAGGAATAACCTTATTTTATCTGACACATTAGGAATTACTTTTTAGAGCTATATGGAACTTCTGTGTCCCTCTGATCAGCAAAAAACAGTGGAGAAATGTTAAAATGACAACCAACATCGTACTTACTCATGAGGTTTCTAGAGTATCTGATCAGCCACTGTTGTGACCAGAAGGTTGGACTAAATTGAGCTTTAGTCCAAACCAGCAAGGCAAACTTCAAACTGCAAACTTCTCCAATGCATACCTACTGATAAAATTCAGCAGCATGAAACTAGTTCTAAAATAGTAGTCATATGGAACAAGCAAGAGAGATAATACAGTGCCAAGAAGGAAATAATGAAAGTGAAGTATCAGGGCACTGAAGTGAATACTGTCACATCCCGTACCAAGGAAACAAGAATGCTAATAATACTGACTGGGTCCTTTTCCTGTTTCCAGAGCATGGACAACCTGCAGAGCTGCACAAGATGCTGCCAAGGAATATGAAGGAGAGAACTCTCACAAATAAACAGCAGGAAGCTGGTGGTGAGTCACTCTAGCATGAGGGCATTAAGCGAAATCCCCTCAGGGGCTGCTTGTGAAGCAACATCTCCAGGGAAAGAACCATATCAGACAAAGCTACAGTATTCTGCTAATATACAGAACAAGTCCCTATTATGGTGTGTTATTATTCCTTCCTATGTTATGAAGAGACCTTACCTTGTTAGGATATGCATACTGAATATCCACAAGAGAAGGCAAATGAAAGAAGTAAAATTCAAGGCAAATATCTTTATGATTCAGATTCTTTCATTCAGCTGTTTTTGGCAATATTCCCAGAGCATCTTGGTTTGTGCATTAGCAATTGCATAGTGCATCCACTTAAAGGCCTTTTTATGTACTGTTGTTCTTTTTACTACCTTCTTTCTGAAGCACTGTGGGAAAAACATTTATTCTCATTGCCTCCGTACCTATGAATTAACTGTTGAGTAATGACAGCAGAAGAGTTTACTGGGAAGAAAAATACACCATTCCATCCATTAGCTGTTAGAGCATTAATTAACACTGAGAGCAAGATATCCCTGTTCAAGATTGTAAGTCCAAAAGCAACAGTTTGTAACATGTTACCCAAAGAGGGAGAAACTCTTACAGCACTCCCAAGTTTGGACAATTGGAACTCCATCTTTGGTTAACAAGACTGCAGAGAGATTGGCATTCTAGACCAATAGGATAGTGTGCATGCTATTTTCATATACAATGAATAGTTATAGGTTTAGGTTTTTCATTCCAAAGAGGTGCATTGCAAAACTTGTTAGCCCAAGTAAAGCATCCTTCCTTATGTCAACCACATCTTTGGGAAGATTCATGCAACTATTTTGAAGATTGCCCTGGCTACTTGCCCAAGTGTAAGCCTGCACAGCAAATTTAAACCTTTAGTCAAGCAGGTTTAGCACCAACAAAATAATGAGTAACCATTGTAAGATTTAGGTCATATTCCCAAAGCCTTGACCTGATCAAATAACAAATTAGATGTCTTTTTTTTAATAAAACAAATTGTGTAGCTTAGGTAAAATTATTTTCAGAAAACAGAAGCATGACTCTTCATTTTGCCCTTCCTGTTTTATAATTACACTTGCTGTAATAGATTTTTCAGATTATCAATAGTGAAGTAGTTAAACAAAATATTTATCACATGGTGAATTAGTACCCTTAATATAGGAATTAGTTTCTGCCTGGCTATTAAATGCTTGAATTAAAGCATGTCCTATTGGAGATCATGGATTATTATAAAAACATTATTACCTGTTGCTATCAGGTCAATAAACATTTCTGCAAAGTGTAATGTACTAAATAACCAGTTATGGTAACAAATTGCTGTACATATATATTGCCACTTCAAAGATTGTAGAAACTATGTCTGTGGGGCAGTGGGGACATTCAGCAAGTGAAGTATGAGAATATTTTTTAGAAGTAATGGAGGGCTTCAGTATTTATGTAATTTCAAGCAGACAATAAGAAAGACTGTGCAGCAGCTGCTGTCATTGCAGCCAAGGAATGTGTTAATTTTTATGAGCTAATGGTGGCCAACTCTCAACTGAGGTCTAAATAGTTCCTACTGTATTAGTCCTTGGCAGTTTACTGAGATCCTGGTTCCTAGAAAAAAGCTATCATAAGAGAATCAAGGAAAATATAGAATATCCCTGTCTATATAGTTCAACCCATGCTCTATAACATTCCATCAGTCTCCATTCTTTTCAAGGCAGCTTCCATCTACAATCTGACTCCAAAATTCTGTTAAAACTGAATGGAAGGATAAATAAACTTCAGTTTATTAAGGATTAATTAATGAACGAGTGTATATGAAATCATGGATAGCATGTGCAGTCTTTTTTATTTTAAATATTATAATATTATTATAATTGTCTGGGATCCATGATGCCTTCCAAAGAGAAGGTGCTTTCTTCTGTTCATTCCAATCCACAAAGTTTCATTGCTTGGGGTTCCAAATGGTCCCTGATATAGAAGAATAATTTCAGATGAATGAGGACACAGCCACATGTCTATGAAGGTTCTTAGTCATCCAGGTGGAATTGTCTGTAGCTTGAATCATGTCAACTGGATTTCTATTTTCTCAGTGGAAACGTTTCACTCATATGGATGAGGATAAGGAGTTGGATAAGGAGTGAAACGTTTCCACTGAGAAAATAGAAATCCAGTTGACATGATTCAAGCTACAGACACAGCCACATGTTGCAAAAAGAACAAAACTGACATGGAATCCCTTTTCTATTGTCATGGAGACTTTTTATTATACAATTATGATTGATACGTATGCAGTTCAGTGTTATTCTCAGGCTTCTGTTGAGCATTATATAGTAGATCAATTTTCTTTATCATCAGCTGACTGCTATTTAGTTTCATTGTTCTATGATTATATGAAATATAAACAAAAAAAGGTAATGCAGTTAAGTAAGGATATTGTTTACATAATCATCTCTTAATTTCTATTTCTTTGGTTATGCCACTTTTCAAAGATATTTCCGTTCATTTAAAAAATGCACTTGGGGTCTTGGCAGCACCAAAGAAATAGAGCCAAATACCACCTGCTAGGGGGCACAATGGCTCAGCAGTTAAGATGCCAGGCTTGTCGATTGGAAGGTCGCAAGATCAGCGGTTCGAATCCCTAGTCCCGCGTGACGGAGTGAGTGATAGTGTGAAGGCAAGAATCACCTGAGAAGTTCCTCTTGCTTGGAAGAATCAAAGGCAATTGAAAAAAAGACCAACAGATTATAAGGTAGCTAGATGCATCACTGATAACTTAGCATGAGCATAAGATCTCCATGAAGCTCTGAGAAAAAATTCTAACAAAATAATGTCCATTCAGTCACAAAGAATCAGTAGTAACTGAAAGACCGAACAAGGTTAACCATGGAGTAACATATGTCTCAAATTGGGGCGCGATGGCTCAGTGGTTAAGATGCCAGGCTTGTTGATCGGAAGGTTGGCGGTTCGAGACCTGAGCGCCATGTGATGGAGTGAGCTCCCGCACTCGCCCCAGCTCTTGCCAACCTAGCAATTCGAAAGCATGCAAATGCAAGTAGATAAATAGGTACCACTTCGGTGGGAAGGTAACAGTGTTCCGCGCATGTCATGCCGGCCACATGACCGCGGAAGCGTCTTTGGACAGCGCTGGCTCTTCGGCTAAGAAATGGAGATGAGCACCACCCCCTAGAGTCGGACATGACTGTGCGGGGGAAAACCTTTACCTTTACCTATGGTCAATAAAACAATCTGTGCTATCAGGTCATCCCAGGTCTAGATATTCTGGAAAGTACTTCTAAATAAAAGCCCAGGAAATATATTTTCTTTATCTTCTTTGTAGAAGGGCAGGACTAACAACATGAGCAACGCTCTGGACTGGAAGGCTAGCAATGAAATGTTATGCCATCTGGCTTATATAAGAACCCTGTGAAATCCTGATAGATTCCAAATAACCCAAGCCTACAGGCAGCTTTCATCTGCATGGCCTGCTCAGGCAGCCTTTCTTTCTTAATGCTTCATCTTAAGACAGAGTGCTTGAACTTCAGGAATTTGGCCTTTCTGCAGGACTAGCCAAAGTACAGCAAGATAACAGATGCTGATAATGGCAGCTGGCTTGGAGAGGTCTCTCAGCTGTGAAGCTTTAGGTTGTTTTCTGTTTCTTGAGAACAGGATAAAAATATATTCTGAAGTTTGACCCTTTTCTTATTTTGTGCATATTTGGGCTCTGCCTAGGCGTTCTGGCAGGTGGGTGTCAAAAAAGTCAAGATGGTGGTTGTAATGTGTGATCAAAGCTGTGCTCCTTTCTATGGACATCCCTGCTTGCTGGGGGAAATAGGGAAGTTCAATATCTGCCCCTATTTTTACCACTCTTTGGAGGACAATTATTTACAGAGAGGAGTTTATCTGTCTGCTGGTCTGTTGACATTTTTATTTATTTATTTATAAAATTTATATCACCGCCCATCTCCCTCCACCGGAGGGACTCTGGGCGGTTTACAACAAAATAATTTAAAAAAAAACATAAAATATACATAGAATATAAAAATACAAATTATAAAACAAGATTAAAATCCAAGAGGCAAGAGTGGTAAAACGATCTAACTTAATCCAATGTAGGAGAGGAGCTCTCTAAGGTATTAGCCATCCCCAAGAGTTACTATTCCTTCCTTGGTCCCAAGCAAGGCGGCAGAGCCAGGTTTTCAGGTTCTTCCGGAAGGTCAGTAGCGAAGGGGCTAATCTCACCTCTGGGGGCAAGTTGTTCCACAGGGTGGGAGCTACTGCAGAGAAGGCACGCCTCCTGGACCCCACCAGATGGAACTCTCTTATAGATGGGGACTGTAGCATGCCCTCTCTGCATGATCGGGTGGGACAGATTGATATATTGGGGACGAGGCGGTCCCTCAGGTAACCTGGCCCCATGCCATGTAGGGCTTTAAAAGTGATAACCAACACTTTGAATTGGACCCAGAAGCAAACTGGTACCCAATGCAGCTCACGTAACAACGGTGTTATATGTGCCGATCTAGGGCACCAGCAATGACCCGTGCAGCTGCATTCTGGACCAGCTGAAGCTTCCGGATACTCTTCAAGGGTAGCCCCATGTAGAGCGCATTACAGTAGTCTATATGGGAGATACCAAGGGCATGAGTGACTGTTCGAAGGGCCTCCCGATCCATGAATAGGCGTAACTGGCGCACAACATGAAGTTGTGCAAAAGCTCTTCTGGCCACGACTGCCACCTGCTCTTCGAGCAGGAGTTGTGAGTCCAGGAGGACACCCATATTCCGCACCGGATCTGTCTGGGCAGTGCAACCCCATCCAGAACCAAAGATGATAATGTCCCAGATGGGGAAGAGCCATTAATCCACAGCCACTCCGTCTTACCAGGGTTCAGTTGAAGCCTGTTGGACACCATCCAGGCCCCTACAGCCCCCCAGGCACAGAGGAAGAGCAGTCACAGCATCACTTACCTCACCTGGGACAGAGATATATAGCTGAGTATCATCAGCATATTGATGATATCTTATCTCATGGTGGCAGATGATCTCACCCAGTAGTTTCATGTAAATGTTAAACAGGAGTAGAGAGAGAACCGAACCCTGCAGCACCCCACAAAGGAGGTGTCAAGGGTCAGATTTCTCGCTCCCTATCACCACCAATTGGGACTGGCCCTGGAGGAAGGAGGTGAACCAGCGCAAAACCATGCTGCCCACCCCCAACTCCGTGAGCCGACCCAAAAGGATACCATGGTCGATGGTATCGAAAGCCGCTGAGAGGTCAAGAAGAGCTAGGATGGATGCACTGCCTCCATCCCGCTCCCGCCAGAGATCATCCATAAGTGCGACCAATGCTGTTTCTGTCCCATGTCCAGGCCTGAAACCTGACTTAAAGGGGTCTAGATAATCTGTTTCATCCAGAATCCTCTGGAGCTGCAACGCCAGCACTTTCTCAACCACCTTCCCCATAAAGGGAAGGTGGGAGACTGGGCGAAAGTTGTCCAGTACCATAGGGTCCAGTGATGGTTTCTTGAGGAGGGGGTGCACCAATGCCTCCTTAAAGGCAGTTGGAAACACCCCCTCTCTCAAGGATGCATTGACCATTGCCTGGACCCAACCACATGTCAGCCCCCTAGCTGCTTTCACCAGCCAGGAGGCGCATGGATCTAGATGACAAGTGGTGGCGTTTGCTGCTTGAAGGATCCTGTCCATTTCCTCAGGTCCAACAGGATCAAACTGTTCCCAGATAGCTGGGTAAATACATTCCCCCGGTATCTCCCCAGACTCTGTCTCACGCCTGGAGTCCAACTTGGAATGGATCCAAGCGATTTTGTCTTGCAGATGCATAGCAAATTCCTCTGCACGGCCCTGTAAAGGGACCGAGTGATCTTAAACAGGTCCATTGGGTGGCGTTCTGCAGATGCAATAAGAGCAGAGAAATATTGATGTTTTGCCACTCTTACCGCCACAAGGTAGGCCTTAACAGCGGCTCTAGCTTGTGTTTGGTCGGGTTCGGACCTTGTTTTTCTTCAGCGGCACTCTAGACGTCTCTTAATCCTCTTCAAAACTCTCAACTCCTCCATGAACCAAGGGGAGTGTCAAGTCTGATGGGCCAACAGAGGTCACATAGGCACGATCCTGTCCAAGGCCCCAGTCACCTCCCTATTCCAGGTAGTGACTAGTGCCTCCGCTAGACCGTGCAGGAGATCCTTGGGTATAACCCCCAGCTCCCTCTGAAACCCTTCAGGGTCCATCAGTCGCCGGGGGCGGACCAATCGAATAGGTCCAGCCTCCTTGCGGAGGGGGGTGGCATAAGAGAATCCCAAGGTTACCAGGGCATGATCTGCCCATGATAATGGGAATAGATGCAACTCTCCCCTCAGGTCACATTGCCACTGCTCTGACAAGAAAACTAAGTCCGGGGTGAGGCCACTGTCTCTAGTCGGGTCCCGAATAATCTGGAAAAGGCCCATGGCTGCCATGGTAGCCATGAACTCCTGAGCCACCTCCGAGGACCGCCCCAGGGAAGGCAAGTTGAAGTCCCCCAGAACCATAAGCCTGGGGAACTCCACTGCCAACCCCGAGATCGCCTCTAGCAGCTCAGGCAGGGAGGTTGCTACGTAGCAGGGAGGCTGGTACAATAGCAACACTCCTAACTGTTCTCGGGAACCCAACTTAAAGAACAGGGTCTCACAACCGGCAACTTGTGGAGCAGAGCCCCTGAAGGCCTCTAGAGACTCCCGGATGACAACAGCCACCCCTCCTCCCCTGCCCTGGGGTCTCAGCTGGTGCCATACCATAAACCCGGCTGGACACATTTCCGAAAGGGAAAAAAAAACCCCTCCGGGGCCAGCCAGGTCTCGGTAATACACGCCAGGTCTTCCCCCTCCTCAATGATCAGATCGTGTATGAGGGGGCCTTTGTTATTAACTGACCTGGCATTAAGCAGCAACAGCTGGGAACCAGGGCCCCTACGGATCCGCTGACCAGGGCCTGGGTCTGAGCTTGGAGGGCTGAAACGCACCACTGGTAGCAAACACCGGGGGCGTCTTCCCCAATGATGGCCCACCCTCCAGCTCCCGCTATAACCTCCCCGACCTGTCACCACCTCAATATGACCCACCCTGCAGCCCCCAGAGACTCCCACTCCAGGTGCCTCCACTCCTGGACCTCCGGAGCCCCTGGTTCGAAATAGGGGACCCTCCATCCAATCATACATCCTCATACACTCTCAATCATAAAACCAGGTGATGGTAGTCCTTTCAGCGCACCAGCATTCGCTCTCGGCGCTGTCAGGGCCAACCAACACCCTACCATGCACCACACCACCTCCTCGGCTTCTCTCACTAGTCGAAAGGAGGGGTGACTTATTCAATCCTCCCCACCCCCTGTCTCTCACACAGGAGGTGAGTACTCTTCTGGATTAACAGTCACTTACGGACTCCCCCCTCGTCTCTCACACTTAAGAGGGAGTCCCTCACATACCCTGGAAGGGCCCCAACAACTCTCTGCCTCCTTGGGCTAATTTAAAAGGGGATGACAAGATCTCAAATTTTAACCTTCCTACTCCTCACCATTGGATCTATTCTGCCAAAGTCTATTAAAACTGCCTGGGTCTCTTATGTTCCTTGAGTGGCCCAAAACCAAAGCCACTCGCTCTGGCTCGAAGTTGCAGTACTGGGTTCGTCCAGTCGATCACGCCAGCCACATAATCAGAGTCTAAAATGTCCCCAAAGTTCACCGGACTGCCAGAGCCGGCCCGTCGCAACAGAGTCCGCCACACTGCTGGAATCCACCACACCACCAGGTCAGTCCATGCAGTCAAAGCCAGCTCCAACTCCACTCCCCAAGGCTGCTGGGTGTCAGGCTGGTCTGTTGCTGAACCAACGCGCTGCTCAGCTGTTTCATCAGACAACTCCGCCACATCTCGTCTGCACGCGCCACCCCGATTCAAGCTACACACACTGCCAATTAAAAAGAATAGCGGGGTAAAGGGGTTCAGACCGTGAACCCAAAAAACATCAGGCCCACTATCCAGCACTGAAGGCCGTGTCACCAAGGCCCCCGCGTCGTCGACGTAATACAACGGTCAGGGTCCCTAGAATCCCCTCCGACTCAACTAACTGGTGGGGGCTGAGATGAGGGTCAGAAACGCCAACAGTTTCTCCCTCTTCAGAGCAGCAGCGGTCGGCATCTGTTCGCGGTCGCCATCTTGGATCTTTTAGATCCAAGTTACAATTTTTTATTTGTAAAAAATTAAAAAAAAATATTTTTTATAGTGCCACTTCAGATAAGGGGTCTTTCTGGTTCATATGTTCACCTTCAGTGTGTGGAAAATAAATAGCAATGGAGCATACCCATTTGTGTTTTTCATCCTCACAGGTAGAGATGACGTATTTTTAAATGTTTCAATTGATATCTCAAGAGTAGGAGAATGAGATCACCATATGAGATATTTTTTGCCTTGCTTACAAAATCTTGTGCCACAATGAATTTAAAGTTTTAAGTATTTGACTGAAGACATCTCGGTGATTGATTAATCTTTTACTGAAACATGCAAAGTATCATTTAGATAGCAGACAGATTGAGGAGATGTAAGTTTGACTCTCAAATCAGCCATAAAATTCACTTCATAATTTTGGGCCAGGAACCACCTCTCAGCCCAGCTTTCATCATAGAAATGTAGTGACAGTAAAATATAGTACTGTAGGTGTGATAAATGTGTGCTGGCTTGAATTCCTTGGATAAATGATGGAAAGCAAGGAAGGGTGGACTTAAATATAGAAAGTTTTACAAATCTCCCAAGGTAAGGGTATTTGTTCAGCTCTTTGAACTGAGATTGGTTAAAGACTTATATGAATTAATAAAACATTATGAAGTTATACTATGATTTGATTAAGAAGGTATGGGACAAAACTGTCAATTTTGCCCTTCTGAGAATTCTCTAAGAAGTATTTGTACTTGGTGACACATTTCCAAATCAATCGGCAGGGAATTTGCTAGCCACTAATAGTATAATTTTGCAAATATGGAATCAATATGTGTCACTGATGCTTATATCATTTTAAGATAATATAACATAGTATAGTAAAATTACATTATAATTTGAATAAGACTCATGGGGCAAATTTTGTCAATTTTTGTCAATTTTTCTGTCTCTGAGTATTCTGTAAAATGTATTTGGACTTGGTGATCCATTTCTGAGTCAAACTGAGGGGAATTTGCTATCCACGTGTAGTCTAATCTTATAAATATATAATCAGTGCATATCACTGATTGTTTATGTCATTTTAACGATAATGTATTTTACAGATGTTCAGAAGAAAGATTTTATCTTGAACACATATTTTGCCCTACACATACTTTGCTTTCTTGGTAAATTATCTGTCTTTTTTGACATATCTCCAAAACCTGGCTTGTATTCCTCAAAATATACATATTATGATGGAATTCTCTGAGCTTGGAAACAAACATGGATGTTTTCAAAATATTACATAAGAAGGGCATTTTTGTGGTATCAGAATAGAGCTGCTTAAGTGGCTGATTTGATTGTATTTGTAGCCACCGCAGGGGCTGGGGTGTGTGTCGATGGGTTTTTTATTTTGTGGATTTTAATTTTGTAAACCAACTGGAGTCACTGTATGTGAGTTGGGAGGCCATATAATTTTTTTAAATAAATAAATATCAAATTATCAATTAACCTCCTCCCCAGTAAACCCGAAAAAGGATCAAAGGCAATAGGGAGACCCCCACTGTAATATACTCACTGAAAAATGAAGGCTAAGGTACACACATCCATTTTCCTATATCCTATAAACTAACCCTTCCTTTTCCTTGAAGTAAAACTTCCTACTAGAATCTGTGTGACAATCTTGCTTTCTTAGTTGTGAGCTGTTGTAAGGGACTTGACACATATTTTCTGACAAATTAAATGAAGGGCAAATTCAGCCAAATTTCTCTTAAAACCATTAGTTGGAAACTAGTGCAAGAAATATGTGAGAGGAGGCTAGAAAGAGAGATGCAGAAATTCTGAATGGCATTTGTTCAGGTCCTGCTGTTCTTTCAAAGTAGCAGCAGTCATTCTAGTCCCTTCTTGTAACTGAGTAAGAGCCTCCTGCGCAGATCACAGGGGAGGAATGTTCTAGGAAGGATAGAGATGGAAATGGGCTCTTACAAGGTAGAACTCATCTTTTAAATTTAATTTAATAATTAAAGCCAAACAAAGTATCCCTCTCAGAAACCCATTTAACAGGGATGTTTTCAGTAAATTGAAAAGCAGAATAATGCATATTTGCACTTAAAATTGTAACCAGAGGGATCCCAATTACATTTACAATGGATTCAAACATGTTGCTAAGGCACAGCTGATTGGCTGAATAAGCTTCACACAATGTACTATGCCATAAACCACAGTTTACAAATGGAAATGTATCAGTTCACACAACAGCAACGGGGATGCACATATTGAGTCAAACTTTATGTGTGCTTAAAATATGATTTTAACATTTATCTCTTTCATTCAAACATGAGAGTCTATCTATTGTACTCATACAAGGATTTTATACAGAGGACAGGAATTCAAGTAGGTGTCTTTAAGATAAAGAATATGTTTTATCCTAGGTTTTGAGCTGTGGGTTTTTATTATTCAGTCAAATCATAATAATTAGGACTTCACAATTTGTGCACAAAATCCCTCAAAATACCTGTCATGAGTACTCTTATGTCTGCTGAATGAAAAAGAATTACCCTGAGATTTCATAATAAATCTTCCAGGTTATACAAATTAATCCCCATAATATTGAGGAAATTGCAAAGGCAGAGGCATTAAAAGTTAGAACCTTCGGTAGTTGTGTGCCTCAAGATTTTCTCTGAATCACTTGAAAGAAATCAGTGGCCTTTGAATATACATTCCTGAAAGGAAACTAAGATTAAGGAAATGCCGAAGGCATCAGAAGCTAAAGCTCCTACTACAAGCCATTCTCCAAATTTTGACTTCCTGTCATAAACAGAAAGCATCTCAAGACATGGCAACCATCCATTCTGCTAGCTATAAGCTAGCCAATAAATTGTTCAGAGAAAGAAAAGAATGCAAGTGTCTGAAATGCCAAAGGGTTATAACAACACAAGAACCCATGTCAGGCTTTAAAATGCACCAGGGTTTCAGGCTGTTCATTTTGTACATTCCAAGGGATGTTTTCACCTGAAGAGAAATAGGAAATGAATGAGATTTACATACAAATGAAGAAGCCATACAAGGATTAGTGATTAAGCTCCACACAAATCTCAGAATTTCGCTAGGGATCTTGAACACATTTCTCACAAAGAATTGAGCTGAGAAAATTTCCTCTAAAATGTCTGTTTGCTAATGGTGCATTATACACACACACACACACACACACACACACACACAGTATATACACAAACACACACACAAACACTGGCCTTTGGCCTAATTTTCAAAGCCTTCTGTAACTAAGCAACTCAGAATTTACAGCTTACTCAAAGGAAATATGGCTCTCAACAGAAAAGATTCCCTTTCTCTCTCATAAGACAGCCCTCATATGTGTTAGTTGGTACCAGACAGTTATTAAATACTGGATCTGGGAATATTCTGTTCTTGCTTTTTAAAATTAAAATAAACAGAATAATTTTTAAAATATAGAATAAATTTTAAAGAGAACGAAGTACAAAAAACAAGAACTGGAGAGTGAATTGTTAAGTATTAACCATAGTATTAATTCACAGATAGCACTACACTTTTCTAAAATTACATTATATCAACTCAAATCTTTCTAGGTTGTGTTGGAGTGGTTGTAATAAAACTGGTATTAAATTGTTTCAAAATTCCTAATGTGTCCATCAGCACAAAAAGGTTGGTGAGCCATAGTTATATAAATGTATTTTTGCATAGAAATATTTATCATGGATGTTAGAAAATGTACTACTTCATGGACTTCTGGTGGGGACATGGCGGACTGAACAGCGGTGCCCACGGGCTCAGCAGGCAGAACTGACAACGCGGCAGTTTTTTGGGCTCAGGCAGGTTTTTCCTGAAGCCCAGGAGTGTTTTTCCGGAAAAAGGAAAACACCTGGAATCACCCCGTCCTCTGGACGACTGCTTGCAGCCAGAAGATTGCAAACAGCGTTCACACTCCACTGGTAACAGCTAGCCGGGATGCTGGGACATCACCATTTCCAAGCCGCGCTGTAGCCTTAAAAGGACACTAAGACCGGCCACCCCATTTCTAAATCACCCAATTTATATTTATTTTAAGTACGTGTACCCTAAGAAAGGCTTTCTACAGCAAGGAGAAGCTGGCTCTCTTGGTGCTTATGGTAATTTTTGGGATCAATTTTTTAAAAAAATCGTTTTAAGTTTTGGACTTTGTTTTCCATCCAAATATTAAAGAGGATTGAGAGTAAATAATTGTCTCCTTGTTATTATTTTTGTACTAAATTTGAAGATATTAGCATTTTCCTACACATTGAATCGGCTGTTTTGAACTTTCAGTTTTCTGCTTCTGCTTTCCCTGGGGAACTGTCTGCACTTTCACTTGTGTAAACACATTCCGGAATTCTTTCATATCTTTGACTTTTGCTGGTTAAGCTCCTAGGGGGTGCCATAATCTACTGCATGAGATATGGAGGATTTTAAACAGACTTTCTCTGACTTCCAACAAGATTTTAAATAGATTCTTTCTGATTCCTACCAAGTTTTTATGCAAGGCATGCAGGACATTGTGGAAAATATGAGGTCTAAAATGTGTCATCTGGTTGGGGATGTCGTGGATGAAACTGAGGAATTTAACAGCAACAGAAATGTCTCTTCTAAGAGTGAGATTGGGACTTCTGTTGAAATGCTGGATGAAGATTGGATAGTCAAGTTGAAGGAATCAAAGGGAGATATTGAGTTGCAAGCCATAAGTTAAATTGATCTTCTGATGGAACGTCATGGAAAAGAAGGGGTTATTTTGTATGGGATGTCTCCTGAAGAGAAGTCAGAGTTTTTGAGGTGGGCAGTTGGGCTGTTCGGTTTTTTTAAGAAAAAAGCTCTGTGCACATTGTGGGGATATGTAAATGCTCTGGTTTATTTTGAAGTGGGATAAGGGTTTAAGAATATTTATCTGGATTGCTTTTAGGGTTTGGCTGATTTAACAATTTGGATTACAATTATTAAGGTATAATCAAAATAATAAATGTCTGGTTTTGGGTTTAATATGATTAAGATTATTAAAATTGTTGTATTATCAAGTTGGGGGAGTTAATTAGGAGGTGTGTATGTGTGTGTGTGTATATATATATATGTATGTGTGTATGTGTATGTATGTGTGTATGTGTATGTATGTATGTATGTGTGTGTGTGTATGTGTGTGTGTGTGTGCGTGCGTGCGTGCGTATGTATGTGTGTGTGTATATGTGTGTATATATATATATATATATATATATATATATATATATATATTAATATAAGGGGAGGGAGCAACTGTATTTAGTGATTTTTATAATGTGCCAATGGAATGATTTATAGAAATAATGTGATTTTGGTTTAATATACAGTAAGGGATTCATTATGGAATATTGTTGTATATCCTTGCTGTTAAAAGTTGGAAGTCACCTCTTTTTGTAATTTTGAAAAATGTTCTCTTGTGTTTCTACACTTTTTTAGTTTTTTCTTTTTTCTTTGTAGTTTTTTGTTTTTCTGTAGCTTTTATTTTTGCTCGAAAGTTAATAAAATTCTTATAAATAATGCACTTCTTCATATTAAGAATTTGGCAACCACATACAGTCTTGGGATGCTTTCTGTTTATGACAGGAACTCAAAGTAGAGCATTCCTGACCCTTGTCTGCTCTACAGGTATAAAGCCTCCAAAGTTTTATCTTATTTTCTCATTATTCCACCCTTTGAGATTTTTATCTTATCTTACATTAGTATGTAAAAGTTTAAATGCACACTTTTGTGCACATTTCTCCATATAATATTTTTGTTCTCTGCTACATTTTTTGTTATTTTATTTATGTATCTTGTTTTCACTAATGTCTGCAGTTTTTCTGTGTACTTTTTGCAACACACACTTTTATTCACATGTGTTGCTTGAAAATCTGCATTGGAAAATGAAGAAAAATATACTGAAGAGTCAGTGCATTCCACTCATCCTTCAATACATGCTTATGTTTGGGAAAAGTAAATTAAGTAAATTAATTTTAAAATGGAAACTGAATGTATGTTTTCCCTGTACCTTGAATATAATCGTATATTCTGATACCCAATGTGTAGCATATTCTAACACAGTGCATTTTACCAATTATAAACCTGTCACCAGAGTAAATAATAAGATGTTCTGGGAAATTATCTCCAAAAAATGAGTAATTACCTATAAAATGCCAGATTGATACTCAGTTTATATGTGAGCAGAATGCAGTAAAGTTTTATAACATGATAAGATCTCAGAGAGATGACTACAAAGAGAGATGAGTGAGGCAATAGAGACAGATAGGTGCATTAGATAATATCTAGAACATTCAAAAGTAAAATCAGGAACAAGGCACAGTGATACAGTAATCAAGAGAAACATTCCACCTCAGAGAATCAGATGAAAATGTATATAGCCTTGTCATACAGCCAGCCCCACTTAATTACTTAAAGTCTGTAACTTAGCAAAAGTCACACAAAAGCATTCTGTAGTCAAAGACCACATACGTGCATGGATGGAGCCCCAGTGGCTTGAAAAGAGGTTCACTAATTCTGCAAATTATGAAGGCAATATATGCTGAAACTGAAGATTTCCATTCCTCTGGTTGATACAAACATATGTTCAATCACCTGAACCTTAATCAAAATAATATATCTAAAAGAGTAAACCATAGACTTCACTGGTGGAGGCCATTGCAGAATGAGGGAAAGAAACTTATAGGGATTTCTTTTTTCACATCTGGATTAGAGATGGTTAATGTTCAGATATTGTTGAGCTATAGCTCCCATCATCCCTCCGTATTAACTGTGCTTGCTAGAACTAACAGTTGTTAGAGTTCAGTAACATCTGACAAACCAAACCTTTTCCATGCATGAACTCATTTGCCTTTTTCTTATAGAGATGAACCAAAACATATATGCTGCTATCAAAAAGATTTACTGTAGCTTGTGTTCATTTTCTAGGTCAATGGAGATTCAACAGGCTTGATCATGATGGGTCCAGATTGATTAAAGTTATCTTGATTCATAAAATACAATTTCATAATGCTTTATAATGCCTAATTACCACAATGTTTGACCCAAACTAGGGTGTGTTTAAAAGCCAAAAATCCACCACAGAATCATCAACATTCACACTGGATATTGCAAAGGGAAGAATACTCTGAAGTTCCACCATACCTCTGTCTAGTAATTCTTCTTATTTGGTCAAGTTGCACAGTTTCCCAAAACTTGCATACAAAATAGAGAGGTTGATTGAATGGGAATATGAAGGATCCTGAACCTCCTCGCCCCCGGATTGCAGCCTGATATGTGGGATTGATCTCTACAATGGATGAAGATACATGTTGAGAAGGGCCCTGTCATGGCTAAGGAATCTAAGCCAGTGCTCTTCCTACAAATCTCATTTCCTATGTGTAAGCAATTCTTATTTTGGTCTGTAAGCATCTCTCTTGTAAGTCTGAGTGATATTTATCTTATCTGTCTCTTGACCTTGGATCCCATACAAAATGAACTTATTCTCACATCACACCTTTATTATTTATTACTTTGGGGGGGGGGGGAAGGGGAGGAATAATATAGTGGGTCATGCCAAAAGTTTCTATGTTCAACTTTGTCATTTCATTTTTAGCTGTCATGGAGCAACATTTACTGTTCTGCTAATTATTTACTTTCAGCACAGTACCTTGGAAGAATATTAGTGAATTTTTCATTATATGGCACTTTGTCCTAATTTTTATCTGAAATACTATAGGCTCATAAACTGGCTTTTTAAAAATCAAAATCAAATTCTCCTCAGTGCAGCCAATCTGCCTTGTAATTGCTATTTACAAAGATAGTAATTATTTCCTTGCAATCTAGTAAAATACATGCATAGACAGACAGACAAAGTAAATGGCACTTTTTCCCCCACTTTTTGTCATCCTTTCTATGCCAATGCATTACCAGAACAGAATAGATGGACAGTGCTTTTCAGATTATATTCTATTTGATTTCCAAATAGTCCTTCCTTTTCAAGTCTTAATATGTTTTCACGCTTTCTGGCTTAAACAATCATAGACTGTCAGCTACTGCTTTAACAGCAATGAGCTCCCATCAATTAGAAGAGAATTGTTGATGAGTGTATATACTGTGCAAGGATCATCCTGAAAGAAAGTCTCCTTAAATTATAGAACATTCCCAGAATGAATCAACAAGAAAAACTATTGATGAGATTACCATCAAATGATAATCATTAAGAAAATTATACTAGATGCAACCTTGTGTCCCATTATGAACAAATAAATTTCTGCTGAAATCAATGGACCTTATGAATGAGTAAGAGCAGGCATTGTCTTCTGTGATTCAGTAACAATTAGTTTCTGCAGCCAAGAGCTAAACTAAATGGTACATTCTTTTGACAGAAGGCAATTTCGTCTCTTTAGCATAATGAAATCCTAATGAGAGAGTGTACCAAAGGCTTTTGGAGTTGTGCAGTAATAACCTCAAATGTTTATGATTAGAAATAACTTGTTCTGAAAATGAGAAAGGAAAAGAAGCTGGTATTCACATACAGTAATTCACAGGCTGATTTTGGATAGGGCTTCTTCACCAGTATAGTCAAATATGTTCAAGTCCTTCATGGTACATTTTCACCCCACCACCTACGCACATCCTGTGACTGTTCTACTATTGCACTAGAACATTTATGCACTTGGGGGAAATCACCACCTACATAATTTTGCTAATACAAAGATACCAGGGAGGAGGAGGGGGGTATGAAAGGAGAATCAACTAACAAATAATCTAAGAGGAGAAACATGCTACATGAAACAGCCATTGCTTTTTCCAAATGATGAGCAGCATCTTTCTACAAAAAACACTGAATTCTAATACAGATGTTGGAAAATCTTAGTTGTTCATCATTGCTTATATTATATGAAAATAAAGATGTTGCGATATACACATATGCTTTTCTCACAGATGATTTGCATCATGGGGTTTTCATCGGAAGCAAGTTCCACTTACTTCTGCTAAATAATATGGGTGTGCAGAGCTTTGAAGGAGGACTTTGCCTCGGTGAAGCTTCACTCAAATCACCCCTTTGAAGTGCTTTGATACAGTGAGGTGGATAAACCTTGTTTTGATGCTTTTATGAGATAGAATGCCTTGACACATCAAGGTGGAGTGCCTCAATGAAGCATGTGGCATCATTTCACACATTCTAGTAAATGAGAGCAGGATTGCAACTTCAAAGCTGTAGAAACAGTTGTCTTTACACATTGATTTCCAATTTCATTCCCAAGAAGAAATATGATTTGGTACTAAAAATTGTTATTAACAGGATGCCAGTATCTGTAGAAAGTAAGATAATAATGTACTACAATAGATTTTCCAAAAGTAGTATGGATTTTGGAACTCCACTAGAATTTTCAGATTTGGACATGGCAGAACTATAAGTGTACTGCCTAATTACTGCAGTGGTAACTGGTCTTACTTATACCTCTCTTTCAAAACTTTTGAGTAACCATAAAACTCTTTTAGAGCTTTGGATTTTTGCAGCCTTATGCTCCTTCATCTGATGTACCTTGCAGTAGCAAAAGTAGCTAAGAGAGTTTCAACAATTACTACATCACTATTGGACATCACTATTGGAGCAAAACATTCATATTTATTGGAGAGGTGTGTAAAAGAATTACTTCTTTAAAAAGTCTGAAAAATGCTACTGAATAAGTTACTGTATTAACTTATAATTTACTGTATTAACTTATAAAGTGTCCCCCGTTTGGGAGAGATGGGTGGTCATATAAATTTAAAAAATAAATAAATAAATAAATAAATAAATAAATAAATAAATAAATAAATTCTCTGAATATAACATTAACTCTGATCCATTGATGAGCTTTTGTGGCATAATGGAACATTTAAGAAAACTTCAACGCTTCACAGTCACCACTGAGAGTTTAAAATTGGTTAAGCTGGGATGGAATCTTCACATAGAAATTCAGGGGGAAAAAATCAAAATGGAGATGTATAGAAAAGAGGCAATTTGGGGACATGGAAGAAAATTGATGAAAGAGAGGAGAAACTTCATATAGTTTGTTAAGAGGATGGCATGCAGAATCATGGAAGCAAGAAAGTTCCCCAAACATTTGTAAGTTAAATTCGTACATTGATTTGAACAAAGTAGCCATGTCCATGGCTGATGGTCTCTATCTCTGTTTTAGTAATATTTTAGATATTTATATTCATAAGATGAGCCCAGATGCTGGTGATCTTTGATGCCATCCTGTTTATTTACAAACTTCAAACTTAAATTAACCATATGTAGCTCTCTCCCTTTCTGTGAGTCACTGTTGCCAAAAGTTTTGCTTCTTTTGTTTCAATATGTCTCTTGTTTCAAATTGTACCTACCAGGCTATCTGCCTTTATTAATATACCTTAATTAGGAGTTTGAGAAGTGAGTATTAATCATACTATTTTCTTTTTTACTTCAGACATGACATATATAGGACAAATTAAATGATGGTAGGGAGGCATGCTGCAAAACTGAAAAGGCTTTGACAAAGTGCAACTAGTAATTTAAATTATTTCACTCCCTATCTGTGACACTAGGTTTCCAAATCCCATTCTGCTTGTTTATGTATCAATGCTTATATTTTCTGCTAAATGACATGGTGTGAGTCATTAGTGCCCTTTTTGCACTCAACCTTTTGCTCAAGATTGCTGTATTCAGTTCAAAGAGGTGCCCTAAATTTGACAGTAGTTTAGTCCTGTAACCACAAGATGTGTAGCTTTTTATGCTTGTTGCATATCTGCTGAAAAGAGGACAGGATTTTCTGAATCTAGGTGAGTTAGATCAGTTATATCTGATCCTCAATGTTTCGGGGGGGGGGGGGGAGAAAAGAACAAGTGGTGCAATTTTAAGGCTTCTCAGCAATGTAATTCATTCTAGTTGTAAACATAAGTCTCAAACAGGCCAAATCCAATTAAGCAAGAAATTATCTGGATGCTTAATAGAAAGGCTTCATGAATATAATGCTGCAAAAAGTGTCGTAAGAAAATGTCAAGGGAAAGAAGTTCCCCAAGCACTCGAGGGAAATCCCCAGGGAAGGCATTTCCCATATACTCTCCAGTTCTTTAAAATGCCTCTTTTTGCATATTTGGAATTCTTATTTAGCACATGGATGACATTTTAAAGGCAGCATGGCATGTTATCTAACAGTCTGAAAGTGGAAAAAGCTAAAGCATTCTATTTTTCATATGTAAAAAATAAAAAATGGTGTATTGGATTTTTTGACAGGTGACTACCGAGACTTCATACAGATTCTATAGCAATGATGGAGCTCTTGGTGAAGCTTACTAGCAAATAATCAAAGACTGCTGAGAGGCAGTGAGTGATATGTGACACTTCCTTATCTTTCATTTTTATGTTGTCTCATTCCAGTACCTTCCCTAGACGTAGGAAAGGCAGCCTGACTGGCAGCAGTGAGGGTGCTCCAATCTCCATTAAAATCCCATTCTAGCAAAATAAGATAAGATAAAATCAAGTGCAGGAGAAAGAATGGAGAAGAATGATTCCTTACGTCAACTTCCTTAAGTTAACATCTGTCCAAATGATTTTTCTGCAATTACCTTTGTGCATAGACAAACATTCCTGTGGCATGGTCCCTGATCTTCTAAAAAGGCTTTTTCAGAGGCAGGAAGGAAAAGTGGGCAGTGAACTTTCCTTCCATGGACTAAATATCTGTGGGTATTATTATTATTATTATTATTATTATTATTATTATTATTATTTTAAAATTATATCCTTTTCATAATCTAAACTATGTGACAGTGATCAGGGAGCTATTTTTGATTATAGCATGATCCAAACTTGCTAGGACACTAAATGGAACCAATTTCACAGAACGAAAGATGCAGACAAGCATTTCTCCCTTGGGGAAATTCAACTTCATTTCATCTCAGTCAAGCTTTCTGCTTTACGTAGACTTTCTTCATTCTACTGTATACTCTTTAGCTTGTCCCTTCCACCCATTAAGGCAATGCCTTTAAATAACTTGCATAGGGAACATATGGAGGAGTGAGGCAAATCGGAGGTATAATTAGAACTGAAGACTATGGCTTCTTTCACAGATCACTCACAATGTGTGGCAGCCATAGCGATCCAGATAGCTTGCTAAGAGCAATCCAAAATGAAAAGCAAGAGAATGGGGATAAAAGGGGGAACCGTCTGCTCTTTCTGCTCCAATAATGGAATGATTAGAAACTGAGTCTGAACAAACAGCTCAGAAAGTGCAGCTCTTTTATTTAGATGATTGAGGTTAGTTCATACCAAACCTTTCAAACAAGACAATTAATTTCTCATTCTTATAAAAGAAAAACGTGACAGTGAACAAAAGAACAGTACAATACAAAAATCATGTAACAGTGGGAGATCACATAAAGGGAACCTCTTGCTCTCTCAGGACCACTGAAACATAGATGTCTCTTACCCAGTAATTACCTGGATATAACTGATGGGCTTAGTGTGTGCTCTGAATACATATTGGGAGAGTATGTATGGCTAGTGAGGAATACTAATGGAGGAGAAAACAGAGCTATTCTCTGATATATAATGTATCATATGTGAAATTTCCTTCGTGCTGTCTGAGATCATATTAAGATATGTCAGAATTTAGTATCGCTCTCCCAACGGTTTCATTTATATATACACTCATTTTAATAGTGCTTTTCGAAAACTAATGAAGGCTCCAGTGTGATTTACGCAACAAAGTGGAATGAAAAAATTAAAGAAAATAACATCAAATAATAAAATAAATATAAATAAATAAAACTAAGGAGTTAAAATTATCAGCTGCATGTGAATAGAAAAACAACAACCATAAAAAGTAAGTAAGATGAGAATGTTTTCATCCCTGCCTGAAAGCTGTCAGAGATTATTTTTGTCTCACCTTCTTCTGTAATTGTCGTTCTTGTGCATTCCCCACAAAGTGGCTTCTGAATTCCAAACAAGGAGAGCTTTATGTGAGCAAGAATAGCAACTGCATCCCACCACATGAGATGGCAACATCTCCTAAGAACAGAAGTAGCTTTGATCATCCAGAAACACTTTTAGATAAGTCACAAACAAAGCACAGTGAAGACAGCGTTTCCCCTCTGTTTCCAGTTATTAATCTCATATATGACCATCAGACATGTTTAGCTCTTGTGAAATTTACATTAATAGATTTGGTAGTCAGTAAATTTGTTTATCATTTAAAAATACTAATCTAATTGTCATTCTCTGCCAATGAATTTGAAAAGTATACATTGCATGAAGAAAAAAATGTATTTTTGCTAATTCTGGATTTATTGGAAATCAATAGTGTTCATTACTTAGCTGTCAGATAGACAGATGAACACACAAACACACACAGAGAGAGACGTTTTCTTGAGTTACTGGATCATTTCATTTGTTAGTTCAACTATAGTTGAGCTGAAGAAATTAGATATGTACACAATATTTCATCTCAAATAGTTTCCGCCTTTACTTAAAACTGCTCTTTGGGAAAAAAACACAGGAATGTTAGAGCTATCTACTGTGTATGAACAGACTAAACTGGATTATCAAATGATCTAAAGCTTCCTATTCCTGAAAGCATAGCGATAAGGGAAGCCAGTTGGAGTTTAAATGTAAGCCAATGCTATTACGTTAAGGAATGAATGTATACATACTTTGGAGGGTCTTTACCTTGACTGGAACGTGTTCAAATGAAGAGAAGTTTCTTTGATTTGGATCACCAAATATCAGCATAAAGAATACAGCTGGCAGCAGACATACATAATATTTTACCATATGGTTGAGAGATTGTAGAACTTAATCTGCCATTGAACTATTGCACATTTTAGGAAATCTTAAAGCATCTGCTAGTTACCTAGTTGTTGCGACCAATGAGGGAAAAGTGGGCCTTATTTATTTATTAGTCAAATTTATCACCGCCCATCTCTACAGCAGTAGACTCTGGGCGGTTTACAATAATAATATTAAAATTAAAAACCTATAAATCTTAAAATATAATATAATAATAAATAGAAAAAATCCAGAGGATGGTGAGATCTTAAAAGGAGGATATTACTAAGCTAACCACCCCCAGGAGGAACTATTACTTCCTTTGTCCCAAGTAAGACGGCAGAACCAAGTCTTTAAAGACCTCCGGAAGACCAAGAGCGAGGGCGCCCGCCTCACCTCTGGGAGCAAGATATTCCAGAGGGCGGGTGCTATCTCAGAGAAGGTACTCCTCCTGGACCCCGCTAGATGAAATTCTTTTATTGATGGGGTCCGTAGTATGCCCTCCCTGCATGACTGGGTGGGGAGGGTAGATGTGATCAGGATGAGACGGTCCCTCAAGTACCCTGGCCCCATGCCATGTAGGGCTTTAAAGGTGATGACCAACACCTTGAATTGGACCCGGAAGCAGACTGGTACCCAATGCAGCTCGCAGAGCAGCGGCGTTACATGTGCTGATCTTATAACACCCGTAACTGCTCGTGTGGCTGCATTCTGGACCAGCTGAAGCTTCCGGATACTCTTCAAGGGTAGCCCCATGTAGAGCGTGTTGCAATAATCTATATGAGAGATGACAAGGGCATGAATGACTGTTCGGAGGGCCTCTCGATCCAGGAAGGGGCGCAACTGGCACACTACCTGAAGCTGTGCAAAGGCCCTCCTGGCCATGACTGCCACCTGCTCTTTGAGCAGGAGTCGTGAGTCCAGCAGGACCCCCAAGTTTCGCACTGAATCTGAACGGGGCAGTGCCACCCCATCCAGAGTTAAAGATGACAACTTTCTGGAAGCTGAGAGGCCATCAATCCACAGCCACTCCGTGTTACCAGGGTTCAGTTGAATCCTGTTGTTCCCTATCCAGGCCCCTACAGCCCCCAGGCACTGAGATAGGGTGTCGTATCATATATAATAAGATATACCGTGTTGATCCACAGTGGTTACCATCTCATCTTATTTAAAGACTATTCTACTCTCATAACAGACAAGTACATATAAGATCTCTGTTGAAGTCTGAAGGAGGGGGAAAAGGTAATATTATATAATAATGTATCCTTGGGTGAAGTGGAAGAGTTTACTTCCTTCATAATATCAGTTTTGTTTGAAAGGAAAAACAGGAGCATCAATGATCATATATTAGACTAAGAATCAAATTTGCAAATTTGCATTAAGTAGCAGTAACGAATAGATCAGATATAGCAGTGCTTCCAAAAATATATTTTATATATAAATTAAAAATTATATATAAATAAATATATATATATATATATATATATATATATATATATATATATATATATATTTATATATAAATTATAATTTTGACTACCAGTTGAGATGTATTTCTGGCATCCCTGCCTGGAAAACCATATTAGAAGGCCAGATGATGATGATGATGATGATGGAACAGCTTGTGTCCTGTGACAATACCTTTAATATTATTAAACAATAACATTTGGCTATCTCTTGTCCTTGGGTGGACAAAAATGCCACTGATAGGTGGACAAAAATACCAAATCCAGTGTAAACATCTGGATGACTATGCGACCAACCATAATAATAATGGCAATGAAAGGCTAATAGAAAAAGGATTGAGCCAACACCATTTCCTTCACATACATAACACACTTCTCACCTGCCACTCTGGGCCAGCAGGGCAAAAAAAAAAAAAAAGACAAGTCATTCAGTTTGATTAATCTAGATTTACCATGGGATTGCTTTGTCAGTGTCTGAAGTCTTGCAGTTCAATTAGTTTTCCAGTCATCATGATGTAAGGAAGTTAATTTCAACAGATTATAATCCTAGGAACATTCCCTGTTGCCTTTCCTATATTATTATTCCCAATGCAGAGTTAAACATTCTTGATAGGTTTACGTTCCTATGTGATTTCCACTGCAGTTATATGATTACCTATTTAGCAATTCTTGGCATGATCTAGGCTGCATTTCAGTTACACTAATAACATGATCAGCTGTTTCAGAGTTCACTGAAACTACCTTTCAGAACTAGGCTGCAGTTGGTACTATATTATCTCATGTTATTAGCAGCAGATATTGTATGGGGGGGGGGAATGGTGTAACATTTGAAGGCCTATGTGATTTATTTTGCTAGTCCATCTTGGGGTATTTTTCATCTCAGATTCAACGTTTAAAATACAATTTGTCTAGAAAATATAAATTGCTGAAATATTCCAGTTACTGATTTTATAATTCCAAGACCCTTAAAAGTATGCTTCAGATGAACATGTTGCAAGGACCTCAAGGAGTAAGAAAGGTGTACTGTTAACCCCAACATAAACCAACCAACAGTAAATGAATGTAAAGCATTTGATTTCAGAAGTTGATCTTTGGATCATAATAATTATGCCCTTGTTATACATTTTGAAAAATGCAATATTTCTAGAATTACCAAATGTTGTTGTCTAAACAAGAACATATGACAGAATCCTGTGAGAATGGAGTCTGTGGTTCTCAATGACCATATGATAAGCCTACAGTGAGCCATTTTACCTGTAAAAAGCAGATTTGTTGTACTTTGTTTAATTCAATTAAGGCTTGAGGTTCTCTGTTTCCTTCACATTAAGGAAAACAACACATTCAAGTTTCAATCATTCTTTCCTTATGTTTACAAAATTATTTATATTGCAAAGAGGAAATAAGTTCTCTTACAGATTTTCAGATATACTTCACATATGGCATTTCACAAAGGCTGTAAACACATTTTGGATTTTTTAAAAAAGTTCATTTCTAGGTAATACCGACATAGAAATCTACATATAGAGAGAACAGAGGAAGGAACACAGAATGTAGAAACTGAAAATAATGATTATTGAGAATTAAAAATATATGTGTAGTGATGGTAGTGATGAGTACTGACTGAAGAAGAAAGCTCTTTTCTGTTATTTCCTTGTAAGAACTTTCCCTAAGAAACTTCACTAAAGACAGGAGTGCAATCCAGTTATAGGCCAACACAATTAGATCCTTTAGAAGAAAGTAAATTCCTTAACTTGCTACTTAATTCTTCCTGATGAAACCAATGGGACCCTCAGGTCTGACCTAAGGCTAAATGATGTCCAATCTCAGAGCAAAATAAAATCTTGGGTTTAAAAAGGTAAAGGTTCCCCCCACACAGTTGTGCAGTCGTGTCCGACTCTAGGGGCCGGTGCTCATCTCCGTTTGTTAGCCGAAGAGCCAGCGTTGTCCAAAGACACTTCCACGGTCATGTGGCCGCATGACGCGCGTGGAACGCTGTTACCTACCCACCGAAGTGGTACCTATTCATCTACTTGCATTTGCATGCTTTCGAATTGCTAGGTTGGTAAGAGCTGGAGCTAGTGCAAGAGCTCACTCCGCATGCAGGGCTAGGGATTCGAACCTCCGAACCTGCGACCTTCCGATCGACAAGCCTGACGTTTTACCCGCTGAGCCACCACGCCTCTTCTTGGGTTACTTGATATATTAAAGATATTTATACCAAGCTCAGATACACCTCTCCCAGTGTAGATGTCAAACTCAAGTTGGCTGAAAGGGATTGTCTGGGAAAAGAGTCCATGTGATTGTTGTGTCTCTGACACACCTCAACAATGAGGCTGGACAGCATTGTTATCCTTCCAGTTTCTACTGCAGGAACAGTTTTGGAACAGGCATTGGGGAATCCCTGATGTTTTTCCCTTCCCACCCAATGTCATCTACCAGCAGGGAAACCAGCCATCAAATGATTTCTTGGATGTGTGGCAGGATGGTGTTGGAGGACCAAGGCTTAATGTTTATTATTTATTTATTTAGCCTTTTTTTACTGCATGCTTCTCAGAGCAAAAAGGTGGACTATCCAAGGAAGGGACAACTTGCCAAACTGAATGTTGCTCCAGCTAAAATGGATCAGCAAAGATCCTGTACAGTTTCATTGTTCCCATTTTTCCCAGACTTACTGTACATTGGCTGTTGGGTTCTGAAATGTTAGTAACAGAAAACCCAAGCAGCGTTTTATTTTATTTTAGCAGAGTAGAAGTGTCCAGCAATAAACTTGCACAGAAGGCTTAATTTTTAGTTCAGAAAAAATAAACACTCTTCACACATTTAGTCAGTGTAAAAAGAAAAATAAAGATTGCTTACAGTTTATTTGTAGATCTTGTTACAAGCAGTTTCATTGTTGAAACGGTCCCATGCATGCAAGCGAGTTGTTCTGACCAAACCCGCTTTTGGCGGATTTTCTGGGTGCAAGTATGAGCCACGAGGAGAGAGAAGGTAAAAACCTTCCTCCCTCGTGGAGGTCTGAGGAGAGAGAGAGGGGGAAAGAGGAAACAAGAAGTCAATTGACTCAGACACCTCCCACACGAGCACAGTAGGGTTAGGCTTAACATAGAAGCCTCTCCTTCATGTTTGTGTGAGACGTGCTGAGCTGAAAACCTGTTAAATCCAACACATTGGCAGGTCATGTCCTATTCACATATACTCAGAAACAAGCCCCACTGAGGTTGAAGAACATCTCTCTCCTTCCTACCCCTCCTTCTCCCCAGCATCATTTTGGATGCATGTAGATAGGCTTACTTGTATCAGAAAAAATAAATGCATCTGTTTTCATTATTCAGTTCTTTGTTTTGTTTCCTAGTTTCATTATTTGCCTGTGTGCAATTGTATATTTTCTAAAAAAATTAATATATAATCAACCCCCTCATTATTAGATATATAAGCATATAGCCAGTAATGCTAGCTAGAAGCAACATCAGAACACAGCCTGCCAATGCTATAAAGATCTGATGAAAAGCTTACATTATAAATATAATTGCCACCAACCAAACTAAGAAACAAAAACAAAACAGGAGCAGTATTTTCTACTTACTTCATTTTCATTTTTCTATCTGTGTACTTTTTGGATGAACACAAGCAATAAGAAGCTCCAGCAGCAATAAATACTTGCTTCTCCTGAGGAGAATTAGTATTTGCAAAGACAGACAAAAAGAGAGCTTTATAATAAAAAAAAGTATAAAAATGACAGAAGAACTGTCAAAAGAAGATCCCAAAAATATTATTATTTTTAATAAATAAACCTACGTTTCACCTCAATTAATTTTTCAAATTACATGAAATACACAAGGAAACAGAAGCCCTAGACGTAGGAACAAAGGATGGTTTTATGAAAGTTTGTGACAGAATTAGTCTAGATTAAGACTAAACTTGTTACAAGACATAATATATTGCTGGGAAGCTGAAAATGATTTGAAACAAGTTACAGTAGGGTGTTTACCTGAGACTAGATCCTTAAATCTTAAAGGAAGTCCTGTATGACTTCCTATATGACTGGTAGGCTGAAGGTCAAGTTCATCAGATATAATACACATTTTAACAATGTTCCCATTCACATTGGCTGATCAACTTTATCACAGTATTCTGAGTTTTGTTTTGCTTTGTTTTAAGGATGGAGAAAGGTTTCAGGTAGACTATTGACTTCCCTGGATCAGTAATTTTATTAATAGCTCTCTCTTGTACAAAAGGTTCAGGTGCCCTCCAAAGAAAATGAAATCAAGTCACCACATTAAAAAAAAAGTCGCAGTACATGTCATTGTTCTCTCTGTATTGTCATCACACTGAAAGTTCCAGTTGGAACAGCTCCTTCTTGATCTCAGTCTGCCATAACATCAATGGTTAAGAAAGAAACACAGGCTTGTCTAGCCAAGCATGCAGTCAGGCAGCCTAGGCAGTCATAAGTGTGCTGAGATATGAGCCATCTTTGTGAAATGGCTGAGGTATGCTCAAATAACATTTTGTATGGAGCTCAGGAAATGCCATAGGAAACTTAGTCTTTAGAAGCTTTCTTTCCAGAAAGAATGTGTGGAGCGTTCTTGGTCATATCTGTGAGTGTTTTAACTATTTCTCATGACTATTTGCAGAGAAAATGTGGGTTGGTTTCTGGGAAGAAAAGATATTTTAAGTGCTGATGGGTTCTGATTGCTTATCCACCCACCTGCTGAGATACAAATGAAAGATGATGAGCGTGACAATGACCAGCACTTTCAAGGAAGGGTAAGGTGGGTGTCAAACAGCTGGATCAGAAAACAGTGATTCCTACGGGTAAAAGGCAACTTTGCAGCCTGCATTCAAGGGATTATAGTTAAGGGTGTCAAAATGTTCAGCAAAAATGTTGAAAACTGTTCTAGCAAGTGTTGATAATGGCTGAAAATAGACATAAAGGAAGTGTTTAATTATTTACTCAAAAGTATATATTGCACCATCTATATTCATGGTGTCTTAAATGTAAGGAAGCCCTGTCTTCATTCCCCACAAAAGATAGCAATACTGTAGGACTACCAGACCAGGGGTAACTATGAATGGCAATATGTGTCATCTGGATTTGGAATTTCCTGACAGATGCCATTGTTTAATGCTAATAGTTTTAAATTAGCTTGCATTTAAAGACTACTTCTGTCTTCATTGTGTGTTTGGTGTAATGTTTTGGATTCTGGTAATGTGAAAAACAAGTAGAAAAATAAAGTGATGTGTCCTGAATCCAAACAAACCAGATTGGGGAGCAGAATTTGGAAATGGGAAGGAAAAACCAATGCTTGGCTGAAAATTTTTTCAGAAGTTTTCAGGACCATTCTTGCTCAGTGAGAAGAAGAAGAATGTGTGCAAAATTATCATGGATAGGATTTGGGATTCTTGCACTACCATTTACTACAAATGATTGAAGTCTTTTTGTATGAATGTCACATCTAAAGAAGTTCTAAAAAGAATGATCCCACAAAAAGCATAATATGGCATAAATCATAAATAGTGTGATGCACTGCTACAGTTTTAATCCCAGTAACATCAGCTAATTAAGAATGGTGCCATCTCACATTATAGCTCTGATTGCATACTGAGTTATTTTGTTTTTAACTGTGCAGACAGGAGTAATAATTTATGCTACTAAGGTTTTAGCAATATAAAATGTGTTTACTTCTGGTGTCAGTCATAGGTATTTTGGTTTGGATGCAAGTCTTCTGTCATTTTTCAGATGTTACAATAAACGGATGTAAAGAGGGAGAGGAAATCTGATTTGTTGAGTTTGCATCAGAGAAAATTGTCTTAAAATGGGAGCCAATATCGTTGGCTCTCCTCCTGGTGGATAGTGCCTTTATTGTAGTATTATTTTCTATTTGTGCATTGTTTTTAATGCAGTGTCTTTTTTCTGCTATGCCACTTAGAGCCAGCTTGGAAGGGAGCAGCATAGAAATCTTAGGAAAAAATAAGTAAGTCAATAAATAAATATTTAAGAAGGTGAACAATTCCTATTCACAGACTCATCTCTCTATATGTATGAGAGTGTAACTGATTGAGATTAGTTTTGGGAACTAGTGGGCTCATTTTGGAAAGAGTTCTTGCAATTGTTATTTTATAATAAATGTCGCTTTTCTAAAAAATAGAAACATTGGTTTGTGTGTTTGTGTTTTCTCAAATAAAATAGCACATGCTGTTTATCCTTTTCTGGACTATAGAATTTTGGTTTGAATCTTAATTTGCCTCCTGTGAACAGAAGGTTTCCATTCCACTCAAGCATTCCTGGAGAAATGGGGGGAAAGCTGTTTTTGCCATTTCCTCCCTCCCTCTCTAGCTTTTAATGCCTTCTTTCCTCCAAAAATGCCTTAGAGGGACTCTTTTGAGCAGTGTGGGGTAACAATGGAAGCTTCCAGAATGGATCTGCCAAAGAAAATCCAAAACAGAGGTTTGCTAAAGGAATGCTCCTGTTGATAGGAATAAACCCTGGATCCAATCCATTATTGCCAGATTAAATTTCATGCACCATTTTTCTCTCTCCCAGTGTGGTTTTTTGTATGCAGAGAGAGAAAGAAGCATGTTATGTTCAAGATGTAGAACTATATTATTAATAGTTGTTGTTTGGTACTTGACCTTGTAAAAATATTGTTCATTATGTGCTCAAAATAAGAATAAATAATTCAAGATTTTTTTTTCCTAGGCAAGTTATTATCTATAAAGATGTACCTTTTAAGACAGCCTTTAATATAAAAAATGTATAACTGCCACATATATTATTAACAGGTGTCCCCAAAAAAATGTCGGTGTCTTGGAATATTATTGAGGTAGCATATTAGAATTCAGATGCAAAAGATTAGACCAAACCAGAGGTATGTACATAGGTATACTGGCATTCTTTAAATCAAGTCATTTCTTTCCTATTGAAATAAAATCTTTTTACCCTTGCTGAGTTTATTTGGAAGATTGGCTTAGTCTTCTCACTGTTGGGTATGTGTGGGGTTTGAAGGAGCTCGGGTGCAAGAGACAAAAGGTAAGGAATTCTCACTAAATGGAGGAATAAATATATTTGCAATCTGTTGTTTTTTTTAATGCAGTACTGATTATTATAGTCATAGTGGCAAGGTTAATTAGGCTAGAGGATGGTATAAGTGCCAAAAAGAATAACATTACTTTACATCTGTTATAATTTAGCTAGAAAGTGAAGGATGTGGCCATGACCATCTGTGACCCAAATTTCAAGAACAAGATGGTCAGTTGCCCTGTAGCTGCCAAGACAGAAGGAGACACAAGAAGGTCAGAGAACATCCTGAGCTATCCTGGGGAATTTTTATTAACATCCTGACTATTACATTAGAAATAGAGATAGTATTTGACACTTTCAATAAGAAGTTGAGGATTCCTTCCACATACCAACTTAGGGCTAGTTCAGATATCTGCTTTTGCATGATAATGTCTCTTATTATGTAAAAGCTGCTTATTTGATTGTTTCATTTTATCTAATACTGTTGAACACATGTAGGCAGAAGCCATTAAAGGAAGGAAAGTTTAAATATGATGGAAGCCTACCGTATAAACAAATTGTTGTGGCGTCATGTGATTCATCTCTAATAAGCAGTCATTCAAAATCACAGGTCTTACAAATTGTGCATGTCAATCACATACAACGATATTTTGAAATCCTGAGAATGACTAATTTCAAAAAGAATCTTGTGCCAGGCATGAAGACAAGAGAAGCAAAAGACCTTTTACTTTGCCATAAGCATATTGTCTTTTGTGAAATTTTTTTTCTAACTTGAATTTTTACAGGAGAGTGAGTGAAGTTAACTTAGTCATAATACAAAAAGTGAATTGATATTCAGTTTCCAGTAATAATGATTCAAAACTGTATAAATTTAAAAATTATTAGACAACCCGTGACCCGTTGGGTCATGGTTTCAGAGATATTTCCTTACCTAAACAGAGAAACAGAATGACCATGGGCAGGCAAAAAAGCAGTGGGAGCGGGAGCATCTTCCGACTTCCTGCCGGCTTCCCCATTGACTTGTGGGAAGCTGTCAGGGAGTGTTGGAAATGATGGTCATGTGACCGTGGCTGACCACGGCAGCATGGTGGTGCTAAAGTGGCAGCAGCACAATGGTGCTGAAGTGGCCATAACTTTGCCAAATTTCGGGATGGGATTTTGGATACATTCTATAAATGCATTCTGTAAGTTAGCCCATTTGAGGTACCTTGGTTGAAAAATTGTTGCCCAGTGTTGATGCACTGTTTTGCCCAGTTGAAGTAAACATGAGAGTTTTAGTAGTATATAGATTCTAAAGGGAATTTTAAGAGCTTCATGAAGTTGATAAAAAATGGGACCCCAGACCTAAATCTAAATGTGAATTAGTAAAAACAATTCATGTAATACAAGAGATTATTTAATAAACTTTAATGAGAGATTCTCCAAAACACTAAAGAAGAGCAGGGCAGGGCAGTTTGAATATTATTTATCCAACATAAACTAATCAAATGTATTTACATATCTATATACTGTAGAAAACTGTTTTCATTGAGAGGGAGCTCCTGTAAGTGAATTTACTGAAGAAGACTTTTTAATATCCAATTTATATAGTTGCTTTGAATTGAATTAATGAATTAGCTTCAGCTATTATTCAAAAGAACACTGACATTGATAAAGACTGAGACGGCTGAATGATGTTTCAGTGTATCATTAGTTCTATTTAAACTCATCTTGGGTTACAGTCAGGTGAGCCGCAGCCCATGAAGGCTTATACTTTTTAATAAAAATTCATTAGTCAGAAAACGTGCTATCAGACTCCTGGTTTTTTGCAACCATAGACAGTGTGCCTTCTCCAAAGTCAGATGCCATGAAAACCAACAAAATTGGCAACATTACTTCAAATCCTTTTCACAGAGAAGAGAATGATCACACTTTATTCCTTCTAGCACTCACCATTGATTTACACTCTCCCACTTATGAATCATCACGTTATTGTTTTCCCTTTAGTGCCTGCCATGCATCAATGGTCATAATGGATGGCGATAGATACAGAACTGAGATTTAACTATAACTCAGCAATTAAAATGCTCAGCTGGTCTTTGTTCCTTTAGACCCCAATGGATAAAATCCTGTTCATTAATCTACATGTTGATTACTGCCTCTGTGTCATATTGATTTGAGTTCCATAGCCCTTGCTTGCAACAGCATTTCATTGCCATGAGCACCTACTCAACTCTGTATACCAGATGAATAAATGCTAAACTCTTGTCACAAGAAAAGACATAGTTGTTTTAAACTAAGTTAAATGTATGTTTAATTTAAGTTGAAATTTAATCCACGTAATATTTCCCCTCTGCGTCTCTTTCACTTGTAAGAATATTAAAAAAAAAAATAAGAAAGGAAAATAAATTGGAAAGCAATGAGATTTTAAGATGACATTTGATTAGAAATATGTCAGCTGCAGCATTCAAGTATCTGAAATATTTTATTTCATTAAACATGTGCAAGTTGAGCATTGATTCTGCAATAGCTTTGTCTCAAAAGATGCTGCTAAACCATTGAAATGATTATAGGACTGAGTATTAAAATCTCCACCTAGAATCATGCCTAATGCCACTTCTCTGCAGAAGACAAAAATTATATAGATGTGCTGAATTGTACAAAGTATCTATAAAACAGTTCTCTCTCTGTTTCTACCAAGTGAACTTTCAAAGTCACCATGCTCTGACAAATAAATAATTAATCAGAGATTGTATATAGTCTAGTTCTCATTAATGAGCCATAAACATTTAGACAAAGCTATAGTCATTGTAGAGCAGACTGTCTAGGAGACATTATCAGTATTCTTGCTTCTTTATTAATGAAGTTGGGTGCTGAAATGTTGAAATGGTAAGTATTTGTATAAGAATACACGAGGTAGGGTGGGAAGGAATCTCTTCCAAAGAACCAAATTTACGTGTGGACAAACAATTGTGTATATATGTATTTATTTCCATGTCACCTTCCTATTTGTAAGGAACTCTAAATATTAGGACTGTACCGTGTTTCAGATTTGATTCTAAATTGTGCTTTGGAGAGCATGGGGGCATGAACACAACACTTAGGATACTGCAACAGCAAGAAAGACACAGTTCCTTTAAAGAGTTGCACAGGCTGTAGTCCAGCCCCCACCTGCTCCAAAGCACCTTTTTTGGAATCAAATCTGAAGCAGCGCACAGCCCAACTAAATACACATTTTCATTTGTATATGCATTGTATGCAGCTGTTGCCATTGGCTTTCCCAGGATTCCAAAAATAATACAGTGAATATTTAGAATGTTAAACAACAATAAGTAGTGTTGTCAGTCCCAAACATGTGATTATGTATACATGTGGTCTTAGCTGATTACTTGAACATTTTAATAATGACTCATTGTTAATACTTGTTTTTTTAAATGCCCATGTCTTGAATAGGATAATTCATATATATTGTTTACTTTTCATTCTAAGGGCTTTGGCCAAGTAACAACATGAAAATAATTCAATAAAACCTATAAGTTGAAATGGTTATTAAAATATATTGTGTGGTGTAGGAAATTAATTTAAAATTACTCCATAAGCCCAAGCTTTTAAAAGCCAACTCAGATGAAATCAGAGATGCTTCCAAAAGACTCCAAAGCTTGGAATTCTCCAAGATTTGGGGTAAAAGAGCTCTAGGATTGCATACATATCAACCCTCTTCATATCATATTTTTAAAATATCTAATAATGCAGTGAAGAAAGTGTACTTTATGAGCATGATCTAGCGTAATTCGCTTTTGGATTATGGTGTATTTTCTAAAAACCAAACTTTTGCCATCACTGCCATGAGGTAGGATTCATTAGGACCACACCTTCTTTGAGTCTTGCTCTTTCATGTTTTGCTATAGCCCTCTGAAGTTAATTAGAAGCTGAATGATGATAACAGACACATAAATAAATCCCCAGCAAAGTCTGATGACAACATTGCCTTCCTCATCAACAAGGGCAGGATTAAAGGGAGGGAATGCAGCATTAGCATGGTCATATCAGATGCAGGAGAAAAAATATTGGATAGGGATGCCAGATCTTCTCAGTGACTTGGAATGCTATGAGGATTGAGTACCTCTTGGAAGAAGTTTGTTTTCTTTTCATACAGTAAGCCTGTCAGAAGAATATGAAAGCAAAAAGTGCTTTTTTATTCATTATGTTCAAAATACACAAACGGGCATTGACAGAACCCAAATACCATTATTCTGAGGGTAGCAATTTTTCTTCTTAGTAGACTTTGTCTGCAGAGATTAAAATAATCTTGGGGTGGGGTAAGGGAAGGAAACAGAAGACTCTCTCCCCCCCCCCCTAAGTATGTCTTTATGTCTGTCTGTATACTGTTGAACAAAATCTGGAAGATTCTCTTAATAAATGTAGTAAGGAATCAATATTGTGCAACTGAAAATACTGAAACTTTCCATTATGCATAAAGGTAAAGGTAAATGTTCCCCCCGCACATTTGTGCAGTCGTGTCTGACTCTAGGGGCCGATGCTCATCCCCGTTTGTTAGCTGAAGAGCCAGCACTGTCCGAAGATGCTTTCACGGTCATGTGGCTGGCATGACGCATGCAGAACGCTGTTACCTACCCACTTAAGTGATACCTATTCATCTACTTGCACTTGCATGCTTTCGAATTGCTAGGTTGGCAAGAGCTGGGGTGAGTGTGGGAGTTCACTCCGTCACGTGGGGCTAGGGTCTTGAACCGCCGAACTTGCAATCTTCCGATCAACAAGCCTGGCATCTTACCCACTGAGCCACCACACCCCAGATATTCATTATGCATGGAGGACTACAAAACAAGGAAGAAGCCAAGAGATAGAAATAAATCTAGGAAAGACTGGCTTTCTCACTATCTGAATTTAAAAGGGGTTCACCACAGGCAAGTGGATTGGTATGTATAGAGAATTTACTTCATTTTCCTTAAACTATGCTATGCCTCTTTGATTTTTGGCAACTTATCAGCCTTGAAAATCTTGTTCATTATGTTGGTTTCTTAATTATTTCAGATTTCTGAATATATATCTATATTATGCAATTTGCTTTGAAATTCAGTACATTCCTAGGATAAGCAAACTGACAAAGTATTCTTGCTCTTTGATAGAGAAGCCAGTCAGTGTGAGTTAATTGCTTAGACCTGGCAACAAAGAGAACAGCATTAATAAATGGGGTGTACTGGCTTGTATAAAGGACAGATGTGAGTTTTATGCTTCAGTGTACAATGAATTAATCTATCTTGAACCCACTCTTCCCATTTATATATCCTGGGGGCAAGTAAATTCCTATGTTTTGTAGTCTCTTTATGGAATAATCTGACTAAAATTTAGGCTCAAGGATTGGAATAATGAGGACTTACCATCCACCAAAGTGACACTGAAATTGGCTTATCAGTTACAGGGAACAACTAGAAAATCTGGAAGAATGATGGATGGCATGATAAAAAAAGAACTACTGACTGCCGAGGGGAATATCAGCAAAGTTCTAGTGAAGCAAAATCAAAGAACTTTCAGTCCAGCAAGACTGGAATCTCTTTAAAGATGAAGTGGCTGATAAATGACATAATAATAATAATAATAATAATAATAATAATAATAATAATAATAAAAAATCATATTTTTTTGTGGAGAGGGAAACTTAACTGTACCCCCACTATCTCTCCAGTATACCCTTTGGCCACTTCTGACACCCATCCCTTAGCCTCTTCTCTACTGATGCTGGAAAGAAGCAGCTTTGGAGACTGCTGCAAGCGGCAGAATTGCAAAACAAATTCCTGAAATCAAATATGTCATTGCAAAGTCAGAGCACTCTCTTTCCATCTACAGAGGGGCAATACTGGATAATTCAATGGGTCTGGGCTGCCCTGCCTAGGAATTATGCTCCTAGACATGCCTCCGTAGTCACCTATGTTTTGTTCATGATGCAAACAAAAAGTAGTTAGCACTGGTAAATATAGTTCAGGGTAGTGACACTATAATGCTATGCACCCTATTTGAGATATCAATTTAGAGTGGCAGAAATAATTCTTATAAATTGCCCATTTCAACATGAAATGCACAATTGGCGTTGTTCTCCCTCCTAACAGGAGACCTGTTCAAAGTTCCACTTCATTATTCATTCTGAATGGCCAATTTAAAGTACTAGTTGTTACTTTTAAAGCTGTACACTAGGATACATCAGACAATGCCTGGACATCAAGCTTTGATCTGGCTGACCTGGCTGGCTAGGCTGGTGTCCCCTTCCCTCCTCACCACTCCAAGTGTATCCCTCTCAAAGCTGTGTGCTCTGTGGAAATGGACAACCATGCCACATAGAAGGAGTGTACTGTTCTTTGGTCAGACAATGCCATGCCAGAACTGAATCTGCCCATTCGGTCCAATCATCGAGAGAGGTCTGGAAAGTTCCCTTCCCTCTTGAGGATTTTGGGGTGAAGATGAGCCAGTAGGCCTTCTTTGTCTTAACCCACACCTTATGGAATACTCTCACTCTGGAAGTACATGCAGCCTCCACCTTGCTGCAGTTCCAGAAACAGGTTAAAACAAGTTAATAGATAGATAGATACTTTATTGATTTAGTCTTTTGACCATATCAAGTATGAAGGAAGATAAAATAAAATAAAAAGCCATTATAAACATACAAGTAAATACGAGTAGATACAAGTTAATATCAAAATACTTTTGGACCCAGATGATGGACTGTGGGTGCCTATCCTGGGTTTTATTTGGGATTTGTTTTTCCTTTTTGTGATTGTTTTTTTGTATTGACATTATTCTGATTGATTTACTTATTATTCTGTTGTTGTTGTTGTTGTTGTTGTTGTTAATGTTAATGTTTTAGTTAATGTTGCCACACAGCCCAGAGTGCTTTGGGCTTGGGGTGGGTTATAAGTATTGTAAAATAAATAACATATTCCCTTCAAAAAGGGTATTTCACTCTTCTCCATATATTGTATTTCTTTTCCAGCTGTGACTCTACATTCTCTGTATTTTTAATATTTCTTCGGATTAAATCTAGCTAATCTGTATTTTTAAACTTTCTTCAGATGATTGGGGAAAGCATGTCCTTTTAATTTTTTTCTGTAAATCTCATTATTTCTGAATGCCCTGGAGTTCCCACCAAGTTTCTCAGTAATTGTACTGGCCACAGTCCTTTTGGCAATCATGCCTTGAGTTCACAATTAGGAGGACTGCTATGGGTATTATTCTGTAAAATCTTAAATATTGTCTTAAAAAACTGAAGGAATTTTAACCATCTACCCTAGAATGAAGTGTTCTGATGGTTTCATTATTTTAACTTTTTTGTGGATATTATTTCGTTATGTTATCAATTTATCTCTGTTCACCATATCTAAAAAAAGCAAACAAACTTCAATGCAGTTTACGACAAAAGGTCCTTCACAAGCAAGCATTATCACTACAAGCAACACATACAAAATTTATCAATGAAATCATGTGAAGTGTTCAACAACTGTTATCATATGAAGCAATGGGCTTCATCAGCCAAAGCAATATTTTGACTCTAGTTCTGTGGCTGAAAAGTACTGTTGCAGTTCCTCTGATTCGTCTAACAGAAATATGTGTATAATCTCACTTAAGATCCAAGCCACTTTATTTTGTAGCAGCTGCAGCTACCAGACCAAACATAATAACAGCTCAATAAAGTGCATTACAATCTTCTAAATAAGAACAAAAGAACATATAAATTTCTTGCTACGCCAGCATTCTGTGTCACACAATGGCCAGCCAGATGCATTTAAGTCAGAACAGGAGAGTGATAGTCCTCTTCTATCATTGTTCCCTAGCAGCTGGTATTTGAGATTTACTGCCTGTGATTCAGCAAGTAGTACAATAACCAATATTAGCTATTAGTAGCCCAACCCTCCATGCATTTGTCTGGTTTATTATAAAAGCATCATGGCTCAGAGCCTGGCAGTCTCCAAGACCACATGCTCCAAAGTGAGTCAAGCCATCCTGTAAGATCTAGCAGAAAGGCCCTACTAAGGGTCTCCCTTCCAAAGGAATTCCATCTACAGGGGTCCCAGAGCAGGGCCTTCCCAATAGTTGTATCCCTCCTATGGAACAGCTTACCCCACATATAAGAACCTCCCTTCTTCCCTGCTGAATTTCTGAGAAGAGGTGTAAACTTGGAAGAGATCTTTTGAAGGATGTTAGGTTTTCTTTTATGAACTACCTTTGGTGGTTAGTGCTATTGTAAGACATATTAATTGACACAGTTTTTATGTTTTTAACCTTTACTTTCTACTGTATGTTACTCAGAGCCAGTTTGGAGCAGAATAGCATAGAAATAAGTAAAGTAAATGTAAAAGTTTCCCCTGCACAGTCGTGTCTGACTCTAGGGGGTGGTGCTCATCTCCGTTTCTTAGCCGAAGAGCCAGCATTGTCCGAAGATGCTTCCGCGGTCATGTGGCCAGCATGACAAGCACGGAACGCTGTTACCATCCCACCAAAGTGGTACCTATTTATCTATTTGCATTTGCATGCTTTTGAATTGCTAGGTTGGCAAGAGCTGGGGCGAGTGTGGGAGTTCACTCCGTCACATGGGGCTAGGGTCTCGAACCGCCAAACTTGTGACCTTCCGATCGACAAGCCTGGCGTCTTAACCACTGAGCCATCGCACCCCAGCATAGAAATACCAGAATAAATAAATGATAGAGATGATAGATGGATGGATGGATGGATGGATGGATGGATGGATGGATGGATGGATGGATGGACGGACGGACGGACGGACGGACGGACAGGCAGACAGACAGACAGACAGACAGACAGACAGACAGACAGACGGACGATAGAGATAACAGATAGCTGACAGATGATAGCTATATAGAAAGTTTTGTCATAACTTATTGTAAAGAATTCTATAACACAGGGTTTCAATGTATAGACTAGAGTGGATGTACCACTATCACACAGAAGTGGGCACAGCTGGCACAAGGGGCTAGGAAGTTGCAATCCAAAATTACATAGTATTAAGACTATAGATCTTTCACAAATGATTTGGAAGATGTTCTTCAGGCCTTGTACAAGAATTGCACCTCTTTAATATCTATTAAAGTAGAACCTCTTTTTTCAGGCTTCTGTTGAGCCTGAATGGACAGGAGAGAGATAATGAACTTGTGCTTGCACAAGTCAAAGCACCTTCCATTTTTGAAGTATGACATTTCTAATACCTATTCCTTCTTACAGAGTGTTAACTTTAGAAATGCTAAAAAGGTTACAAATGGGGGACTAATTTTATTAAAAAAGAATTTCAGGTTTATAAAATATGAAAAATTGTAAAGATTAAATAATTCTTTATATGAAGGGATGAAGGAGATGGCAACCTGACATGAGATTTATACCATGAAGATTAAAAAAAAAGTAGTAGAAAGAAATAAGTATATAAACTACTGCATTGCAACCAGAACACGCCCTAAATAATATATAAATATTTTTTCATACCATTAATAATCTCAAGATCTTAATACTACCACAGTCCAGCTACTGCATTTATATGTTTCCTGTGGAAAGTGCTGCCACATTTTATATATTTTATAGACAGAGTTACATTTTCTCATTTAAAATGAGTCAGATTTCATTATCGTAGCATCAACCTTTTATTTATAATAATTGTAACCTCCGATGTGCCAACTGTATTTGATTATTATTTGATTATTCTACCATATTCAGCATCTCAACAAAGTTTATAAGAAAATCAGAAAAATGTTCATCCAGCTAATTTCTGAAGCTCCTAGGTATTCGATTCTGGTTTCAAGATATGTAAAAAATATACACACAGAGAGACACACATAAAAACACAATTATGCTCAACTGTGAAGTTAGAGTTTGCTTTATCCATTTTTGTTAAATAAGTCACAATAGAGTCACAGATAATACCAAACCTTAAATGATGGCTTGCAAACCAAATGGCTGTGTTCACATTGTATAAAACCAAAGCCAAATACAACATATTATGGCTTCCTGTGTTATTTAAACAGAGCCAGTTGCAACTGGAGCAAACTGAGATGAGGATATGGGTACGATGATATAACCATGGAAATGCTGCAATTACGTATTTGTGGCATTTGCATAATTAGGTCACCATGCAATGTGTCATAATTTGCCCTCCTTTCTCCCCCATGGCTACCTATGAACATAACCACTAGATTGTGGAAGGAAGGAAGGAAGGAAGGAAGGAAGGAAGGAAGGAAGGAAGGAAGGAAGGAAGGAAGGAAGGAAGGAAGATTGTTTTTGTTAGCAACAACTGTAACTAGAACAAAGGATGTAACCAGAAGCAGGCTTAATGCCTTTACCATATTGACAGTGTAGCTAAAGCTACTAAAACTTAATAATTCAGTTTTAATTATTAATTATTTTAATTATTAAGAGGCTTAATAATTTGCTGTCAGCATCTCAGTATAGGATACAATTAACAGAGAATTTCTCTTAGAATTTCTCAATTAACAGAGAATTTCTCTTAGTTTCTGTAATCTTATATCTCTGAATACACAGCTGACCTCAAGATCTATATAACACTATGTTCAATATTTCCTACTGTCTCTGACTTTTTTCTTTTGTTTTCTAATTTTGTAGAGACAGTAGGATAAATGTGATAGTACTTTCCTGCTCTGTATTTTTAAATATTTTAATATTTTCAAATCTCACAATGGATTGATGCCTATAATTTTCCGAAGTTCAGAATCACCATTAAAATAATGATATAAGTTAGAAATATAAATAAAATAAATAAATAAAAGCAGATAATACAATGAAATTTGTATTTGTCTGTGCCGTTCCTTGAAGTAAACCAGATTTTTCAGAATACCCTGAATTAAGAGAATTATTTACAAGAGGGAATCAAGCATTTTTCCCCAAGTATTAGATAGGAATAGCTTGGCTGGTATGCTGATTATTGTTCCAATTACTTAAGAGAATCTTCCTCAGCAAATAACATCTCAGTGGCTTTTCTCACAAATTAGATTTCCTTAATATTCTTCTCCAGCTGAATCTCACACTGCCCAAACAGATGCTGGATACAGCAGTCTCTCTCTGCTTTCTCCCTCTTCCCTTACCTCTGACTTCCAGGAGAGTTGTGTTTCTAGATCTCTTTTTGCCAAGATTGGTTGTATGCTACTGGTCTGAAGATCACTACTATGTCCTTGTGTCTGTCTACTATTGCAGCTTTTGCAGCTTTTTTCAGTAGGCTTTCCTTGACCTGAAATACATCCTTGGCTCACAGCTCTGAGCAATTCCCTTACAAACCTGAATAACCAGTCTCAAACAAACTCCTCAGTTGTTTTAAGTGTCCTTTGCAACAGCCATTCTCTCACTTTTCCAAGTAACCCCTTGTGTAAAAATCCTGGCCGGAACCTTTGACTAGTCTTTCCTTCTGGTCTTTCTAACTACCAGTTTAACTATATTGACCCCTTATTCATTTTCATTCAGCTTAAACCCCCTATTTATTTTCATTCAGCTCATTTAGCTTGTTTCAATAAACGTTCAGTTCAACACAGTCGCTGCCTGTAACTGTCCTTGGACTGAATAGAAAAATTAGTTTTCTGGTCTACTCAATTATATCATAACCTCACTTAGAGGTTGTTCTCAAAATACTGCAAGAAACAAATACAGCATTATTTTATAGGGTCAAAACTAAGAGTTCCCTTTGATTACACTAGCTTACTGAACTGGAATACATTTGCTATACATAAAAGACTCGGAGTCCTAGAGTATTTAGAAACATTTATATATTTTGTACAGAGGCAAATGTGTTTCTTTGTTATGAGATTATATGCAGTGGTTTGAAATGAAGTGGACCACTGATGAAGAAAATAATTGCTTATTATGTGTTTGCTATTTCCAAGTAACTCCTGTGGTAATTTTAAGGCAGTGGTGATGGAGTGGGAGGAAGCAACTCATAGTTTCAGAACTTTGTTAAAGTTTCAGTACTAATATTTTCTCCTTATTTATAATTTCCATTTACAATTCCTAGAAGATAGTAAAAGAAAACAGTTTGTCATTTTTGAAATAACAGCCTTATTTGCCCACAAATTAAAAAGGAAGCACTTTTTCCAGAGCCAAACTGGTATCCCCCCCGTGCATATGGCAACACAGTAATATAGATTTTTTTCATATAACAGCTACAGCCAACTTGATAATGTATTATAAGATATTAAAATATAAATACATTTTATACTGATACAATTTATGCCATGTTCCTTCCAGAAGAAAGCACTTAACTCCAGTAAAGGTGCTTAATAATGCATAATTTAGGCTTAAACATAACCTTCATATTTCAAAAATATATCATATACTGTACATGCAGAGAGGGCATGTTGCGGGCCCGTCTGTAAGAGAATTTCATCTGGCAGGGTCCAGGAAGTGGGACTTTTCTGCAGCAGCTCCCGCCCTCTGGAATATCCTTCCCCCAGAGATACAGCAGGCCCCATCTCTTGTAGCCTTCCAAATACAACAGAAGACCTGGTTTTGCCAGCTGGCTTGGCTTGGGGTGGGAGGGGAAGCAGCCACTCCTGGGGATGGCTGGCGCCCTAAGATGGCCTTAGATATACATGAGCGGCATTAAAACTGTCATTGCCATCTGGATTTTATTTTATCATTTCTACTCTATATTTATATTTGCATTTGATATTTATTTATGTATTACCATATTTTAATGTTTTATTTTTATTGTAAACTGCCCAGAGTCCCCCCTTGGGGGGGAGATGGGTGGTGGCAAAATTTGACAAATAAATAAATATACATACATACATGCACACCTATACTATGCTCTTTTGAGATAAACAATGTTATGAAAACACAGAAAAAGACTATCAATATCAAGCAAATGAATTAGACATATGAGAAAAGAAAAGGAAATATATGTAGATCTATTTCACACAAACATCATTCATTAATTCTCTCTATACCTTTTTATTCTTCCAAACCATCCTTGCTTTCACCATGAGCATACACCACTTCATATTTTTCCTTTTTTATTTAAAGTTTTCACTTATCTCTTTGGCTTGTCTCACCTACTTCATAGAACTACAGTTTTCTTGATCTTCCCCTTTTCCTTAACACCACTCCTTCTTCCTTCATATAATTGCTCTGTGATTGGATTCTCATATATATTTTCTATATGATAAAACCACTTCAATTGACTTTTTTTATACTGGTCATTTATTTTTATATTCAATCCACATGCATCCCTCATCCATTCATTCTTGATCCAACTCTTATTTTACCACATAGACATTTTAAGTAACCTATTTCCACAGCATTTAACTTCTTTTTATGTTTCTCCTTACATACAGAACTCTTATTCACATATAGCTCTTATACATACCTATTTTTGCTTCTTTCAATAAACATTACTTCTCAGCAGATCCCTTATTTCTCCCCATCTTTCTACCAGTATTTACACATCTTAAAATATCTTCACCCATTTTCCCGTCTTTGGTTAATGTTCTACCAAGGTACACAAATTCATCTACTGCCTCTAGCTTTTCAACATTTATGTATAACTTATAATCATTCCATCCATTTTCCCCGTCAAACATAACTGCCTTGGTCTGATATATTCATTTTCAGATCAATACATGTTGTTGTACCTTACAATCTATCAATTCCTTCAAAACAATTAGGTTCTCAGATAACAACATGGCATCATCTGCATACAAAAGTTATGCATACATTTACAGTATGCCCCCAACCAATGCACTTTTAAACATCATCATAAGGATTACTTACATTTATCTATAACCACATTGAACTACTAAGTTGATATATTCTTGCTTTAATCCCTGCTCAGTATTGAATTATTCACTAAGTATTCCACTTATTCTAATTTTTGCATTACTTCCATATATACTGGTTTTATCATACTTAGCAACCCCAAGGCAATGTAAGCCTTGGAGGCTTACCTTAAGTCACATATCAATTGAATACAGGTACTCCTTGGTTAACAACACTCGTTCAGCGACCATTTGAAGTTATGATGATGCTGAACGAGTGGTACTTACAACCGGTCCTTGAAGTTCTGGCCGTCCCAGCACCCCAGTGGTCACATGATCATGATTTGGGTGCTTGGCAACCAGCTTGCACTTACAACCATTGCAGCATCCTGTGGTCATGGGATCACCATTTTCAACCTTCCCTGCTGGCTTCCCACAAGCAAAGTCAATGAGGAAGCCAGCAGGGAAGGTTACAAGTTGCTCCTGTAAGTTGCTCCCACTCCCGCTGTTTGCATGACCTCCTGCCGCCGGCAGCAGCCACCCCTGGCCCGTCTGTGCTTGTGCCTGGCTATGGCAGACACTTTTGTACCCTTTCACCCTCTGGAGCACCCACCCCATGCCCGGCTGCACTCACACCATGCCGTAGCAGCCACTTACCCGCCTGCTGGCCTGTTTGCGAGCCGCCCAGGACTCGTGACTTCCTGCTGGCTTCTTCATTGGCTTTGCTTGTTGGAAGCCAGCAGGAAGTCATGAGGAGTTTAATGACCTGCAATCCTTGTTTAATGACAGCAACAGGGACTGCCAGGGTTGCAGGTTAAACGATGCAGTCACGTGATGTTGCACTTTATGATCACATCACTTAGCAATGGAAATTCCATTCCCAATTTCCATTGTTAACCGAGGACTACCTGTATTGCCAATCTCTAACAAACTATAGATATTTCTGAGCATTTGTCTTAGCTAGATTTGATATTACATGTTATTACATGTTTCAGATTGTTCTGACCAATGTTATGTTAACTTTTTATTATCAGTCAAGAAAACTTTTGTAACATATAACGTAAAATTTTGCATGGCAGCAGTTATTATTCATAAATAATTGATTGGTGTTCACATGGCTAATACCCTCATTTGGAACTCTAGGCAAACTTTATATTGTTGGGATCTAAGTGTCATTTTATTTTTATTTTTGGTTTGTTTCTGACCCCTGATCATAAAAAAAAACATACACATCTGTATCTGTATCTATCTTCCCAAGTACATTCAACAAATTAAACTACCTGTAGTTTTTAAATTCACTAAGGTGGATGTCCCTTTTTTATCCCTTTTCAACCCACTCCCAAAACAAAGCTTTAATTCCATCAAAAACTGACAGCCACAAGATCCCTGTCCACTTCCACCGGATGGACCAATTCAAACTCCTCTCAGATAACTGAGCTCAGACATCTCTTGGTCACTTCCAAAGGACCTGCCCAGCTGGATTCCAAAGCAAAGTCTTTTGTCCAAAGACTTTGTCTGACAGATGTGGAGAATATTCCCCAGAGTGGCCCTGAAGAGCTCCCCCAGCTCCTCTTTACCTATGAGAGACCTGGCCACCTGAAACAGGACTGCCAGCCAGCTATCTGCAGATGCAATGAGTGGAGAAGAAGGTTTTATTTCACTGCCCTTATCACTACAAGGTAAGTTCTAATGAAGGCTGTTACATGTGCTCAGTCAGCTTCACTTTTTGTTTTTCTCCAGTGGCACTCCAGGCATCTCTTGTGTTGCTTCATTTCTCAGAGCTCCTTGGTAAACCATGGTGTTTTACAATATTCACATACACAGAGTCTGCATGGGCACAATCTAGTCCAGTTTCTGGTACACATTTACTTACTGTACATACATGTCTTCATCAACTCTACTTCACAAGAGTAGATTGCCTCCACTGAGATCTGCTATAGTCTTATACACTTTATTATTAGTTTTCATAGACACACAACTTATTTATTTCTTTTCTTTTCTTCTGTTTCACTTTATTTCATTCATTAGTTCATGTTCTTTACCATTTACTCCTTCTAAGACTCAATTTTCCATATGGCATGGTTGTCATCAAACGAATCCATAGATATTGACCTCTGTCACCCATCATGGTATTAGACTTTTAGTTTTTACATTTTTAAGTATAATAAAGAAGGCCTGGATTAGGTTGCCAACTTAATTGCACCCATGACACATGCATCAGTCTTGCTAATGTTAAATACAGTACCAATCAGTTTTGTCATACTTTGGTCATCAAATACAACCACAGCCCAGTTTATTCTTAGCAAACTAGGATCTCTAGTCTAAGAACTACCTTGAAAGTGAACTTAATGTTGCCTACATCCCACCAATTAGGAGGTAAATGCAGTGTACTGACATTCAGGATGTTTTAATGTGTAACTGTTTTTAAAAACAAAGCAATCTCTCTCTCTCTCTCTCTCTCTCTCCCTCCCTCCCTCCCTCCCTCCCTCCCTCCCTCTCCCATTTGGTGTGTAGCTCCTGCAAAATGCTTGAAATGCAATTCTCTTGGGCCATTAGAAGTTGTGCAGTGAACCGAGAGCTCTCTGAAGGAAGTTGAAGATTGATGGTGGCAGACTAGCCCTACCCACCATATGTGCTGGATTACAAACCTTATAATTTCCAATTAGCAATTTTTAGAATTGTAAATCAGAACATCTTGATTAGGGAAGGCTGATAGAATAGAACTATCATTTAGCATGGAGAGGTCTGATACTGGACCCCCTGGAAATGTAAACTCCAGCTAATAAAAGCACAGCAGGGCATAAAAACTCATGGTTGTGATGTTTTTCCAGAATCTTTAAGAAAAAAACTTTCCAATATTCTCCTTAAACCAGCTTCCTTCTTTGACAACAATGAAACATTGGAAATAAATAACCAAACCAGCTCCAGATCGCCTCTCGTTTTCTGACTATGTCAAGGATGAAGAGGGATTGTGATGCCATCTGCTTTGCACAGGGAAAGTCCATCATAATCTATCACTTTTCTTTGCTACTTACAGTGTTGGAACAGGAAGATAATAGAAAAGGAAATTTCTATGGTAGCTTGGAGGGAGCATCTTCCACTCAGGGCAGATCTCTTTTGATCCTCAGAGGGAACTATCTAAAATGTCCTGTCCCTAGGACACATTCCCATGAGGCTATAGGATATGCAACTTTAGAAAACTATGAAAACTGAAGGAGCGAGAGGAACCATTCATAGAACACAAAGCAGCAAAAAAAAAAAAAAAAAAAGCTGCATTCTGTCCTTGTATACAGTAGCATTTATCCAGCTATGGAGTCATCCAGTCTGGAACTGTGTACCAAGAAACAAGTCTCAGAAATGTTTGTTCTCCTGCTGATAAACTAGCATATTTACTGTGTTCCCTACAACTATTTTAGTTAGAAACTGACCTTGAACTATATAATTAACTGAATGGCCCCTTTTACTTTCTCATTCTATCTTTGTCACTAGTTTATAGATTTTTTTCTCTTTGTGTTTTTATCTTATATCAACTCAGAAAACATGAGACTGATGCTTTGCCACTGATCCATTTTATAATAGTTTTGAACCAAGTCTCATAGTTCCTTTCACAGTTAGAGGTTGCTGAAGAAAGTTAGGTTACAAATACATTTGCATGTTATTAAAAAAGATTCAAAGATAACAAGTTTTTAAAAGATAAAAGGATTAACAGAAGAAAATATAATATATTGGCTATAATAGCTATCCAACACATCTGGAGGACACCAGATTGGGGCTACAGACTAACATCCAGAAAAGATGTATAACTGGATATCATCACCAAAAAGGATTCCTCATGAAAGGCCAAATAAAAGTGTTCTGCACATGGTCCAAAAGTTTGGATCAGGGCCATGGTTTAACATGCTATGTATATGTATATGTATATGTATATGTATATGTATATGTATATGTATATGTATATGTATATGTATATGTATATGTATATGTACAGTATATGATTCTCTTTGTTTATTATAATTTAGGTCTAAGTTAAACATTAGCAGAACATTTGCATGTAATAAAAATTATAATATCTTAGTTAACTTTTATTTGTAACATTTTAAATTAAAGATATGTGTGCTAAGTTAATGAATAGTGTATTCAATGGCTAATTTAACTAATATTTAAGAATATGCATTCCTCTGAAGTATATAATGAACTGTACATGGAACACTGAGATTTCATTTAATCAAAACCTGAATAATAATTATGTTCTAACTGCACTCTAGATTTGCTTTTCTTAAAATATACTGGCCACTCTATTAAAGAGATGAGTTGGTTTGGCATGACTTCTTAATAAACCTGTGCCGGCTCCTGCCAAGCAATGCATTCTTTTCCAAATGCTTACCATTTGACTGCTTAATAATCTGTTTCAGAGTTTTGTTTAATCACAGCACCAAGCTGACAGGTCTGTGCCCTGGTCCTCTTTATTCCCCATTTTGAAGATGGAGACATTTGCCTTTTTCCAGTTCTCAGTACTATGTCACATTCTACATGATTTCTCAAAAATCATAGAAAAAAAGCTATGAGATGACATCTGCTAGCTCCTTCAAGATTCTGTTATATAATTGGTCCGGCAGACTTAAATTAATTTGTGGTAGGCAGGTGCTTCTTTATATATATTCACTTACTTTGAATTGGCACTTTATCCTTGTGGCAACTGTTCCCCTTAAGTCCATTTGAACAGAGTTCCCTTTGGGGAATACTCCAAAAAACGTAGGAGATGAGGATCTCTGCTTTCTCTTCATTATCTGTTATCATCCTATTATCTTCTCCAAGCAGCAGTTCTATCCTTTCTTTTTTTTATTCATTCTTTTAGCTTCTTTCCCCTTATTTTATCCTATGTGTACCTAAATAAAATTAGATAGGTGGTTGCTTCAGATTTAAACATAGAAATAATGAACTAGAAGAATAAATCTGCGAAAGACAAAGAAGGATAGAAAGAAAGATAGAAAGATAGAAAGATAGAAAGATAGAAAGATAGAAAGATAGAAAGATAGAAAGATAGAAAGATAGAAAGATAGAAAGAAAGATATCAGCTTCTTTCTTTTACTAGTTGAAGACTCCAGGGTTTCCAACTGAAGCATAACCCGGGGGGGGGGGGCATGGGCTGACTGTAGGGTTTTCTCCCCCTAGTTATTTATAATTTATTTATATAAAGAATTAAATACCACCTGACACAAAAATCTTCTCTACCTTGTTGTGTTACATTAAAATGCATTAATACAATGTATTATACAATAGAATGTAAACTATAAAATAATATATAACAACACAATGGGTGGTAGGAATAACAGAGCTATATTATCATAACATATCAAATGCCAGCCTGATGAAAATATTTACATCATATGCTGGAATTGTAAGAGAGAGAGAGAGAAAGAGATATGATGAAGAGATAGACAGAGACAGACAGACAGACAGAGAGAGAGAGAGAGAGAGAGAGAGCCAATATAGTGTATTGGTTGAGGTGCTGGACTCGGAGTGGGGAAACCTAAGTTTTATTCCTCCCTTAGACACAGAGCCAGTTTGGTCTAGTGCAGAGCTTTCCAAACTGTGTGTGGCGACACAAAAGTGTGTCGCCACACAACCCGGAAGCGCTGATCATCATCAGCGCTTCCGGGTTTTCCCACGGCGACACACCAACGGCGGCGCGCAAAAACTGAAAGCGGCAGCAGCGCTTCTGGGTTTTTGCGCGCTGCCGCAACGGCGGCACTTCTGGGTTTTCCCGTGGCGACACACCAACGGAGGTTGGTGTGTTGCCGCGGGAAAACTTTGGAAAGCCCTGGTCTAGTGGTTAAGGCAATGGGATGGAAACCAGGAGACTGAGAGTTCTAGTCCCGCCTTAGGCATGAAAGCCGGCTGGGTAACCTTGGGCCAGTCACTCTCTCTCATCCCAACTTACCTCACAGGGTTGTTGTTGTGGGGAAAATAGGAGGAGGAAGGAGTATTAGGTATGTTCGCTGCCTTGAGTTATTTATAAAAATAATAAAAGTGGGATAAAAAAATCTTTTTAAAAAAAAGCTGGCTACAACTAGACTCATAGGTTATAGTCCATAAGCTTCAGTGAAGAGGACTTCATCCTGCAGTGGATAGATCCAGGCGTATAAGGATACAGTATATAAACCAACTTCTCTAGCTTAAACAGAAACTTCCATGATACTCTTCTCCTTTCAAGTAGACATTCTCTTCTTTCTCAACTATTTTCAGTGTCTTTATCACAAAGATTTTAGAAAAGGAAAGTGTCACCTTTTCCATCACCCACATAATATGGAAGCTGACTCAAGGAATTCAGATTTCTGGACTCATCTGCATTTGCTATTTCACTCTCCCCTCCAAGGAATGTAGAAAGATGAAAATGCTTTGCAGGAAAGTTACATATATTGTATATTGAAATATGCAATAGATGTAACTTTCCTGCAAAGAATTTGAAATATGCAATAGATATAAAATGCATAGCATGTTTGGAGAATATGCTAATATGTGATTTTAAAATGTAGGCTGTGCAAAATCAACATATTTGATTATATTAATCATACTGATTTAACTGAGAGTTAATTCAAGAGTTCATTCTGTAGAGCTTCAGATGTGTTTTATCATGAATTCAGTTCTTTATGGAAATGCTTCCAGAAAATGTTTCATTTAAATATAAATGAAATCCGAAAGTTGGGAGCAAGAATAATATGGGAAAAATGCAATGCATTTATAGAATTTGTTGAGGCTAGCTATCCAATCTGCTAGTCAATAAAATTCCCCACTGCAATGGTAATTTAGATTACCATTTTCTTAATCAATAATAGTTTTCTTCTATTTTTTTCCTGACAAAGCTGCTAAGATCTAGCTAATATTATTTCACAGAGAAGGGAAGGGAAAGGAAGAAATGAACATTTACTATTATTAGTGATCTGTACAACTGAGATTAGCTAAGCTCTCATTATCTTGTCCTAACTCTTATATTACTTGTTCATTATAGAAACATCTGGAAAATGTACTGGCTGGCACTACACCACCAGAAGGTGAGAAGTTCTGGCAGTAACTCCAAATCTTACCCTGTTTTTTTACACAATTTTCTAGCTCTTCCATTTTACTTTTCATTATTTAAAAATATACATTTTTGTTAACACCGTTCTACAAAATATTTTAATTTTGTTAATTGTTAAGCATAGTAAAGTTGGAAAAGGCATATTTATCCTCTATTTTTAGCTTTCCTTTGAGAACTGAAAACCTATTTTGATGATGTAAACCATACAGCTTCTTAAAGGTAAAAGTAATGGTTCCCCCCACACATTTGTGCAGTCGTGTCCGACTCTAGGGGCCGGTGCTCATCTCCGTTTGTTAGCCGAAGAGCCAGCATTGTCCAAAGACGCTTCCACGGTCATGTGGTATTGCATCTTAGTTTACAAATTCAAATGCAATTGTATTTTAGTAAATCCCACTGAATTCAACTTCTGGGAATTTAAGGGTTTGTGCTTTAAATACAGTGGAACTGAGTAAGATATGGTCTTTAACCATGCTCTTTAATTACATTCATTTTGTTAGAACCTGAAACTCATTGAAGGGCAGCACCGTAATATGTCACTAGATTTATCTATGCATCAAAATCTCATTTTTAAGATGCTGAAAGTGTTTTCAATTATTAGTGTAGTAAAGCTTTGCAGCCCCATTTCCATTTGTTCAGAATTAGAATATTAAAAAAAGCAAGTCCCACTTGCCAATTTTTAAGGAGCAGATAGGCACGTAAAAAGCTAAATAAGGCTATAAATTAAAATTAAAAGGCACATGTAATATTTTCTTATCAATAATTACTTAGCCAAAACCATTTTTTGACAATAACCACCTTTAGATGGTGCTGTAAAATTAGATTGCCTATTTTTCTTTCATGGCATGATGCTACTTAGAGGAGGTTGGGAAGGAGATAGAGTCTGCCTTTGATGTACATTCAGTGTTTGCCAAGATTAGCCAATAAATGTTAAGTACACTATAAATACTCAGAAGACAGTTACTAGACTGTGCCCTCCTTTATATATTGTAACCCAGGTTTATGTTGCTAGCCCATATAATATAGTTAATCACTGCTTCTCCAGAGTTCCTGGTCCAGAGTGGGTTGAGAGATAGATGTTTTTCAACTTACTAGTCTAAGGAAGACAGGATGACTGGTCCAAAGTCATCCAGCTGGCTTCTGTGCCTAAGGAAAGACAAGAACCTGGGTCGTTCTGCTCTCACTGCATTATCTTAACCACTTCATCACAGTGGTGACAGTTGTATAGAGATGATGATGATGATGATGATGATGATGATGATGATGAAGAAGAAGAAGAAGAAGAAGAGAGAGAGAGAGAGTGAGAGAGAGAGAGAGAGAGAGAGAGAGAGAGAGAGAGATGGTGTTCTTTAGGAAACACCATGTGTTTCTCAGATGGTAGAAACCCTCCCTCAAGGTACATAGCAAAGAGATATCATGAGGAGGCACACTACTTTTAAAAATGTTCAAACACCCACATCTGCATTACAACATACATTTTGTCTATCAGCACCTTCTCCATTCTTTTTCCATTAATTGGTTTCCTATTCTGCAGGAATAAACAATGCCCACAGATGTGGAACTATAACATGACAGGACATTAATTTATTAATTCTATCTTTAATTTTCCCAATGAACCAAATATAGCAGTCACCAGCTGTGTCAAAGTTTTGCTCCTGAAAAATTAGTTTCTTTATAAACCATCTTTTTCCCTCTCCTTGTTCTTATTTTAGCACACAGTACACATATTAGTTATGTGATTGTCTAAAACAGCTTCCCCCAAGCTGAATGCTTTTCTGATATGTGGATTTCAACAACCAAAATTTTCAACAATCGTCACACTGGCTGGGTAAGTCTAAATGCCTGGAATAGAGGTGTGCAAACAAATTTGAGGTTTGAAGATGGCACAATGCAATATGATTTGAGATTCAACAGCAGCAACAAAACTTGAACTGAACCGATTCAACATTTGATTTGAAAAAAGTTTTGAACATACAATATAATAGGGGAGAGAAAAATGCTTGCTGCTAGTTTGTTTGTTTGGACAGAATGGATTGAAACCAGGAGATACTTTAGCAAACGTTCGCTCTGCAAAGTTTCACTCAGATAGCTTAAACAGTTTCAGGATTTTTTTTTAAATATTCCACCTGCAGCTCTTTTAAAGCAGAGATCAGGGATGAATAAAGGACAGCAGCTTCCAGTTTTTCCAGAGCCTGCAGAGAAGCTATGCTGAACCAATGCAAAAAAAAAACAAAAAAAAAAACCAAACAAACCCAAAAACCCCTATTCCAGCTTAAAACTTGTACAAATTGTTTAAAAGTAAGTACCCTCTGACTGTTTTTCTGGGATTGTTGGTATTGTTCATTGACAGGGTTGTCCTCTTCTGGGAACAAGGCATTATATTCAGCTTATGCATTTGTTTAAAAAAAAAGGAGGAAGTTGCATGTGTTTCATTATTGGGTATATAAAGAAATACTACATACAGTATACTATTAAAATGTTACACTAATCTGTATTACACACAAGAGACTTACAAGATGGATATTATCCTGAACTTTCTCACAAATGCAGAACAAGTCAAGACAAACATAGGAAAATTATGGGAAGAAAACAAATGAATTATTTTTCTTTATTTAGGTGTTTATTCCTTTTTTAAGCATAAAAGAGAATTTTGTTTTTTAAATTTTCAGGGAAGAAGTGGGGAAAATAAAGAGGAGGTGAAAGAGGAGACTGCAAAGTTGATGAACTGGTGACAGACAAACACAGGACTATACTACAAATCTCACAAATAGGTTTACTATTAAGGAAAGATAAGGATTAAAAAAGTATGAATTTGGATAAAGGTGAAGCAAACTAGATTTTTAAAAATAAAAGCTAAATATAAGTCTCTTAGTAATGTCAAATCAGCAAGATGGAGGGCATGCTGTCATGGTCTAAACCTGATCTCAGATGGAAAGTCTGATTTTCATCTGTCTGTTGTTCTGGTAACAGGCAGATTTGATATTGGGTTGTTTTCTTAAGATCATGTGAGAACTAGCTCGCACATTCTCCACAATGATTTGAAGACACAAGATTCAAATGCCTCCATAATAGATTTTAAGATTTAGTATGATGATTTGATTCAAAGGGTAGATTCAATTAAATCTCCTTCAAATCAAGTTATCAATTAGAGGAGTTGTACAGAAGATACTCAGTTGGGGAAGGTAGTTCTAAGACTAAGCTGTTGCAGGAAGGGATCAGAACATATATTTCAATCCTAAATTGCTCCTCCATTCTTGTGAGAGTTGTGTTGTATTCATATATTGATCCCCCCAAACTCCAAAGCAAAACCAAGGCAGAAAATTGTCATTACATATACATAGACAGGTACCAAATTCTAGAGCCTCAGCAACATTACAGTAGCCCAGGCAACATACGAGAGGTTGGGAATCCATCTCTTGAATTTCCAAGGGGCTGAAGGATGCCATCTGATGATATCACTGTAAGGACCAGGTAATTTTCTAGCTAATTTTTTCAGAGGTTTAAGGGTGGGATGGGAATGGAACTAGAAATGGAAGGCTCTGGAAATTAAACCATTCTGATTTTCCACCTTACAAAACTACCAGTGACCAAGCAATGCTGATTTTAAGGCCATTTTGGGGCCTCTGGGGTTTAAGGAAAGGATGGGAGTGGTTCATTTGAGAGACCTCGCACTCCCATTCCCATCCTTAACTTTCACACACACACACACACACAAACCCCAACACATGGAAATAATATTGCCAAAATTCAATAGGATCATGGCCCTTGGACCCTTACTCTCAGTAATCCACAGTACGTGGCATTCAGATATACGTAGATTCTTTAATAAGGAGAATTGACCATTACCTAAATCTTAAGACATGAATGCCACTTGGTGCTAAAACGGTCAAATAAAATTCTTCCTTTTCCCCTCCTTCCTCGCTGCCATGACTACCAGTCCCTTGTTGCCATGCCTACCAGGCCCTAATGACCCTCTCTGTTTCACCTCACCTTTGAACTCCCCAGCTGGAGCCAGGCTGCGATAAAGTTCCTCCAAACAGCGTTTTACAATCTGTGGAATGCAGTTGTTTCCACATCCTTGCTGCTCTATTTCTAAAGTTGTGTTCTGCTCCCTACTAATTAACCACAAAACCCATGTCAGGAGGATGATCCAGATGCCATTAACCATTGCCTCTGGAACACTCCAGTTCTGACAGTCAGGTTGCACAAAATTGCAAAATTATAGTTCTGGGATGCCACAAAAGTGAGATACAGAAGGGCATAGGTTGTCCACCCCTATAGTAGCATATCTAATTTTATCATGATAGAACTTAATTCTAGTTCCATGATCAGAGTCGCTGGGAGTCTGGTGGCATATAAATTTAATATATGAGGATGAGGATGATGCAGTTGTTGCATATGAGCTGTCATCTTCCTTGCAATCTATAGCCTCTGGCTGGACAATGTCAGGGAACGTTGAAACCTCTTCGAAATTTTGTCATATATTTTATAGCATCTTTGCCATTAAACAATGGCTTATATAGCAGTTGGGTTTCCCTTAGCAATACTGCACACCCAATAAAGACACAATTCCTCAAAAACAGTCAGATTCCAAAATTTTGGGATGCAATCTAACATAAATTTGTTTTTTCACAACTACAGGCCAGGTATCCCTAATCCATGCATGTGCTTTGGATTTTTTTATAGTCAAGAACTTTAAACATATATCTGCTAAACTTACTGTAATTCTGTTACTTTGTTTGTTTTTGCCCTTAACCTACCAGGATTGTTTTGTGTTTTATGTGTCTTCTATGGTTTTAAGTTATTCCATCCAGTTTTGTAAATCTGGTATGCATTCCCTCCACCTGTTCTTCTAAATCATTAAAAACATATATTGGAGATGGCTCAAGACCGAACTTTGTGGCACTCTGATACCTGTTTTAATGCATTATTTGCCAAATCTTTTCTTGCAATTTCATTTATGACTTCTTAAATGAATGGATAGTATTGCTTGCTTTGCATGTTTAAGAAAAGGTCAAAATTCATGTATTGTCGAAGGCTTTCACGGCCGGAGTTCAATGGCTGTTGTGGGTCTTCCGGGCTGTGTGGCCGTGTTCTGGAAGTTGTGGTTCCTAACGTTTCGCCAGCATGTTTCCATGAAGGAAAAACACAACTTTCAAACAGTCTTCAGACCCACCAGAAAAATACAACAAATGCTAAAATCAGCAAAAGACAAAAGGGACCCCCGCACTGCTGCAGGAGTATACCGCATACCATGCAGCTGTGGATAAGTATACATTGGAACCACAAAACGAAGCATTCACACCAGGATAAAAGAACACGAAAGACACTGCAGACTACAGCAACCAGAAAAATCTTCAGTAGCTGAACATGCTCTCAAGCAAACGGGACACAAAATCCTATTTGAAAACACAGAAATACTGGACAACACCAAAAGCCACTACACCAGATTATACAGAGAAGCCATTGAAATTCACAAACACCAGCACAGTTACAATAAAAAAGAAGAAAGTTTAAAAATTAGCAAAACCTGGCTACCAGTCCTGAAAAACACAGCCTGCAAAAGGTCAACGAACTCAGTCCAACCACCAGGACATGGGAATACTTCTCACAATGAACATGCTAATCACGCTCATCAGCCACTCGTTAACATTTCAACACAACAAAAAACCCCACCTAATCTCCTATAATTTAGCTCTATAAATAGAACATTGCCACTCTACCTGGGTACAGAGATTTTGCTTCTATCTGTGCTCCTGCCCTCTGAAGATGCTGGCCACAGATGCTGGCGAAACGTTAGGAACCACAACTTCCAGAACACGGCCACACAGCCCGGAAGACCCACAACAGCCGTCAAAATTCATTATTGTAAATTAACAAAATGTGCAATTTTATTGACACCAATGGAATTGTAAGTTAGTTGTCCCATGCTTTTAGGATTTGACTGGTTTAGACTTGCGTGAGCTTTTAGTTGGTACACAGAGGTGTAATTCAGATACATGTAATATGATTGGAGAAGAAAAGCTCTTGTTGATTTCAGCTTCAGCTTTTTAATATCTTATCCATAGTATTATAATAACATAACAAATGATTTAATTAAGAAAAGCTGAACTACAGAAACAGATCACTTTTTGTTGCATCAATTTGAACCCAAATCATCAGTGAATCAAAAGTCCTATTTTTTTAATATAACAAAGCATATTTCTCCTATATTCATGGGCATCTTCATTTGTGAAGTAAGCCCTTATTCTTATACTTAATATAGCCATTTGGAAGTGTTTTTTTTTTTGCTAGAATCAAGATACAGCAAATAACTGTACCAATAACAAACACTCAGCACTAGAATTGTTGCACTGAATGAAATAAAATACCATAATATACACTACATATAATGCAATAATTTCTTATATACTTCACATCCTCCAGTTTTCTTTCTTAACATTTTTGCAATGAACAAGTAAAATGATTACAATGGAGGAGTGATTTCTATGAAAAGGCACTTTACCTTTACAAAGGTTTTCTTTTTACAATGAGAGAGCAAGACTAGAAGCCTTCATTTTTTAAGCTTTACATACAATCAGTGATAAACTTTTCATATATACCAGATTGTGTTATGGTATATTACATTGTACACATTTATTTTGGACACTAGTATATGCCATTTAATGCCTTGGCTATGTTACATTCCCACAAAAGCCTTCCAAGTCAGAATAGTTGAAAGTTTAGGGATAGTGCTAATTGACTGAGACTGTCTGAAGGGTGCACTATACAGAAAAATATGTTTAATTTCTGACATCTCCAGTTAAAAGTGTCAGCAGATGATGGAAAAGACATCTGGAATAATTAGACAGCCTGATTGGGTATAACACAGTTTCTCTGTAACAGGAATGTATCTTCAGCTAGTGGTTTTGTGATGGTAGGGCATAGCAGTTCATTATTTTTAAGTAGCTTTTCAACTGGCAAGGAGTTGTCTGAAATAGAGAAGGTCTTCTGTGTAAACATTTTGGACCTTGGCTTTTCAAAGGAGAATAAACTTTGATAATCACTGTAGCCTGACACTTTTCCAGTTATCATAGGCAGTCTAATTTACAAATTATCTAAACCAAGGGACTTTGTAGGAAGTTAATATAGTACTTTTGCCTAAAGTTACAACTACAATGGTTCAATTACATAAAAATAAGTTTCACTGAGATCAGCAGCCCACTTCCAGTGTGGGTGTTTGGATTTTGGATCAGGCTGCACATTAATGCAGGATTCTAACATAAAAGTATTAGGTGTGATTAGCTTTCTATTCATGAAGTGTAAGGTTAATCCTATACATATTTTTGGAAAATAATTCCATTGCATTCATGGGGGCTTACTCTCTACTAAGTAAGTATATATAGAATTCCAGCTTGAGGGCTTTTGTAATAATGAGATAGGACCACAGAACAATCCCTAAAAAAGATTTGGGATTGGAAAGATATTGTTCCCTGAAGCCTTTTTTTTCCAGTTCACCACAGATCTTTCATAATTTTTCATTTAGTGGAAGTATCTCTGAATCCTTCCATAGCCCCAGTAAACTTCTGTTTCCTTTGTTGTAATTTTAAGAATAAATAAATAAAAGCTCCTTTATTTTGTTAAAAAATCTAATTTGAATCCTGAGCTGTATCTTATATTCTAGCAGGTTATATGAAGTTAAAGTGATATTTGCTGGGGTTCAAATATTCAGTCACTGCTGAAATGCTTCAGCCGGAAAGGTTTTAGCTTTATGTAACTATATGTGAGTAGGTAGATGTGTGCTTAATATTAAGAACATCTGAATAAAGTGGCATATAAATTATACAGTTAAATGTAATTTTTCAAAGAAATATCTAATACTAAAAGAGGTACCCCACTCTGTTTGTTAAAGTTTTTATGGTGCATTCATTTCAAATTATTACAGTATTCTCTTTAATAAAAATGAAACAATCAAAAATTGGGGGTGCTATTTATCATGGATTTGTCTCAATATATCAGAAAATTAAGACAATGGTGTACTGTACAAAATTTTATTATTAGAGACAAAATTGAAATTTGTTTTAGTTAAAATACAGAGAATAGTTTCTTATTTAAGAAAAAAAATTAGTAAGTCCTTGATTAGAATCGAATAAAAATACATAATGGTTCAATAATTATCGAATAGGTTTAAAGGCATATCATAGAAAAATACTTGCAGTAAACAGTAATACAAACTCATATTTTATTTGGTCAATGCTTTGAATTGCTTGCTGAACCTTTTCCCAGTAATATTAACTACAAATGTATTTATTCATATCCCAAGTTAAGAATGCTAAAGAAGTAAATGTACATAATCAAGTGATTTAAAAAATTATGTAGTCTTGAGAAACGAGAAAGCCCTAATTAAGCTATTAAACAATAAAATAGCAGATATGCCTTTGGACCTGAAAACAGTAAGACAATTTCTTGAGGATCATATTCAGCAACAAAAAAATATGCTAAATCTGCACAACATTTAAACATACACTGCCATTAGAGTATTTATACTATGGATGTGCTTATCTTCTGCAGTGTTTGTCAAAATATAATTGACATTGTTTTCCCAGGAAGGATGGATTTAAACATGTGATTCAGTAGGAACCTTGAAGAACAGTTTGGCAACAAAACCATATTAGCCATGATGCTTGCAAAGAACTGCAGGGTCTTATTAGGCAAAAATCACAACACCAAAAACAAACAAGAGTGATGCTTAAACAAAGCATCTCAGTTCAAATTATATTTGCTAGTGACTGGAATAAAAATGATGTAAAAAGTCCAGTAGACACATTGGGGCCTTGTTAAACTTATTATTTTAAGCAACTCCCATTTGCAGAGGGTTTTGAATCACACACTAGAATTTCTGAATCAGAACATCTATATAAGTATAGTCAGAACTATTTTCAACATGCAACATTTCTTAATGTTATAAGACTTTCTACTGATTTTAGTACTGGGGAAAATTCTCATTACTGCATAGTTATCTAATCAGTATTCACCTGGATGAAGCTTCTTAGATAAACCCCATATAAATACATTAAATAAAGTATGCAAAACGAACATAAAAAGTAAATTATATAAGTTTAAAATATATAGAAATTCAAATATGTATAGAATTACCAGCTCTATCATTAAGCACATTTATCTAAAGTAATTCTCTTTATTATGGCCTTCATATTTCTTAGATACAACATGCTTTATTATCAATTCTTTAATGCTACTGCCCCACGTAGAGCAACTAAACTTTACTCATAGAGATCAAAAATCAGATATATGAATAATATGGTGCATATTGCTATCTCGCTTCCATAAAAGTTGAATGTGAATACAGGTAGTCCTTGCTTACCAACAGCTCATTCAGCGACCATTCGATATTATGGCGATGCTGAAAAAGTCCTCAAAGTTGCAGCCATCGCAGTGTCACCATGCTCACATGATTACAATTCAGGTACTTGGCAACTGGTGAACATTTACCATAGTTGCAGTGTCCCGCGGTCATGTGACCACCATTTGCGACCTTCCGTGCTGGCTTCCAACAAACAAAGTCAATGCAGAAGCCAACAGGAAGTTACAAATCATGGGCATGTGATGTGGGTGATTCGCTTAACAACTGCAGCTGGAACTAATGCCATAAGTCGATGCAGTCATGTGATGTTTCACTTTATGACCGTGTCACTTAGCAATGGAGTTGCCGGTCCCAATTGCAGTCAGTAAGTGAGGACTATGAGTAAAAATTTGAAAAAAGTGAATCTCATATGTACAATTTTGGATTCCATATTGCTGTAATGCTGATGTCCACTCAAATATTTGCTGATCATAACAATACATCAAAAGTATATTTTGTATGCAATTTAGTGAGTATTGTTACAGGGAACTTATAGAATGGATTTTTACTGGCAGTGGTAATGTTTGTTTCTTCCCCAAGTCCTGCTATGCCATCTCATCATGGTATGTGTTTGTGGGCCTCTGTGTGTTCCTGGAAGGGATAACATAAGAGTATATAATCCCAGCAGGATCACCCAAGCATGAAGGTCATCCCAGCTGCCCAACTAAAGCAAGCAGGCATCTGTATCAGACAGCAGTGATATAGGAAGATGCTGGAGGTGGATGATCACTTTAGTGACAAAGTCAAAGGTATCATTTCATACTGCATGGGAGAAGGCAATGGTAAACCACTGCCGCATTTTACCAAGTAAACTACATGGATAGATAAAATAAGTGATTGGCAATATAGTGCTGGATTATGGGCCACTCAGGTTGGATGGCACTCAATATGCAATTGAGGAAGAACTGAGGATGTTTCAGAGTACTAATGGTATTTATCATGCAACTAGATTATAAAGCATTCCAGACGTCTAGTAGCTTATGCTACCATGCAGAAAAAGAACATCTGAAACTGCAAAGTGGGAATGTGGAATGTAAGAATCATGAACATGGAGTAGCTCCACACAGTAAAAAAAAATTAAATGAATCAACTACACATTGATACCTTAGATATCAGTGAAATGAAATGGACTGGAATTGCACACTTTCAGTTAGAAGATCAAATTATTTATAACTAGGACATGAAAAACAGAAGGAATAGCATTCCTATCATAGTCAGGAAGGATATAGCAAAGACATTACTTGGGTACAATGCAGTCAATGATCCAATTAGATGTGGGGATGTCAACATCCAAAGTACCTTAGAAGATATTTCCTATTTACAAGAAACTTTAGTAGCAGTAGGTGAAGTTGGATCAGCACTTTGGACATTACCAAGTTTGAAGGCTACAAAAATTTATGGAATATCTACAGAAATATGGCAAACAGTAGAAGAATAATTTGCAAATGTTCTAACCAAACTATGCCAGGAAATCTGGAGAATGAAACATTGGCCAACAGATTGGAAGAAGTCAATCTACATACCAATATCAAAGAAAGGTTACTTACTGTAGCAGAGTGTGCAAACTATTGTACTATGTCCTTAATTTCACATGCTAGCACAATAATGCTTTGGATCATCTAACACAGATTAGAGCCCTACATTGAAAGAGAAATGCCAGATATTCAAGGTGGTTTTAGAAAAGGCCAAGGACTAAGAAACATTATTGTAAAAGCACAGTGGATAATTGAGAAAGACAAAGAATACCAAAAATATGTCAGTATGTACTTCATTGACTATAAAAAGGCCTTTGATTATGTTGATTATGTCAAGCAGTGGAATGTCCTTAGGAAAATGGAAATCCAGAACATCTCATTGTCCTTATGCAAAACATACACAAAGAATAGGAAACCACAGTAAGATGTAACATGATGAAACTGATTGGCCCCAAGTTGGCAAAGGGGTGAGACAAGGCTGTATACTCTGTCATTTATTCAACCTATATGCTAATATATATTGAGGAAAGCTAGATTGGAAAAGTATCACTGTGGTTTAAAAGTGGAGGAAGAAATATCAAACCTCAAGTACTCTGATAGCTGAAAGAGAAGCTCTAGTAATAAAAGTGAAGGAGCACAGTAAAAAATGCAACTGTGATGAAATATAAAGAAGAAGAAACTAATGACAAAAAGTGCAGCAACCAGCATTAATAACTATATAAGCCAGCTATTGTAATTACAACATCGTATGAGAGAAATGAGGTCAAGCTTCATAAAAATATGAATCCTTTTATCATAAAACATGAACTTTGTCCCGAACAGAATTAAGTGGTGTTTTAATTTGAACCAGTGCTTAATAGAGGCTCTTCTTCAAATTATATAGAGAGAAGCCAAACATTTTCCACCACAAGTGCAGTTAACAAACATAGAAAAACATTCATACAAATATAAAATCTACTTTCAAGTGAAATGGCTATCCTAAGATGAACTTTTAGAGTGACATAATGATACAAAAGATTCACAGGATATCACTCAAAAGTATTTCCAGCTTAACAAATGAAGGAACCTCCATAAATTGCTATGCCAGCTCTTAATGCTATCTAACACAGTACTCTATTGTATTCCAGATATTAATAGAATGAAGTATCATACTCATGTCTGAAAATCTTTATTGAATACTACATATTTTTTAAAACATTTCCTGCCTTTACCCACATGTGAGTGAAATATTGAAACTTAAAACATATTAAAATGGTAGGCAAATGATATGTTCATTGATGATTTGAATTAGCAAAATATCAGTTTGTGATGTCTATGAAGGTTCTCAGTCATCCAGGTGGAACTGTCTGTAGCTTGAATCATGTCAACTGGATTTCTATTTTCTCAGTGGAGAAAAATCATTTCCACTGAGAAATCAGTTTGTGATGATTCACCAATGATAACAGAAGAGCAGTAGAGCACCACACATGCTATGATTTTTACAAATACCACAGAATCGTTTTACCACTGTGAATGTGTAACACAGTGGAGAATTGGCATTCTAAAGACATGACATGAATGCTTGCCAGCTGCCTGGTTCTCTGAAGGAGACCTCTGTGACCATTTAAGAAAAAATCAGTTCATACTCTCAAATGTGCATGTTGTCTGAAACACAGGAAAAGCACTTTTATCATTTTATAGACATACAATTCAAGCAATCTAGTAGCCTTTCCCAATCTAGTGTCCTCTGCAGGACATGTATTTCAACCCTAACAATCCCCAGCCAGCATGTTGAAGTCTAACTAATTTGGAAGGCACCAAGTTGGGAAAAAAATGCACCACAGCAATCCAAGACAAATGAAGACTTGTACTGTTTTAACTGTGCTTTACTTCTATTCCATGGCAACTAATATTACAAAAATAGTTACTGCATAGTTTATTTAAGAACATTTGGATAATGTTATTCTGTATCCATGAAAGTATTGAGAAACCTGACAAGAAATGCCAACATAAAAGTTTAAGGAAACATACAATGGAATGCTTGCCTGTTAAAGAGCTCATAGGGAATATTTAGTGTAGACCCCAATTAATAAATAAAATAAAATTCAAGTTCAAATTTGTTCTTATTTGGTGATTTCATTTTTTCCCCTTACTTCTTTTTCCTGATTTTTGAAATGCCACTACTTATTTTTATGTTTTACTTATTTCTGTGCATTTAGGAAAACGGAAGGTTTAGAGTACATTCCAGCTATAGATTTAAATATCCCATGGAAATTTATAGTATTTAAAATTAAAAATGGTTTACTTTCTAAAAATAAGAACATTGGAGTACTTAAAATGAAAGAAACGCAAGCAGCAAATCATACACAGACATCTGAATGAATGCTTCTAACCTTTTTCATTCTCAGTAGAAAAGTCAGAAGCTTGCGATAGTCAATTTTACAATGGGAAGATTAAAACAACAGCCCTCCCACCCCAGCCCAACTGACAAGAAATTTAAAAACTCAGATTTTTTTAAGAATTCAAACCTGATTACTGTGCAACTAACATTTGATTGTGTTATTACCTTTTTCATAATCACAGATTCCTTCTAATAGCAAGAAATTACAAAATGTATCAGCGAAGCAATGCTTTAGATTTGACTTAGATTTACTATAAAGGATATCAAAGTATTCTTCTATCATGAAGTGTCCAAAAAGCATGGTGGTCTGTAGGCTGCATTATCTAACCTTAGGAGTCATCTTTCAATACCTAAGTTCACACTGTAAAACTTTGTCCTCCATAATAAACTCTCCTTTACCCTATACTTTCTTATTTCCCACTGTAGCTTTGTGGTTTCTCTTCTTGGATTTTACTATCAGAACAGTACAAGAACAAGTTTCTATGAAATTGATACAAATCTTCTTAAATCATCTTGGAAATGAATCTGAACAACCCTTGAGCTACATGATAGATTCTTTGATTCTTCTCATCACAGAATGGGATGGGAACTGACAGGTCATCTAATCCAACCCACTAAATCATCCCTGATAGGAGGATGGGAGACCACAATTTTTATAGGCAGACTGTTCCACTGCTTAACTGTTCTTACTTTCAGGAACTTGCTCCTAATACCTTCTGACAAGATGAAAACTCATATGGCTTTAGTGTAGATAGGAGCAGCTCCTTAGCATCAGAAAACAGCCAAAAGTGAAAACTATTTCATTTCTTGCTTGTACAAAGCCCCGAAGAGCTGTTGATGATTGAAGAAAAATGATAAATTAAAAGCTATATAGATTTAACTTAGTATTTACTTGTTGATAAACTAAAGCAAATTGAGATGTTTCAAAACTACAACTTGCAGGCTGCTATATTAACATAACAAAATAATCTATATTCACTATAGGCAATTTTTCATGAACATTCATAGAAATTTCCTAGGGGCTTCCAGTAGTAATGGCGGACCGAATGGCTGTGACCGCAGGTTTTCCCGAAGCCCAGAAACGTTCTCCGGATCAAGGAGAATACCTGGAATCATCCCATCTGTCCTCCGGACAGCTGCTTGCAGCCAGAAGATCGCAAACAGCATTTCGCGTTTGACTGGTAAGAGCCAGCTGGGAGGCGGGGATTTCAAAACTTTCCAAGCCGCGCTGTAGCCTTAAAGGGACACTAAGTCCGGCCACCCCATTTCTAAATCACCAGTTTGTATTTTTTTTAAGTATATGTACCCCAAGAGAGGCTTTCTACAGCAAGGAGAAGCTGGTTCTCTTGGTGCTTAATGTTATTTTTGGGATTCCTTTTTTTAAAAATATATATATTTTAAGTTTTGGATTTCATTTTCCTTCCAAAGAAAATTCCAAAGATTGAGAGTAAATAATTGTCTTCCTGTTATTATTTTTGTATTAAATTTGAAGATATTAGCATTTTCCTACACATTGAATCGGCTTGATCTGAACTTTCAGCTTTCTGTTTTCACTTTCCCTTGAGAACTGTCTGCTATCTCACTCTCACTTCATGTAAACACACTTTGGAACTCTTTCATATCTTCGACTTTCATTGGTTAAGCTCATAGGGGGTGCCATAATCTACTGTGTGAGACATGGAGGATTTCAAACAGATTCTTTCTGACTTTCACCAGGATTTTAAACAGATTTCTTCTGACTTCTATCAAGCTTTTATGCAAGATATCCAGGACACTGTGGAAAATATGAGATCTAAAATGTGCCATCAGGTTGGGGACGTGGAGAAATCTAAGTGAGAGAGTGATCTGCAAGCCATAAGTAAAATCAACCTCCTGGTGGAATGCCATGAAAAGAACCTGGAATCTTTGCGGAGGGGAAGTTGGGATGTTTGATTCTTTCAAGAGGAAAGCTCTGTGCACATTGTGGGCATATGTAACTGCTCTGGTTTATTTTGAAGTGGGATAAGGGTTGAAGAATGTTCATCTGGTTTGCTTTAAGGATTTTATTGATGCTATTTGCCTTTAAAGATTTGGATTTACTGTTTTGAATTGGCTTTGTTTTTTGGGTTTATTAAGATGAAAATTATTAAAACTGTTGTATTAGGGTTAAATAATGTTTATTTGGTTTGCTTTAAGGATTTGATTGATGTTATTCCCTTTTAAAGATATGGAATTATTGTTTTGAATTGTCTTTTTTGGGGGGGTTATTAAGATTGGGATTATTAAAATTGTTGAACTATTAAGTATAATAGCAGACAACTTATGTGCTTTTAAATTTGTTTCTTATTATAGTAGACAGAAATGTATAGAATAGTGGTAGGAAGGGAATAATTAAATATTTTTATCTTTTGGAGGGGAGAAAGATGTTTAGGAGGTTTATATGGGGGAGGAGTAACAGTACTTAGTGATTTTTATTATGTGTTAAAGTGGCATGACTTATAGAAATAAAGTGGTGTTTTGGTTTAATATAGAGTAAGAGATTTATTATGGAAATTTTTGTATATCCTTGCTGCTAAAAGTCAGAAGCCACATCTTTTTGTAAATTTGAAAAAAAAATCTCTTGTGTTTCTGCACTTTTAAAGTTTTTTTTTCTTTGTAGCTTTTTGTTTTTTTGTAGTTTTTATTCTTCTCTTGAAACCTAATAAAATGTACTATAAAAAATAAAAATAAATAAGAAAAGAACATTCGTAGAAAATTCTTTAAATTTGATTTTTTTTTCTGCCACTCAGTACTAGCAACTGTCCAATAAAGAATACAATTGTTTCATTGACTGGTTTATAGCAAACTCCCACATATGGTTTATACATATCATGAAAAACTGCAGTTTATTTTATTGTGATATTATTATATGAGTCACACTGTCCTTCCACATGAATTACAAGATAAAATAATGAATTCCCTTATGGGTGGAGATTTTTCAAATCCCATGTTAGGGGAGAACACAAAGATCATAAGCAACTAAACATAATGAAAAACAGAAACAACTTCTAAGTTGTAGGTTATAGTTAATAATTTGTTATTTTCTTTGTTACAGGATACTGAAGAATATTGGTTCCCTATGACAAAGAAATGGGTTTGATGAATTATATTTGCATTCTAGCTAGCATTCCACTGCATTCTAGCTAGATTATTATTTGGTAAATCTTTATAGAAATTCTAAATAAGGAAAAAAAACTGAGGGAGTGCATCTTCTCAAATAAATCACATTATGTTAAATGGGATTATTTGTAATAATTGTTTCTATACCTTTGAATTTCATTAGAAAATACCTTAGTTGAATAAAAAAATAGTGAAATAGACCCAAGGGATTATTTTTCAACTTTGAGTCTTAACAATTGCTCAAATTTCATTCATTTGATTTTAACAGGATATCTGTGAAAAAACAAGATGCTCATACTGACAGGATAAGGGGGGAATATGAGTGTTCTTACAAACTAAACATTACCTAGGAAGATTTTTTTAGTTCACATAGTTTTCACAGAGACTTTGGTTCCCCCCTGGTTTTGTTCTCTTCTTTCTCTCAATTTATTAATTTTCTATCATGTATGCAACTAACCATCAAAGTAACAGTGTAACATCTACTGAATACTTCTGCTGATAAGACATAATGCAAAAGACTGATTATTTTACTCCCCCCCAAAAATATATAAACCAGCTGTTGTAAACTATAAAAACTTATGAAGGTAAATCTGTTATTAGCTGATCAGCAGCAGATAAATTTATTTTTGAAATTATAATATATTGTGAGAATATTCTGCCTCTAAATACATATGTATTCTTGATTTAAAAAGCGGAATCTTTGGATTATAATTTATATTACTGTTTACAACTCAAAAGAGGATTAGCACTGAAAGAGTAACTTAAAGAGAATTTAAATTTGGTTGAACTGGCCAGCACCATGGAAAGGGGAGCTGTTATTACTTGTTCATTTGTATCTTTAACTTCCTTCTTTCCATCCTACCTTGTTGTTACAGCACTGATTGTCATACAGTCTTTGTGCTTTTGCATAATGCCCATCTTTGATGCAACAGAAATTCACATACAAAACATGGACATCTGAAGTAAGCATGCTGAAATACAGGCAGGAACCATAAAACCATGCACAAATATTCTCAGGGTTTTTCTCCAACAAAACTGACATTAACATTTACATGCACCACCTAATATCACATTTGGCCATGGGATAGTGAGGATGGGATTCATGACCATTCCTCTTTGTCAGTGTTTTTCTTTTCGCCTCTTGTCATTTAATAGTTCTGAGGAATTTGGTGCAAAAATATAATATATCTGTAACTATTTGTCCTTCCAATTTGAACTTGTCTTCACCAAATTTCTTGTCAGTTTTCTGAAAGTTCCCACTGTGCTTCTCCTCTTGCACAATTTGTACTAGGTCTTTGCCAGAAACACTGATTAGTGTGCAAGTGTTTTCCTCAGCCACTGAAATAATTCTTCTTTATAAATAATTTGCCATCGGACATTTGCTTCCACTGTTTCCACAGCTCGAGAGAAAGAGGCAGCAGATCTCTCCTCATAATTCTTTACAAATTTCTTTAGCTGGAAATAGAATTTAATGGTTAATTCAGATTGAACTGAAGAAAAATAAATAAAGCTCATATAATTTACAAACTAAAGACAAAAGTTCTATGTTCACTACTGAAGTTCTTGCAATATTTTGCAGATTAAAAGGTATAATAAAGCAACAAACTGCACCTGCTTAAAATGGTGTTGCAAAATACTGATCTGCCAATGCCTGATTATATTAACATCACTTCCTCTATCTCCCTTGTAGTCCAGCTGCTTTATGGTGTGGACAGCTGGGCTCTTATCAGATTTTACTCTTACATAGGTATCCAAACAGGGAAAAATTGGAAACACTCCTAATGTAGTTTTAGGTTGTGTTAACCTAAACCTTTACATTCTTCTCTGAAGATCTTTTGTTTATTAAATATTGTAAAATATGTTTAATTAGGGCTGAGGAACTTTTTAAACACTTTTATCATAAAAGAATGAGAGTTTATTTACATGTTGGAGGGGCTGTTCAAGCACTATAAAGACCATAACTGTTCTTGGATTTAATATCTTATATTCACACTTACTCTGCTAATAGTAGGTGTACATTGAATTTAGTTAAAATATCATGAAACTAGATCCCCATTCCTCCCCCTCTCTCAATATAAAATAGACTGTCTCTTCCTTAAATGTGAATGCAGCATTCAGGAAATACATCATTTATAGGAGACAAAATACATATATGTTACAGGACAAGATGTATAAGCTTGTTCTTTTTAGCTAATCAAGATTAGCACATGTTGAAGAAAGAGAAAAGGAATAAAGAAATAACTGCAAGTACTGAACTTGCATAATATTTACCTCATTTAGTTCACTCTCTGTATTAAGAAATTCTGTGACTCCGCTTATCAGTTTTGAATTCATAAATAACGCTTCTCCATATCTTCATCAGCAGATTGAAAAACAAATATAGAGCATTCTGAGTGGCAATGACTTTCAAATAATATATTATAAACAATATTTCTATTACAGTTATGCAACCAATTAATATCCCACAACTTCTGCTCCTGTGGGAAGTATTACCTCCTGTGGTCTATGATGTTCAGTATTAACCATATTGCACTGAAGTTCCATTGGTAGGAGTAAAAGTAGTCATATTGTCAAGAAAACTACATGGATGTATTCATGTAGTCATCAGGAATCAGGAGTGTTTTGCCCACCAATGATTTATAGGAGAGGACAACACTTATTGTTTTGGAATGACTTTATGATCTTTTGACCTTTGTAATAGGGGGCATTTCAGTTGGTTCATTGAAATGATAAACAATTAACTAGTATGTCTTTATTCTAAATAGAACATATAAGACTTCAGTAGTAAATGTTTATAATCTCCTAATAAATAATTCAATGATTCTTTCCTCCCCCATGTGAAACTAATAGGAAACTGTTTTATAATAAATTAGATCCTTTTTAAACTTTTAACTAGCAAAGCAGTAGGGAGACTGAACAAAATATAAATGATGTATAAACGGTATATAAATGATGCACTCTATCTTTGAGCTACACTCTTTTTTAAAGGGCTTTTATTACATCATTTTATGGTAATTATTCCAGGCATGATTCAGGCAAAACAGAGCCCTACCCCCACCCCCACCTCTCCTAAAAAGAGTAAGCTAGACTATTACACAGAATGTTTATTATTTTTATCTCATATTATATGTGTTTTAAGGATTCTAATTCTAGATTCAGGTTTAAATGCCCTAAATGTCACCTGAATATTAACATTTGTTTTGAATTTTGTTGTGGTTCTTTTGTTTTCTTTTAGTATTCTTGTTAAAATATTTGAGTTGTAATCTTTTGACCATCTGGCTATAAAAATTATACAGAAAATAATAATAATAATAATAATAATAATAATAATAATAATAATATACTAATTCAGATGATTTTCCAAATCATGTTTGAAAGGTTAAGAATTCACTGTCAACTTAAGGCATGCGTAGTTCCTTCTAAACTTCTTTCTCTTTGGTATATAAGAAAAGGAAATAAGAAGTGCTTGGATGTTAGTTTGTAATGTGGCAAGCTATGTTTACATAAATTATACTTGAAAATAAGGTTAATGGTATGGTGATTTGATGTCATACATAAAAGCAGGCAAAGGATCATTGGCAATAAACTTACATAAAATGAATAAATTCTGTACAAAAAAAAAATCTTACAGATAATATTCTCCCCCTAAACTTTAGATCTTTATAAACAGATGATATAAACATTATTGGTAATAATAATTAGAATTGCAATGTATTTTAAGCATTGACAATATAGAAATTAGCTTATTTTCTTGTAACATTTCAATTTTTCTTTTCTACTTAAACCGTTTTAGTTCTTCCAGGACCAGACACCACAAACTTGTCTATAAAAATAACTGAACTTTAAAAACTAATTCTAAATATCTGTATTTACACTATGCACATAGCCATTCATCAGTTTCTCTTCAAATTAAAATTCAACTCTCTGTACTGCATCAGAAGACATAAGGAAAAGTAGATTTGGGGCATGGTGAAATTAGCCAAAGCGAGGAGGAGCTGAGGAACCTTATGATGAAGGTGAAAGAAGAAAGTGCAAAAGCTGGGTTGCAGTTAAACCTCAAAAAAACCAAGATTATGGCAACCAGCTTGATTGATAAGTGGCAAATAGAGGGAGAAAACGTAGAGGCAGTGACAGGCTTTGTATTTCTAGGTGCAAAGATTACTGCAGACGCTGACTGCAGCCAGGAAATCAGAAGACATTTACTTCTTGGGAGGAGAGCAATGACAAATCTCGATAAGATAGTTAAGAGCAGAGACATCACACTGACAACAAAGGTCCGCATAGTTAAAGCAATGGTATTCCCCATAGTAACCTATGGCTGCGAGAGCTGGACCATAAGGAAGGCTGAGCGAAGGAAGATAGATGCTTTTGAACTGTGGTGTTGGAGGAAAATTCTGAGAGTGCCTTGGACTGCAAGAAGATCAAACCAGTCCATCAGCCAGGAAATAAAGCCAGACTGATCACTTGAGGGAATGATATTAAAGGCAAAACTGAAGGACTTTGGCCACATAATAAGACAGGATACCCTGGAGAAGATGGTGATGCTAGGGAAAGTGGAAGGCAAAAGGAAGAGGGGCTGACCAAGGGCAGGATGGATGGATGATATTCTGGAGGTGACGGACTCGACCGTGGGGGAGCTGGGGGTGGCGACGGCTGACAGGAAGCTCTGGTGTGGGCTGGTCCATGAAGTCACGAAGAGTCGGAAGTGACTGAACGAATAAACAACAACACATGAGTAAAACTGCAGAACAAGGCCATTATTAAAGGATATGTACATGTGTTTTAACATTATACAGAACTAAACATTTACAGCAACAAAGAAGCAAATCTCTTCAAATATCTATATACTGTATCTATATCTATATCTATCTATACACATACACATACACATACATATACATCTATCATCATCTCATACAACTCATTACCAATACAGTCTTTTCTCAGTCTTTATGGCTATACAAATATGTGTGCCCTTAAATATATTGGTATGGTAAAGTTGGAATATATGAAAGATGAGCATACATTTAATAAAAACATTATACCTTGCATTCAGTATTTTCCACTTTTCTCTAAAAAATTTCCAGGCAAGATCTCTTCCATGTGGATTTCTAGCTACATGGATTATGACATCAATTGCATCCTGATCCAGGACAACTTCTGAATTAAGAGACAGGTTAAGAAGCCTTGAATAATAGGAGAAAGGGAAAAATGTTTAGCTTTTACTAACATAAATATTTTCACATCATGCTATTCAACATCTTGGGATATCCAACAAAGATCAGAGATTGCTAGATTCTAATTGAAAGTCATTGCAGCACTTTCAGTATCTATTTGTAAAATACAGAAAACAAGCTAAATTTTGAGATAGAAAAGTTACTTCCCTTTACTGTTGACCTACACTTGACAGATATTTCGTAAAAGTTAAACTTAATTGCTTCATTGTAAGCTTCATGAATGCTACTCTGAGGTCATACTTTTCTAAAATTATTTTCAAGTTAATGTAGAACAAATGAATTAGAATAAATGCCAAGCACATACAGTATTGATAACTTTCTCATAGCTCATATTTTCAGGAGAAAATGAGTAAGAAGAAAAAAAAGGAAGTACATAGGTGAAGAATATATAATCTTTGGTACAAAATTCAGACCACAAATGCTATTACTTCTACTGATACAAGACTGAGTCTGAAAAAACAGAAATATGAACTAAATTAGCACACCTGTTTAACAAATTTCTGTCATCACTACAGGTTAAAGCTTCTAATAATATTTTCTTCTCTGATACTGCTGTAGTTGAGTGGAACTTCATCCAGATGAATTCCCATACATCTTCATCCATCAGTGAAACTCCTGTGCAGTAGACGATGTCTCTTACATTCGGGGGTATTCTTTAAAAGAACATATAAAAACCACAACAATACTGTATTCATAATATATTCAATAGACATAACATGCAAGTTAAAGTTCTGTGTCACTGACAGTTTTCCTGGAGATGAAGGAAATCTACATGTTATGCTGGTGTTCCATTTCTCGAATTTAGCATTTTAAAAAAGTCTTAAAATGTGGTCACAGGAATAGAATAAATAAGAAGCAAAGCTGAAATAGAGGGAAAGGGTGACATGTAATTTCTAGGGTGATAATTCCCTGACTAAAATTCTCTCCTCAAACTATTATCTGTATAAGTGAAACTTAAACACAGTATTTTTGTATTCTTTGTGAGACTGTTAGCAGCCTTGACAGGATGGGAAGGGGGTATGAGAAGATTGGGTTTGGCCTATGAAAAAGTAGATTTACTTTTTAAATTAGATACATTAGATACATGATGACCACAGCTGCCCTCATCAGGTAAAATGTCTAAAGTAGCTGAGAAGACCATGCAGGCTTAGCTGACAGGACTCACTTATTTTCTTTTGCTCTCACTGCAGAAAGTGTAGGAAGAACAAGGTCTGTATCTGCTACTGTGTCAGTATTATTATGACTACTCATTCCTCAATTTTTCTTATGATGGAAAAGAGTAAATATTAATTTATTATTAACCAAACTCTGTAATGCATGTATGTTTCTGTGTTTATTTCTGATCATTGCAACAGGTCTGGATGGCTTACAAGAATGTACATAAATATATAGAATGCTAAAACCATTTAAAATTCTGCAGCACCATTAAAACTCAATCCTAAAACTGCTAAAGCTCTAAAACTGTAAAAAAAAGCCCAAGATAAAAAGATAGATTTAAGGCCCATTTTGAACTGTAATAAGGGTCAACCTCAGCTTCAATGACAATTTATTCCACTGTATGGGCAAAAAATTGTTGATGTTAAACAGATTTGTATCAGAACCTTCAGAATTTGACTGCACTGAGGACCAGAGTGTGGGATGAACTGTACAGAAGTAGGTGGTCTTGCAATAATTTGGGCTTAACCTATGTAAAGTTTTAAATACCTTGAGTTGGACCTAAAAATCAACTGGCAACCAAAGTATCTGTTTCAACATTGGAGTAATGTGGTATTTACTAGGGGATGCTGCTACATTCTAGGCCTAATGCAATTTCTGGACAATATCCAAGGGCTGCCATGAAAAGATAATGTAACTTGGAGGATCTGAGGGGAGATGGGCGGTGGCAAAATTTGAAAAATAAATAAATAAATAAATAAAATTAACACATGTCCTACTGAAATCAAGTTTCCTCTCATCTAGCAGAAGTACAACAGGTTAATCACCTGAAGCTGATAAAAGATTCTCCTTGTCACTGTTGTTATGCAGTTATCAAATAATGATTTGGATGAAGGACCCCTAGCCTGTGAATCAATTTCTTAAGGGGAATGCCACCTCATTCCATCTGCATGCCATCTGAGGTCTGCAGTCTAGTCTCCAGAACCAGAAAAAGTCCAAATCAAACTTCAGCTTGTTCTTCCGCATTCAGTCTTTTACCATCTGGAGATATACCAAGAATTTATAGAAATAATGTGATTTTTGTTTGATATAGAGTAAGGGATTGAATATGGAAATACGCTGTATATTCTTGTTGTGGAAAGTTGGAAGTCATTTCTTTATGTAATCTTCAAAATTCTTTTTTCTTGTCTGTAGCTTGAATCATGTCAACTGGATTTCTATTTTCTCAGTGGAAACGTTTCGCTCCTTATCCAAGGAGCTTCTTCAGTCTGAGCAATAGATGATAAAAGGACTTAAAATAACATCTCAATATAACCATGACCTAGCCCCAGGTGTAAGGTCACACAGCTACCTAGAAACATATTTAGGATTCCCTTACCAACTTTGCTCAGACTGAAGAAGCTCCTTGGATAAGGAGCGAAATGTTTCCACTGAGAAAATAGAAATCCAGTTGACATGATTCAAGCTACAGACAATTCCACCTGGATGACTGAGAACCTTCATAGACATCTTTTTTCTTGTGTTTCACACTTTTTTAGTTTTTTTTCTTTTTCTTGTAGTTTTTTACTTTTTTGTAGTTTTTATCTTTGTTTCAAACTTAATAAAATTCTTGCAGAAAAAAAGAGAGAAATCCAATCTTGTGGTCATTGGAAAGGATAATATGATCAGCAACCAACTCCAAATCTGCAAATTATCCTTCCCAGATGCAGAATATTCGGGAGATTGGGGAAGATATTATTTCTAAAGTGTGTCATCTGGCTGAAGATGTTATGGAAGAAGATGAAGATTTTGACAAGGATGGAGATTTTTCCACTGACAGAGAGTCTGAAGTAATGCCAGATGATGATCACATTTTGGTGCTGAAGGGGTTAAAGCAACAGTCTGAGATGCAGATAACAAGGAGAGTTGTTTTTCTGAGGTAATGTTTTGGGAGAGAAGAGAATCTGCTTTGTGGGAGATTTTTTGCTGAGAAGTCTGAGTTTTTAAGGAGGGCAGTTGGGCTGTTTGATTTTTGTAAGAAAAATGCCTTGTGGGTAATAGGGAGATATGTAAATGTTTTTATTTCAAAGTGGGGTAAAAAATTAAGAATGTTTAATTGGATTGACAATGAGGCTTTTATGATTTCATTTTTCTCTAATGAATTGGATTAAGATTTATTGGATTTTTTAAAGTCTTGTTTGATTTTTAGGATTTATAAGGTATTTATAAGGTATAATAATAATTGCTTGGTTTTTAGGTTTAATAGGGTTAAGATTGCTGTAATATTATTAATTCTGAAAGTAGATAATTTATGTTTTTATACTTGGATTTTTATGATAGTGTATAAAATTTATGAATGTTTAATTGAATTGACAATGAGGCTATTATACTTTATTTTTCTTTAATGATTTGGATTAAGATTTACTGGATTTTTTTTAACGTTGGTTTGATTTGTAAGATTTATAAGGTATCTATAAGGTATAATAATAACTGGTTTTTTAAGTTTAATAGGGTTAAGATTGTTGTTTTTGTTCATTATAAAAGCAGACAATTTATATGTTTTTATAATTTGATTTTTATTACAGTGGAAAGAAGTATATAGAATAGTGGTAGAAAGGAAATAATTAAATAAATGTTGTCTTTTGGGGGAGGGAAGTTGATACATATTAGTATATACAGTATATTTAGTATTAGTGATTTGTATATGTGGGTTTAATATAGAGTAAGGGATTGAATATGGAAATACGCTGTATATTCTTGTTTTGGAAAATTGGAAGTCATTTCTTTATGTAATTTTCAAAATTCTTTTTTCTTGTGTTTCACACCTTTTTAGTTTTTTTCTTTTTCTTGTAGTTTTTTAAATTTTTTGTAGTTTTTAATCTTTGTTTCAAACTTAATAAAATTCTTGTAGAAAAAAAAAGAAATCCAATCTTGCGGTCATTGGAAAGGATAGTATGATCAGCAACCAACTCCGAACCTGCAAATGATCCTTCCCAGATTCATATTAAAAAACATACAAAACAGATGTACACTCAAAATGATGTTTTAATAGCACCCAAAGAAAGAGAAGAACTACTGCAAAGCAGCATTCCCAACTCCCAGGTCATTCAAGTTCTGCAAAAGGATACAATCAACAATATCAAAATATGCTAAAAGAAACAGAATATCAACACAGTAACACTCCTCATTTCTTTCCTGGTATCCAACATTGATCAGAGTGATGAAGGCTGTCTCTGTGCCAAATCCAATTCGTCAAGAATCATGATCAGAGTTTCAAACTTGCAGCCTATCAAATCATTTTCAGCTGCCTGCAACAATACATAAATACATTCTGTTGGGTATGCATCTCTTGGCTGGCAAAGTCCCAAAAGAAAGCAGGATTACACTATGCTTATTTCAGTGAGTGTAACAAATGACATGAATGGAAACTACATGGATGACGATAAAAGGAGAGTGCCAGCTCACCTATGGCCCAGAACAATAGAAAACCCTCACTCACCAAACATAGAGCAGAGTAACCTCTGAAATTAGGGCAGCAGTTTGCCAATTTTGGCCAAGCCCAGCATATTTCTGGGGCTACAGGATAGCACCAGGTGATTGATGGAAATATACAAGGTTGTGGCATTCACTGTGATTATCACAGGTGCTAAGGCCAGTGGCTCTGGACTGAGAAGAAAGCATGGTTTCACACCCAGTTATGCCAAAGGGGGAGTACACTCATAGCCTTGCATCAAGTGGCCAGTCATGCCTGCTTTCCCACTTGACAGCTATGGATGACCAGGACCTACTATCTACTCCCTCACTATCAAAGTATGAAAGTCTTCATTGTTGTGTCCCTTGGGCTGATGAATTTCATATGGCAATTGTAATGATTTTGTCAGATTACCCATATGAGAAGTGTTTTGGCAAATTGCATCCTTTACCAGCAAAGCGTTCTCATGATGACGTGAACGCCAGGTGGCTAGATAACAAGCATTCCCATAATTTTGAATGGCGTTGTTTACATCTTCATGAGATAGGGAGCGAGAAGGTACCATGTTATGGCTAGCAATGGAAATCTTCCCATGAGAACAAATCCTCCTGATTTCCTTCTGTGGGAAGCCTTGCCCAGGCCCCCTGAGCAAGGAGGGGGGGAACTCATGTGCTTGCTGAGATGCAAGCCACTGCCACCCAATGCTGTGTGCTTTGAGGCCTAGTGTGTGTCACACCTAACTGTCAGCCTATCAGAATGCTGAAAGAACTGCATATCTAACCATGCAAAATGGTGTTCTATGCTTCTTGATTTCTAGTGTCTTTTTGCCATGTAGTTCTTCACGTGTTCACTTCCCGTGGACTGGGCAGAGTGAGCTATGCCTGGCTTTGGGTATAGGCCGTGGCAGGAACTCTGGCCCTGGGATCAATACACGGAACTCTGCTTATAAGTTTGTTTTTGTTTTTCCTTTGACAATGCTGTACCATGTATATTCAACTTTTTCCTTTTTTGCAATAATGTACTAAATCTGCATTTATTGCCTTATGCTACCAGTAAACACTGTTAGCCCTAAAAAGCTGCATTCTTGTCTGTTTATTCTCAAGCCTTGGTTTTTCCCTTTAAGCCAGCATACATCCCATCAGATTTGAGACCCCTGATCTATTGAAACAACATCCTTTAATAGTTCCTAGAGTCCTAGTGCCACTGAATTTTCCACAAGTTGACTAAATATGGAATATTGAATTCTGGACTATAATTGTTCAAAGTGGTTGAGTCCCAAGATGGTTTCTTTAACAAAGACTTTATTGTTGCCTCCTTTTTGATGTATAAAACTCTGCCTGCCACAGAGAAGCACTAATCATCTCAGAGATCATTGGCAGAAAGTAGTCTTTATAAACCAAGCTATACAACTGTTCTTCTAAGAACTTCTGAAATATATTTGCAGTTCTTCAGTTTTAGACAATCCGCTAAGTCTGATATGAAGACTATTGCTCATTCTTTCTCTCTATCTTCTCAAGCTCTCCATAAGGTCTGCATTTTGATAACAGAGACCTATGCTATCCAAAACATTTTTCCTCCTCCTCCTCCTCCTCCTCCTCCTCCTCCTCCTCCTCCTCCTCCCCCCCCTCCCCCTCCCCCCCTTCTCCAAAAGTCTTTGGGTGGATTACAATATACAACATACAATTTAAAGCAATTAAATGACTGAGCTGCTGCCACCATCACTGGTCCCAGAGCCAACTAGGCAGTCAGGGATACAGCAGTTCACACAATGCCCCATGAAGCTTAAAACTTGGTTGAAAAGCATTGGGTGCCAGGGACAAGGGGAGCAAGGCACAGGGAAACACCTCATTCTGAGCTACCATCTCATGAAAACCTCTTTAAACCTCTTTAAACATGCATACCCATCAGCCTACCACTTCCCTCAGATTGCCATCTTCTCAGGTAGATATAAACAACGTGATGCAAGTGTACCAGTGCATAACCCGAGAAGATGTATTATTTCCTAAAATAAGAAGTTTGGCCCTTGAAACTTTATTTTTATGAAAACAAGATTCATTATCCTCACCAGTCACTCAACCATCTCTTGTTTAACATGACACAAATTATTTGAACAGCAACAATGCTAGCAATATTTGAAGCCCTAGGTAGGTCTCACTGAGGAAGGGATCATATAACACAATGATGTAACAATCTACATTCTATTTCATTTTTATGCATGAACTACTTTAAACTAGATCTAGACCAGAGCTTTCCAAACTGTGTGTCGCGACACAAAAGTGTGTCACCACACACAGTCTGGTGTGTCGCCGCACAACCCGGAAGCGCTGATCACCATCAGCACTTCCAGGTTTTCCCGCGGCGACACACCAACGGCGGCGCACAAAAACCTGAAAGCGGCAGCAGCGCTTCTGGGTTTTCGCGCGGCGACACACCAACGGCGGTTGGTGTGTTGCCGTGGGAAAACTTTGGAAAGCCCTGATCATCTCTTTCAGATTTACTTGAAATACTTTTGAAAATCTATAGAATATATTTTGCTACACCCAGAAATAATAAAGCAATTAACCAAAACTGTACAATCCTAAACAAGCAAAGTATACTGCATACAGCAATCCTAATGCAGGTGGGTGGAAATCCTAATGAAGTATCTTTTTTGTTACAAACTTGTGCTAGCCAGGGAAAAGGGAGGTAGCTTTGCTAAGCCTTTATACCCAATAGATGTACAGCTCCAGGCTAAAAAGGCTGATGGACACATCCAAAATCTCCTTAGGTAATTTTTCCCATAGCAAAATTTACTGCCATAATAAATTGTCTGCCATAATCTCCTGGGCAGCCATATGAAAGTATTCTTCTTTACATTTATCTGGTTGTAAGCTCATTACAAGCACAATGAGATTTCTTTCTCAACAGTGTGACTTAAGCATTAATGCTTCCCAATTAAAGCATTTGTTATGTTAAAATCCTCCAGTTCTATTTACCTCCATTCATTTTTAAAGGTAAAGCTATGATGAATACTTCACAATTATTAACTTCTGAAAGCATCATTTGAAATGACTTTATTTGAACAGTGCTGTGATTTGTTTGACCTTATTTATCTTGCTTAAGAACCATGGTAAAAATAAAATATGTTGTAAATGTGGCTGCTGATTAAAAATTAAACACTTTCAGAAAACATTAAAAAATAGATAGAAAAATAATTAAAATCATGCTATGCTCTTGCAGAGAAATTTGTTTTTCCAGTGATTTATAATACAGCTTTACAAAGTGTTAGGAATAATCTTTTAAGTCATAATTAATTAGTACACGCTTGTTCTTTAAGTTTCAACAAATGGAAATGCATTTATAAAATAGCCCCTTAATTATTTATCTGCTAGGCAAATAGTGTTCTAATTTCTTAAAATGTAATTAGATGCAGTTTAGGCTGTTCCTTGATTTATTGACATGCTTCAAACTCTTTATGGAAACCTTTAAGAAACTGTGGAGTCCTTGGTGCTCTCTGAGCCTTGTTGTTTTCTTGCAGACGTTTCATTGCCAGGCTAGGCAACATCTTCAGTGCGAAAAGGGAGTGGAACTTTTTGCACTGAAGATGTTGCCTAGCCTGGCAATGAAACGTCTGCAAGGAAACAACAAGGCTCAGAGAGCACCAAGGACTCCACAGTTCAACCCTGAGCTACAAATATTCTCTTCGATTGGTACCTTTAAGAAAGAAAATTAATCAGATGTCCAGTTCAATTCTATTATTTTAGCCCAGTTCAATTCTAAGAGTTTAGCTTGTTTTTCTTGATGTCCCTAATAACAGAATTGTTTCATATAATGCTCTTATATGAATAAGAACTAACTTTTCAAAACTCTGAATATGTGTGATAATTGCTACTTTGTATGCAATGACTGCTAAGCTGCTACTTGGATAAACAGATTATCCATCCCTATGAAGGCACAGCCCTTCAAAGTTTGGCTATTAGTGCTTGCCCACTGCTGATCTCTAGTCTGTTTTAAAAGTCAGGAAAAGAGATTTGCAATTTCTCTGAACAATTAATTTCATTATCCAATCCTTTCCACAATTTTTAATATGTACTGTTAAAGTTGAAATCCTTTGTCCTGTCATTTTTTCTTTGGTGATGCTACTGAGAAATCATTGCCTTACTTCTTTAATAAATACTTTTAGATAATAACAATGGATCAGTTGCTCTTGCATTTTCTGTAAAATGTGCTCCAGCTTTGCTGAAGGGAATTCCTCTTCAGTGAGATATTGTTCTATCAAGAGAGGCAAAACAACCCTCAGATTCCACTGTGTGGCTTCACTATTGTTCTAGCCTAAAGTGGGGAAATATGATGATGATGATGATGATGATGATGATGATGATGATGATGATATGACAACAAGAAAATCCTCTCAGAGAATAACTAGGAATCTATGTGTACCTTGTAGTCAGGTTCTCTGGGTTTTGGAAGATCAATACTAAAGTATTAATCAGGTTTTCTACAGACTTTTTACCACATGTCTCTGCAAGACTTCCTTGGTGTAACAGTTCAGAAGGTTCAACAAACAGATGAGAAGGGCCAATCAAAATGGAGACAACATATTCCCAACAACCAATTGATCAACACCTCCCAGGAAATCTCCAGTCAACCCCAAAAACAAACTCCTTTTCTAACTGTTGCACCACAGTATATTGGTCTTCTGTCCTATTCCTGAAAGTATTGTTCTACTAGATTGTGCTCAGGCACAAATTAAGTCCCATGGGGTGAGTGCAGAGAAAGGACCTGGGGGTTAAAGACTTGGATGGAAATTATTGAGGGTGACATAAGAAACAGCAAATTCTAGAATTGTGTGAAACAAGTGCACTCTGTCTTGGGATGGAGCTTTGTGCTGAGAAGGTGGCTTACTTCTTTTCAAAGAGATGGTTAAAATGTTTTAAGTTTAAACTTAAATTTTAATTAAATTAGCACTTCAAACTGAACAAATATATTTTGCTCTATTTAAATATTTAAATTGGCTTCTTAATGCAGGGCTTAAATAGCAATGAATTCTTGATTGACTTGTTATCATATTAATGTTTAACCCTATTGGACAGAACAGTAACGTCTTGATTAAGTTGTGTTCAACGCATCTTTTTTCCCACTTAAATAGCTGTATTGATTTCACTGTACAGTTCTACTCCTTTGTTGCAATACTCTGTTAATTAACTAATTTCAGCTATACTGATTGCTATGTCCTCCTCCTCCTCCCATTTGTTTTCAGTGAATTAATCCTTAGGTATGTACACAGCACAGAAAAAAGAACTATTCTAGCAGATAAATACAGAATCTTTGACACATCAATTATTTTTCTAAGAACGTTGTGAACAGTTATTAAATATGGGCAAAGATATACTTTTAGTCCTAAAAATGTTAAAAGAAGAAAAGAAGCAAATAAAAATAATCATAACAAATGAAGAGAAATCAAGTGTTTTGAACATTAAGTGTGAATATAAACTAATCCTTAACAAGGTTAGAAGAATAAGAATTGCCCTAGAGGTACAGACCAAAATCTATCATTTTAGCATTCTGTTACCAAAGCAAAGAGTGTTGTCAGTCTGAGAAGTCCACAAATGGGCTAAAGATGTAACAGTCTTCCATTAGCTTCCTGGATCGAGAGGCCCTCCAAACAGTCACTCATGCCCTTGTCATTTCCCATATAGATTATTGCAATGCATTCTACATGGGGCTACCCTTGAAGAGTATCTGGAAGCTTCAGCTGGTCCAGAATGCGGCCGTGCGGGCAGTCACGGGTGCTATAAGATCAGCACATGTAACACCACTGCTCCGCGAGCTGCATTGGGTACCAATTTGCTTCCAGGTCCAATTCAAGGTGTTGGCTATCACCTTTAAAGCCCTACATGGCATGGGACCAGGGTACCTGAGGGACCGTCTCATCCCAACTACATCTGCCCGCCCCACCCGGTCATGCAGAAAGGGCATGCTTCGGACCCCATCAATAAAAGTATTTCATGTAGCGGGATCCAGGAGGCGTGTCTTCTCTGCGATAGCACCCGCCCTGTGGAATATCTTGCCCCTGGAGGTGAGGTGGGCACCCTCGCTCCTAGCCTTCCGGAAGTCTTTAAAGACCTGGTTCTGCCGCCTTGCTTGGGATGAAGGAGGTAATAGTTCCTCCTGGGGGTGGTTAGCCCTGTGATATCCTCCTTTTAAAGATCCTACCATCCTCTGGATTTTCTTTATTTATTATTATATTGTATTTTAAAGTGTATAGGTTTTTAATTTTAATATTATTGTTGTAAACTGCCCAGAGTCTACTGTTGTAGAGATGGGCGGTGATAAATCTGAATAATAAAATAAATAAAAAAAATTAGTAACATTTACATATCCTGCAGTTTATGGATTTTGAACATATAAAAGTCTATATAACGTATAAAATATATAATAAATATAATAAATAAACATATAAAATAAATAAAAACATATATAATAAAAAAACATATAAAAATATATAACCGCCCAGGGTCCCTCCTTGTGGGGGAGATGGGCGGGATACAAATGTGATAAATAAATAACTAAAAGTCTATTTAGCTCTTTGGGGAGTTGTCAAATAGTGATACTTTCCTAGGATTGGCTGGGGAGACTTTACTTGACATATGAGTCACTACTTCATGTTATAATATCTCAGAATTATTCTGTTGGAAGGGTCTATTTGGACCATCAAGTACAACAGCCTGCTCTGTGCAGAAGTCCAAATCAAAGCTCCTGTGACAGGTGGCAGTCTAGCCTTTAACTGAATACATTCAGTGACGGAGAATAGTATGCTATCTGGTTCTGCTTTCAAGCTTTTTTTTTTTTGGGTGCTGAACAGAGACTTAAATGACACCATAACTAAATGAAGTAGTGGCTCTGACAATGAAATAACATTCCTTTGGATGCCATAGAAGATACTTCAACCCTGTTCTATTCTTCTCTCAATACCTCCTCATGATGCTAAACTTGTATTTGGGGACCTTGGAAATATTGTTGTTTTTTTAAAAAAATATTTCTTGAGTGTTATAAGCCAGAAGAAGGATTAAATGAATTTATAAGGAACTTTACAAAAACATAATGTATTTTAAAGCAAGCTTTGCTTCCAGAACAGATGTACTGCAAAGGTTAAAGAGGTTCAATGAAATTGTAACAATTTCCAATACAATTTGTATTTGGACCCTTAGGTCAACTTCTACACCTCCTGCCAACATTAAATTAATATGTAAAAAAGAAGATTACTTGATATATATACAGTGTCCTTCCATTTCCTTATGCATGGTTGTCTGTTTCAACAATGGCATAGCTTTTGTGATAAACATGGGAGGAAAAGTAATATGCTGCATGATTGGAAATATCCATTACAAGTGTGTCCGCAGAATAATTATTGAGTTGGTTCTATAGAAAGACTACTCATGACCACAATCCAATTCTTTTGCATATTAAACAATTGTAAAATAACATGCAAAACAAAAAAGCTTTCTTTGATTATCTGAATTACACAGAACTCAAACCTTCCCAGAAGCCTGAAGAGAATTATAGAAGCAATCTATGCTATACAAGCAAAATTACAGAAAATTTCGTATGAAAAGACCCACGATCATGCAACTAAGCTTCTGTATCATAATAAAGACGTACTAAAATATATTCAATTAGAAACAATATGTAATTTACTTACCTAGCATATATTGATGGCAATGTTGATGAACTTGAAGAAAAGACTTTTCCACTATTGTCAATGGATAATTCTTTGCACACACAGCATATGGTATCCTACAAATTCTTGTACTTCCAACAAGTTACAGAGGAGTGTAGTTACCATTTTCCATTTCAGATTCTCATCTTTGGGTCCTCATCTTGTTCATTTGTGTTCTGCCATATGGAGACATCCTTACTGGTATCCTGTGTCTTTCTGTTCAGTCGTCAGGGAGTTCTATTTGCTGCTTCCATCACCATAATTATTTGTTACAGCAAATAGGTGCAGTCCCAATACCACAATTGTTGTATCTCATCAAGTTTATTTACCTTTCCCTACAGATCTAGTTAAGATGGTTTGTGTCATATGGACTGGACTTTCCCTTGGGCCACTCCATAGCTGACTACTGCCATAGTTTTGTTACTGCTGCCTCTACAGTCCTATTTGATATTGTTACACGACATTAGGTAAATAGGTGGAGTATTATTAGTGTGTTGGGGTGATGGATTGAGGAGGGCTGTTCTAGAGTATGCTGTGGAGGATGATTTCTGAGTCCTTAGGGTTAGGTCCTGAATCCTTAGAAGGAATATATATTCAGGGGCAATAAGGAATACACTATTCGCTTGTGGGACCAAAGTGAATGTTAGAATTGGCAGAGGCCTTGGAGGTGGATTGTTTCACTTCTAAGCAAACTCTGGCTGTCCACCGAGTTCATAGGTCTACTTGGATCACCAAGATGCTGCAGGCTATAAAGTGGGTCAACAGACATCTAGAGAACAGGTGGTGGAAATCTAAAGGTGAATGTGGATGAGCACAGCTTAGAGCACGTTGGAACAATTCTACTGTGGCTTCAGGAGTAGATAAAAGAGGTTTTTCTCCACCATCATTGCAGATGCTGGACATCAAATGATCTGTTCTTAGTAGTGCAGAGGCTGATGCAGCCTGGAAGGTCTACTTGTGTCCTGATTTTGCACCCATAATAATATCATTTGTTTTTTTGGGGGGGGAATCCCAAATCATGGGAGGTGGTACTTTAACACTTCTTGTTGTTAATTAAGATTCTCAGTTTGTTGAACAACAAAATATATATTATATATGAATGAACAATGTACAGGGGCAAAGAGAAAAACCTGGGAAATTATTGACCTGTTGTTGAAACAGCTGAACAAAGTAAGATAATTCTCAGTGAGTTTTATAAAAAATTATATTCTGTAAATATCGAAGTATCTAGTAAAGATGTGGATAAAGTATTCAAATGAACATTGGACCTTGGTCCCTCTTGGCAGTTCTAGCTGAGAAGGATCTATTCTGGAAGGTGTTATGTACTGTTCTTAATGCATCCCTTTCCCAGGAGATAATGCTATCTTCTCTGAAGGAAGCACTAGCGGGCTCTGTCAGAAAAAAAATCCCTACATTCCTCAATTTTTAACACTTACATATCAGTTTCTAACCAAGGTAATTGAGTGGGTGATGAGTGAACAGTTCCAGGCACTTCTGAATGACCGTGATTATCTAGATCTGATTTGCACCAGTTTCAGACCAAGATATGGCACAAAGATTACTGGACATCCTGATGAATGATCTGCTGAGGGACATAATAGGGGAATATGTCTCTTTTTATACTCCTGAATCTCTTGATGGCCTTTAATACCATTGATAATGGTGTCTTCCTGGACTCCCTGAATTGGTAGTCAGTTATGGTTTCCTCATGGTTCTTCTCCCACAGAAGTTTCCACATAGTAATACTGAGGGATTTCTACTTTTTCTCAGTCTCTGGACTGGGGCATGTCACAGGGGTTCTATTCTGTCCTCCATGTTTTTTTAGTATTTATATGAAGCTGCTACAGTATGTGTGATAGTCAGGAAATGTGGCATTGGGTGCCATATTTATTTGGATAAATAAATGTATTTTACATTTTTATCTTTGTTAGGTGTGCCAGTTCCTTCCTAGATCAGATTGCAGCCTAGCTGAATTATAACTAAAACTGAGTATGAAAAAAATATGCGGCTTTGTTGATGATAACTCTATCCAACTGTAGGAGTCTTTACCAGCTCTGGATGGGGTTGTAAAGTGGTTGGAAGCCACTTCCAATATCTCACTCTTGGGGTACTTTTCAATTCCACATCAACTCTGTATGTTGACTATGTGCAGTGGTGAGATATGTCTTGATTTAACAATTTCACCCCATACTGGACAGGTCTGAACTGCCTTTTGTATCCATGCTGATTACCTCCTATATAGTTCATTGTTATGCATTTTACATGTTATGCAATGGATTCAGAATGCAGCAGCCAGAGTTCTGTTCCCATTAAGAAAATATTATACATGTCCTGGCTCAGTTGCACTGACTTCCTATTACCTTCTGAGCCTGGTTTAACAGGCTTAGGTCCTGCTTACCAAAAGGAACGTCCCCATCAAGAGCTCTGTTCATCCAGTGTCCGTTTATTGTGAGTTTGCTGCCTAGAAAGAAGGTCTGGTTAGAAACTACCAAGACCAGTGCCTTCTCAGTGGTAGCATCAATATTGCAGAATTCTCTGCCCAGAGGTGCAGACATTGCCTGCACTGACAGATTTCAATAGAAACCTAAAAGTTGACAATACCTGTACAAGCAAGCATTCCATTTTTAACCTTAATACTTTTATTATTTCTATGGAGGTTGCTTTGTATTTTATGTATGTTTTAATTGTTATCATTTATTGTTTTACTGTTTTATATAATATCAATCACTGTGATTTAATGTTATTTATTGTACTGTGAACAGCAGTGGGCTGCTGTTCCAGGAGTGTATAAGTATAAATTTGACAATAAATAAGTACAAACTATTGAACCTTTTTCAGATACAGTTATTTAAGTAAGACTGAAAGCCCAACTAGTTGTTTTAGCAAAGGGAACTACAGTACTGTATTCATTGCAAAAACTTCTAGCAGAAGAGTGACTGGAAGAATACTTGAGAGTATGGTGGTCCATGTTAATATGTTAGAATGAGTGACAGGTAGATAATATCATTTGAGAAATCAATCTGAAGATGGAGCTGAATACAGGAAGAAGTCATGGATATTCGAGAGACAAATTAGAAGAAAGGTGGGAGAGAGGCAGATGATGTTAATGGATGATGGATGAAATAGCAGTAAAAAGAATAATAAGGTATTAGGATGGTTACTACACAAAACTATTACTTGCTACTTTGTAACAAATGACTTTGTTTTGGGGGTTATGCTGTCCAAATAAAGTTCAGTGATAACAACTAACCGCTGTGTTATTATCTGGCAGGTCCTAGGAACAACATATCTCACCCCATGTGCTAGCTTTGATATATAACTTCTAAACCAACCAACAGAGGAATCTGGATCCTTCCATTTGGTTATGTTTCAAACTACCCATCATCTTTGACAATGCTGACTGGACTGGAATCCGTAAACACTGTTGGTATGAAAAGATTATTATCGAGCAGTGGAATCTGCATGGTGGCTATATAAAATCAAGATGGTGGTTGTAGCAGCATGAATGAAGCTCTGCTTCTTTATAAATCCACATGACAATGACATGTACAAAAGGGGCAGGGCTTTAGCTGTGCTGTTGTGACCATCATCTTGCGTTTTTTCCCCCCGGGCAGATGTCACATTTATTTATCTATTTATTTACACAGCTTAGAGGCCAGATGACTCATAATAACAAATGTAGGTCAGCCTACATTTAAAAAACAAGAATACATATCACATGTATCCAGAAAACAAACCATAAATGAAACAAATCATCATATAGGGGCTCAATAACCACCTTACCACAAGGCCTGAGAGAATAGCCAGGTTGTCAATGATTTTATGAATGTGATTTGGTTAGGAGCTACATGGATACTGCTGGGGTGGTGGTGGTGGTGGTGGTGGTGGTGGTGGTGGTGGTGGTGGTGGAGGAAATGCTGTTCCAGAGAGCAGGTGCTGCCCCAGAGAAGGCACCCTTCCTAGGTCCTGATAGATAACATTGTTTAACTGAAGGGACCTGAACTGCAACCACTCAGCCCAATCTTACAGCATGGTCATACTCTATCAAAGATAGGCAGTCCCTTAAGTAACCGGGCCCTATGCCATTCTCTGATGTGAAACAACCTATTCTCTGTAGCACAGTAGGTGGTGGAAGCAGACTATTTTGCTTACATTTAAGGAGAGTCTGAACAGTGGAAAGATTGAGTGATTTACCCAATGATTTCCAGTGGCCAGTGCCTTATAGGAAACTCACGGAACTTCAGAGAACTCTTCACAAACACACCTTGCTTAAAAGTTCCCAGTTCAGAAACTGAAATCCAGAAGATTCATTGCTGATGTCTATAAGAGGGGCTAGCAGGTATTTCTAAGTTTGGTGTGGACATATAGTACATACAGTATATGGGCTTTCTTGAAAAAAAACATTTTGTAACTTACATATACTTGATGAGAAATTTAGATTACCCCAGTCCTGCTCTTTAAAATACACATACACCATTCTTCTTGCACAAAATCTCTTCCTTCCAGGATCCAGCTATTATTAATACACATGCATGCATTCACCCCTCTGTAGTAAAATTAATTTTGGACTTTGTATTGTTTATGGGAAAAGAATTGATGCAGGATGCCATTTTTTACCTGTTTCTATTGCTGGAGATCCAGTCAGAGATTAGAGTTGCAGCCTGCTGGTGGCAGTGCTTGTTACCAAAGCTGCAAGCCAGCATAATCACTTCACGGCGGAACTCCCTGCATATCCCAAAGGCAAACAAACCTAGCATTAAACTGATGTTAATAAATGTATTCAGATTCTCAGGTGAAAATACTTCACTGTTTCCAAGATCTAAACCAATGTTTCTCAAACCTGGCAACTTTAAGGTGTGTGGACTTCAACTCCCAGAATTCCCCAGCCAGCACGGCTGCCTGGGGAATTCTGGGAGTTGAAGTCCACACATCTTAAAGTTGCCAAGTTTGAGAAACACTGGTCTAAACTAATATTTAACAAGGACAAACATATGAACAATGTATTAACAATGATGAAGCAGAAGTTATGGCATTTAGATTGCCATGAAGCCAGTGAGTTACAATATGAGCACCTCAACATATCAAAAGTTCTATTGCCAAATGCAGCCAGAATTTAAATTATTGCTTAGAAACAATGATTCTTTGAAATTCTAGGAAAAAGAGGCAACGTCATAATAGGAAATACACAATATGAATTTAGAAAATAAAAGGTCCAATCCCATCATTTAAGCCTCACAATGAGGTCATATCCCAAATAAACAGAAGAGATAAAAGTTAAATCATATTACCACTTTGAATTAAGTTTAGGAGATTCAGCTTAATATGGCTATTTTACAACAATTAAAAAAAAATAGAGTATTACTCATGCTGGTAGGAAGCTTGAACAAAAGACTTCTCCAAATTATTTGTTGGCCATCCCAGCTTAAGATACATTGAAGCAACTTGTCTCAAAATGTATTCCTGAAACAGGGGGAAAAGTTCTCTGCATTAAATATTTTCAGTCAATACTGATGTTGCATCCAGTTCAAGCAACCAAATGTACCACAGATCACCCTCCTTCCCCTTTAGAAAGAGTTACTTTAGTCTACATTATGCATACAGTATCCTCCTCTCATGCATGCTGAGTTTTATGAATGGAAAGAGGAAGGTCACATTCTATAACTGCTGTAATTGAGTGGGCTTAACTTTCTGTTCCGAGTGCCACAGCTAGCACATATGTCTTAAATTAATTACCCACCCTGAAGATAACTGAGGTTAGACAGTAAGCTGATGTTGTTGTTTTTTAAATTAATCAAGGAATATCACACTAAAAAGAACAAACAAAAAGAATAACATCTCTTGACTGGTATTTTTCGGATATTCAAGTTCAGACAGGAACCTAGCAATTATTCAAGTAATGTAGTAAGACATAACACATGCCCAGCAAGGTAGTGTTTTTCTCTCTCTTTTTTTTGTTGTTGTTGCAAAACTGCAATTGATATAGCTGAAATATTGTGTTCTTGTAAAAAAAAATGTGAAATTTGTTTGTTATTCTGCTTAATGAGCCAATAACTATAGAGAAGTCTTTGCGAAATCTTTTCCATAGTCTACATATTTCAATAATTAGATCTTTATATTTTATATTTTTTCTATTTTCTTCCTCAATTCCTAGTTATTGCCACATCTAACAATTATTCTTTTCAGTTAGTATTATACTGTATATGGTATGTTGTTTTCTAGATCGTGATCAATTTGTATGTCAAAATCTCATAAAAATTATCATAATTTTCAGCAACTTGCTCATTTTTGTGCTCATACCACATTGAGAAACGTCAGAAATTATAGTTTTTGCATTGATACCAATGCATCATAGTGGCTACTCTTGTCATGTTGTTCATAATCAGTCAGAGCAATTTTGCATTCACTAATTACGTGATCCACAGCTTCATCTTTTTCTTTACGAAGTCTGCATATGATACCAGAAATGGGATTGTTTTTACTGTTGTTATTATTACAACTTTCTGCAGAGAAACTAATGTTCATGATCAGGCTGTTAAATCAGTGGAGGATTTCAGAGGCTGCAAAGTGCTGCAGAAGGAAATAGAAAACGGAACAAGTTGCTTGCCTTCTTTGACCAACAGAGTTTGCACAAAGTGGATTTCTTCTTAACATTGGACCAAGTCTTCTATTTTCAATATAAAAATACTTGAAAAGCTTCTGGTGCTTAGACATGTTAAATATTTACTATGGCAGGCTATCCTTAACTTTGAAGTACATGTTTCAGTAATGTCCATTATTAAATATTTACAAGTGACACATTTGGGCCACATATTGTGATGAAATTGATAAGTTTCACTGTCTTTATAGGTGTAGATTTATAGGTGTAGTGGCAAAATCATTACAAAGACACAGCCAATTGATGTAATATTGAATAATGTGAACTGCATATCAAGATTAGACAATTTAATGACATCTGCATTTCAGTGCCCTTTTAATTGTTGGCATTTTTAAAAGCAATGACAATGTGACAAGTTTTCTACTTTTGACCCTTTACTTTCTACACCATTATAATGTATGACTTTGTCATCAAGGTCATACTGCAATTTCCTTATTATCAGGCTAGCCTGTTAAAAGCAAAATAGAGGTAATATAATTTTTTAAAAAGTATTTTGCATTATATTAATATAGCCTAAGAGTGGATAATTTTTATTTACATAGCAACAAAATCAGCTGCATGTTATGAAGATGAAAAGACCATGGCTCTAGAGACTGTGGAGAAAAGTGATTATCTGGACTAGTATTGATAGTATTGAGATGGCACTGATCACACCAGGGCTTTGGATGCATCTCTCATCCACTTTTGATACAATTGATCATAGTATCCTTCTGGGCTGGTTTAAGGATTGGAGTAGGTAGCCAGGTTTTGCAGTGGTTCTCCTCCTTTTTTGAGGCTGGTTTCAGTTAGTGTTGATGAAAGAAGTCCTCCACTAGACCCTTGCATTACAAGGCACTTCAGTGCTCTACCCACTTCTATTTAACATTTATATGAAACCACTTGGCTGAGGTCTTCTGTTGGCATGAAGTTAAGTATCATCAGTACATTGATGATATTCAGTTATACATTCCTGCCCTGGGCTATCCAGGTAATGCTGTCAAGGTTCTTTCCCAATGTCTAGAGGCTTTAGGGGTATGGATGGAGGGGAGGGGTAAAACAGTTTTTGGCTTAATCCTAGAAAGACTGAGTGGCTGTGGGTTTAAAGGCCCCATGGGTCTGGAGATTTCCCAACTTTGACTCTAGAAATGGTGGCATTTACCCAGATAGAGTTGATGTGCAATTTGGGAGTCCTATAGCACTCACGGGTTCTGCTTGAGAAGGTAGAAGCCATGGCCAGGAGGACCTCTGTACAACCCCGGAATCAGAAGGCTCCACTCATGGTCATTCACACCTTAGTGACCTCCAGTTGGACTACTGCAATGTCTGTAGCTTGAATCATGTCAACTGGATTTCTATTTTCTCAGTGGAAATGTTTCGCTCCTTATCCTTATCCTTATCTCAAAATAACCATGACCTAGCCCCAGGTGCAAGGTCACACAGTCACCTAGAAACATATTTAAGGATTCCCTTACTAACTTTGCTCAGACTGAAGAAGCTCCTTGGATAAGGAGCGAAACGTTTCCACTGAGAAAATAGAAATCCAGTTGACATGATTCAAGCTACAGACAATTCCACCTGGATGACTGAGAACCTTCATAGACACTACTGCAATGTGTTCTACAAGGTTGCCCTTGAGAACATTCAGAAGCTGCAACTGGTTCAGAATGCAGCAGCACATGTAGTTTTGGACACAACATAGCACACACATACAACACCACTACTTTGCAAGCTGCACTAGCTCTCAGTTGGTTGCTGCATGTAATTCAAGGTGCTGGTTATCATCTATAAAGCTCTACACAGGATTGGTTTATTTGCAGAACTGCCTGTCTCCAAGTGTCTCTGCTTGTCCCACCAGATCTGACAAGGTAGACATGCTCTGAATCCCTTCTGTAATTCTGTGATGGATTAGAATCCTCCCTGTTATCTGGATGATCCTGATCCTGTTAGCCTTCCAGACCTGGCTTTTCCTTCCAGCACCGGACCAGGATGTCTGTTGAGCCCTGTGTATAAGATTAGTTTAGTTTCTTTTCATATAGTCTACTAGAAACATTGTATTGTTTATGTGTGTTTAATTATTGCTTTTGGTTATAGATATTTAAATTACTCTTTTTTAAAAAAATATTGTGTTTTGTTATGTTTTCATGCATTTTAGCCACACACAGTCACTATGTTGAGATGGGTAGCCATATAAATCAAATACATACATACATACTGTACATACATACATACATACATGCATGCATACATACATACATACATACATACATACAGTACATACAGTACATACATAAATAATCCTCCGGTGGCATGTCAGTTATTCCTGAGAAAAATGAATGTGTAGCATTTTCCCCTCTCAGCTCTTAGGTGATAAAAGAGAACCATCTAGAAATGTATTTTTACTTCTTCTTTTTTTTACTAAATTGCAGTTTTGCAAAATTCAAACTAAACAGGATTCCATAATGAATACATAGAATGGTAGGCAATACGAAGCTGACAGACTTGTAATTTATTCCAACATAACAGGGAGTATGCTTACACTGCATAGAGTTCAGCGTCTACTGGCAATGTTAGAAGGACAAAGGAATTTAGGAGTTTGTTTAGGCATGTGTTTAAATTACTCTTTTTTAAAAAAGAGCCTACTTATGATGTGCCTACATCATCATCTTATTTGTTTTTGCGGGATTTGCAAGAAGACTTCATCTCTCCCACCCGGAAACCTATGCCCTCATTGTGGGAGGTTGTGCGGATCCAGAATTGGCCTTTATAGCCACTTACGGATCCACTGTTAAAATTTTACCTTTGGAAGACAATCTTACTTGGCTACGAGTGATCGCCAATGAATGAATGACATCATCATCATGTTTCTGACATCTTTACCCAGGTCTGCAAAAGAAGCCCATCAGAAATCCAGGAAAGATGCTCCCAATTAGTGCAATTAGAGCTACTTACTAACTGTGATACTGACTAAAAATAAAATAGCTTTCTGTGTTCCTAATGTGGCTCAAATAATGTATTTCCTTTTTAGCAGATTTTTTTTCAAGGTAACTTTGTGTATAGTGAACATTAGTCTTCCTGATATTTATCTTGCCCTGTTGCCAATTGGGTGGATAACTGAATTAAATAGCAATACAATTGGCAATGAGAAAAAGTGAACTTCATACAGCATTTGGATTGAAATAATGATGGCAGCGTAAGACTCCCAGTGAAATCAACAGATTTTAAGAATGCTTCAGCTTTGCTGATGAATTAAATTCTGTAAAACCTTCTTACATAACCAAAACTGTAAGACAATATTTCTTATTTATTGACTACAGTCCATCCATATTATGCAATGCTTTATAACATAAAAATGTTACTTTTCTCCCACGCTAATGCAATTTATATCCCAATAAACAGTTGTGGATTTCAACTTCTTCCATCCATAACTAGCACAGCTAGTTTCAAAGGACAATAGGAGGATCCAAAATATCTAGAGGACATGGGGTTGCCTACTCCAGGAAAAAGACTAAAGTATATTTGGAATTCACCTTGACTGATATACAGAGTCCTAGTAGGGAGGACAACACTTTAGTGGTTGGTGAAAAGAAAGAAATTTATATTTATCTTTACATTGAACATGTTGTAGTTCTCCGTGCGGTCCAACAACTTATCTAGAGGATAAAGAGCTCGGCTAGCAGCATGCCAAGGTAGAAATTCCTTTTCCTTCGACAGATATCTGATAATCTCAAGTGGAATATTCTGGGGCAAATAGCCAGCCCTGTATAAAGACATTGTTATAATTATTGTTTGGGGAAAGAAGTGCCTGATGATGCTAGAAACCAAGATAGACTTGTCTACATATACATACAAGGGAAAAAGTAAGATCATTTTTTTCATGTTATATAATATTATTTTTAACATTTTCAATATGCTGTGTCTTTTAAAATGAATCCCTAAATCATAGTATCGATAATTTAAATTAAATAATGAATACATGTCTAAATGAAAGTTCATACAATTTTGTAAAATAAATGAAAGGAGTTAATTTGGGGGCAAGAGCGTTCAGGTAATCTCATTCACAATATATTATTTAATGTATTATACCAAACCATAGTTTATAATATAATTTAAACATTCACAAGTATTTGCTGCAGTAAATCTTTGCAGTTCACTGAGGTGATTAGAAGAAGCAGGCTGTAGCATTTATACTTTTTTTATGCTTAATTTAAAGGAATTTTCATCTTGTTCTTACATTCTCCAAAATTGCTTTACTGAATTGATTATGATATGTGAGAAAAGGAAAATAGTATGCATTCAGTTATTTCTCCACAATTTCATAATTATTTATGAAAACTTGATGTCCATTAAGGATATGTGATCCTCCTTTGCTATCTTTTTTTTTTTTTTTTTCATTGCATGTTGACTTCAGAGCAAAGATTCTGGGACACAGAAGCTAAATTTTCTGATATATTATTCTAGTCTTTAAGTAACTAAATTAGAGTTTTCCAATTTGAATAACAGGGAACTGTATCTTAATACCAATTATCTGTTATATTCTGAATATTCTGGGAGCTCAAGGCAGCTTACATGGGAATTTCTCTTAATTTTATATTCACAATAATCATCCTGTGAGGTAAACTGGGCTGTGAAAGAATGACAGGTCCAAAGGTATCCAGTGAGTCTTCATGGCAGATTGTAGACATAAGCCAGGTATCCCCAGCACATACTTTAACCCTTACAGGTGAAGCCAAGGGGAATGGGAAGAGGAAAGGAAAGGTGAGAAGAAAGAAGCCATATTTTCTAAGGCTGTAGAGAAAGGAACAATGTCCACTGTAAGTTATAACCAAAGTAAGCATAGAGTTTAATAATATTAAAATAAAATAACTAAAACACATGAACATTATCTAGTAGAGATGTTAGTAGATGCTTTTATAGGTTTTCATTTGAAGACTGGTAACAAAACTTTTTATGGTAAGAAATGCTTTTCTTAAAAAATGGTCCTCAAATGTCATACTTTGGCAAAAGTCAAATACAGTGGTGGCTATACATGTATGCGTAAAAACACATACATTTTGAAGCATGTCTGAAAACTTCAGAATGTTGACCCCTTTATTTTTCTAGACTGGTATGTGAGGAATAGCGCACTATTTTAAGGTATGCAAACACTAAAGGTTAGTTTATAAAATTGTTTCTTTCATTATTTCCCTAACTTATCAAGAAACAGAAAGAAACAAAAACCTATTTTCATAAAATCTTTTCTTAACAATCCTTCTTTTATAGTGGTGCTTTTCAAATGAAGAAGAGAGTAATATTTTTAGTAAGCCAATTCTGGAAGATAAGCTATACTGATGGGAAGGACCACTAATATCAAGACTTATCTGGACTTTGATGGTACTGCTGTGAGTATATGAAAATGCCAAAAGGTGAAATTGATGATTCTCTATAGCAATCAATCACTTTTTCTGTTTGGAAATTATTTTGTCAGAATCCCAGCCACTGTGAAATCAATATTAAGGAATTATGAAAAATTTCTGATGGAAGCTGATGTGACGGAAACACATCTTCAAGGCTTGCTTGAAATTCAATCTTGCTCTATGATTTTCTTTATGTAATAATTGTATAGATGCCTTTTTAAATATTCCATGTTAGGCATTGCTCAGAATAATAGAGTAATGCAGGGCTTTCCAAAGTTGATGTGTCGCTGCGGGAAAACCCGGAAGTGCCGCCATTGCAGCAGCACGCAAAAACCCGGAAGCGCTGCTGCCGCTTTCGGTTTTTGCGCGCCGCCGTGGCTGCGGCGCTTTCGGATTTTCGTGCGCCGCCATTGGTGTGTCACTGCGGAAAAACCCGGAAGCGCTGATGGCGCTTCCAGGTTTTGACGTGACAGATCTGGGCCCCACAGGTGACACACTTTTGTGTCGCGACACACAGTTTGGAAAGCTCTGGAGTAATGTATTTAAAATTTATTAGGTAGCACCACTAAAAACTATCAGGAAGGTTCTGATGGCCCATCTTCTATTTCAGAAGAAAAAGAACATTCATGTTTTTTTTAATTTGTAGAATTAAGAAAATACTGAAAAAAAATTCTGAAAACTATAATATGATTCTCAATGTTTCAAGCTGGTCACTTGGAAATTAATCTTTATGTTATTAAAATTATTAATTTTTGAATAATATAATAATTGTTTTCAATGAGTCAATTACAGTTGCATATCCAGTTTTAAAGATATATTTGTGTGTTTTGCAGCTGCATTCTGACCTTGGTTTGTTTACATATACTCAGAAACTGAACTCACAAATAGTTCCCAGAACATTGATTTTGCCCTTAGGGACAAAGTACCAAGTAGTAGTGCAATTGCCCAGGGACAGTTTTTAATCCATTCTGAATTATTTCCTCATAAATCTAACAGGAGACAAACCATCTCTGTCTGAAAAAAAAAACAGTAATGTGAAGTATCGTCAGTTGGCCACACAAGTATACCATAAATCAACAAGCCCACCACTTGTAGGAATTGGGTTTAAATCAAAATTAGAAAATCTAAGTTGGCCACAAATTGGTTGATGGTATTAAAAAAATGGGAATGAGGTGATGCAGTTGACACAGCTCTAGAAACCAATCTGTATCCTATGCTTTATATGGAAAGCATTGAACGTGAATAGCTTTTTGCTATTCATATAGTTTCTAAATGGAGGTAGGAAGCAACAATTTATATAGCCTTTGCTCATGTAGATCTGCAATTAAAAATTAAATTAAATTAAATTAAATTAAATTAAATTAAATTAAATTAAATTAAATTAAATTAAATTAAATTAAATAATTAAATTAAATCCAAGCTTGTAGCTTAATTTCTGTACAGGTTATGATATATAATGAAGTAACATATTCAATAAAATTAGGCAGTTGTACAATATTTAAATAAAAAAAATAAAAAAAATAAAATAAAATAAAATAAAATAAAATAAAATAAAATAAAATAAAATAAATAAAATAAAATAAATAAAATAAAATAAAATAAAATAATAAAATAAATAAAATAAAATAAAATAAAATAAAATAAATAAAATAAAATAATAAAATAAAATAAATAAAATAAAAAAAATAAATAAAAAAAATAAAAAATAAAAAAATAAAATATAGATCAGAGCTAAGATAATTTTAGTGTAATATCTACAATACCACAGCCTATATTCAACATGATGTGAAAGGACTCTAATAAGTACAGTCAGCTGATTTTATGTCTCACCCCTTTTACATGCTGCAACAATACATGTAAAAAAGCTGTGAGGCTTTGGTCACGCCCACCATCTTGACATATCTGTCTCTCTCATGGACACTGAATATAACGAGAGTAAGACTGATTGAAAAATAATAGGTAAACAAGGTAATTAAACTAAAGAAATAACATACATCTCTTCCTGTCTTTAAAAATCAAACTTTTGTACAGTATTTACTGGGTGTAATTTTTCTCAGCAGTGTCAACAGACATATATAATTTGTATTATCCTTCCTCGGTATATTGGTTATTTCATTATACCTAAGAAATATATAGTCCAATCAGAGTTAATATTATTATTTTGTGCAGTTCTTCAAAATATATCATTATAATGGAAGTATTTTAAAGGTAAGGGGTAAATTATAAAACTCATTTTAACCTTTGGTTTGAGAGTGATCTAGTTATCTAAAACAAACATTTGTGAGTTTATAAATTCCTTTCAGACACTCATTAAATCCACTGTGGGAGAAAGTGGAGTGCAACCTTTGTCTATGCTACCAAACACAAATTCCATGCATTTGGCTGAAAGCTCTTATACATATTCAGTGATACAGTATGTGCCTATGAGTTTTCACGTGATCAGGAAGTTTCCACATTTAAGTTATTAAACACATATTTACTCCACATACATTTCTATATCTATGTTGATAATTCTTTAAAACTGAGTTGTTTTGGAATATAAAACTAGACCAGTTTGGTCTAGTGGTTAAGGTGCTTGGCTAGAAACCAGGGGTCTGTGAGTTCTAGTCCCACGTTAGGCCTGAAAGCCGGCTGGGTGACCTTGGGCCAGTCACTCTCTCTCAGCCAACTCACCTCACAGGGTTGTTGTTGTGGGGAAAATAGGAGGAGGAAAGAGTATTAGGTATGTTCGCCACCTTGAGTTATTCATAAAGAAATAATAAAGGCAGGATAAAAAATAAATAAATAAATTTGTCAGGTATGAAAAATGATGGATTTTTCCATCATTTATAAATGATATGTATGTTGAGTGTCCATAGATTGCAGGTGAGATATCCAACTTTTATCTTTATGAAGACAGCATAGGTTGGAGTAATAAAGTTTTTAGAGTTTGATTACTGCAATAAAAAATTCTGTTTTCTTCAAACAGCTGCTTGCTAAAGCTTGAGTAGGGATTTTCCTTCCTTCCTTCCTTCCTTCCTTCCTTCCTTCCTTCCTTCCTTCCTTCCTTCCTTCCTCTTCCTTCCTTCCTTCCTTCCTTCCTTCCTTCCTTCCTTCCTTCCTTCCTTCCTTCCTTCCTTTCTTCTTGCCTCATCTCAATCTAGTTTTCTTGTTTTCTTCCCTCTTCCCTTCCCAATGTAATTACCCTTCTCCCAACTCCTTTTTTGTTGTTTCTGCTGGAAGGAGGGAGGGGACTATATATTCTCTAAGTGCATACTCTTGGGTCTCCATGTGTGACAATTATTTGTGTGTGTGAGAGAAAATGACTGGATTATGCAGATGGAAGAGACCCAACCTGAGGATAAAATATTACTAAATATATGGACATTATGTACTTCCCCCCCTCAAACTTGGAAGCAGGGAATGATATATTACAATGTTATCTCACTGAGCCAGCCTTACTACAGGCAAAGCTTGAGGCAAAAGGCATAGGTCATTTAAGGCCCAAATGGATTGTATTGCCTAATATTTTATTTAAGAATTCAGATTGCTAGGGATTAATAGCGAAGCAATATTGTTGTATGAGTTATCTATCTGTTCTCTAAACTCCTGATCTTCAACTTTGCAAACTATTTTTATGACTTTTTATCCTTTCCTGTGAACCCTGGCTTTTCCTCACAAATGGACTTTATGTAGAGTCCAACCTTGATAGCTCACTCTCTCCAATTGTCATGAATCAGATTCAGTCTTGCACATGCTGTAATAAAAAAAAGTGACCATGAAGAGGAGCCAATTAAGAACAAAGATGGATTGTATAAACAAATATTTAATATAATAAATAAATGAATTTAAAATATGTTGCTGCTATCAGTGACCATTCACATGTTTTTATCCAGGGAACGAAATCTTTAGCAGACACAGAAAACACATTCTTACACTACTGCCTCCCCCCACCCTAACACTGAAGATAATTTTTTCTGAAGCAGTTAAACTTTTTTTTTTAAAGTATCTTTCTATTTCTATCTCTCTATCACATTTCTATCCCACCACAATTTAAAAGAAGACTCCCGGCAGCTTTCATAGAATAAATAATATAGTTAAAGCATCCACGGTACAATCTAAAAACCCAACAGCCATAAACAAGAGACAAAAGCAATAAACAACATAAGCAAAACCACAATAATACCGTAAGTATAAAAACAAACAATGCATTTTTCATACAATAAACCAGATCCATTCCAAATATTTCTGAAGTTTAATTTAATATAAAATTTATCCACAGAGCTCAAATTCCTCTACTTTGTTACCATATCCTTCTCCTTGAAAGGAATTTTAACTATCTTATCATGATTTTTTCCAAGTTCTCCTATTGTTTAGCATGGCAAAAACATAAGCACCTAATGGCCTCATATAAGCTTGTTTTGTTTTTGTTTTTAATCAGGATAGGATTAAATTGCCGGGAACAATAGACAATTGTGAAGAGATTAAGTTTGCCAAAGTTAATAGAAATTGGTGCAGGTTTTTTTTAGTTATATTCCTTTATGATCAGAATTAATAAAGTACCCATGTTTTTTTCACCTCCTCACTAGAATGGAGATAAAACTTAGGAAACTAGTCCACTATGAAGATACAAACCATTCAAAATATGATAGATATCAGTATATGGGTTTTCACATTATGCACTCTTCTGGCCATAGCACCTAAGCTCAGAGTACTAGTGCTCTGTTCCTGTCAGGGAGATAACTGGCGAAGAAGGTGGAGGCTCCCTCCAGGGGGAGAAACACATGCGTAGTACTGAATTGCTTTGCTTTCCTCCCAAGAGGCTAAAGAAGGCCCCGCCCTGATTTCTTTTTTTTTTTTTAATTAAATTTTATTAAGTTTTACAATACATAATAAAATTTAAAATAGAAAAAGAAATAGAAACAGAAATACAAAATAAGAAAAAGATAAAGAAAAAGTGAAGTCAAGAAATAATAAGCAAAGAAAATATAGAAAATAGATGTCCTCCAATCTATCTTTGAACTTAAAGTACAACAATTGATTTTAAATGTTAGTCCTTCATACAGTATACAGGAACTTTTCTTTGTCATATGCCTTTTGATTTCTTTAATCCAATCTTCTAACCTTCATCTTACTGTCTCCCAATAATCCATCTTTGGCTTCCACTCCTTGAAGTAGTAGTTAAATGTTGAATGTTCATTACTACATATTTATATCTTCAATAAAGACCAATTAGTATAACAAATAAAAGCCTTATTTACTTCTAATAAACTACAATATATTCTATTCATATTATGACTCATAACCTAACATGTTATGTAACTTAATACATAATTTAGCAATTCTTATAGTGTTCATACATATATATTTCTATAATTTAATTCTAATATATATATATATCTCCATAAAAAAGGAATTCTTGAATCTCAATTATCCATCTGTAATTTCCATTCCTTGTAGTAGTGTCCATTTAAACTAAATGCATAATCTATCATATCACTTAACCTAATAGCTAATATATCAATTCTTATAATATTCATACAATACATATTGATATATATCATCCTGTAGTAACCATCATTCTAATTCCATCATATCATTATCTTCTCATAAATATATCTCTAAGGAAAACAATATTCTATAATATCAACTTGTGTTTGTATTTAGCATCTTACATTTAGAATATCACTTTTTATATATCCATACAATTTCTCATAACAATTCAAGTCCATATTTCATTAACCTTTATATCCATACAGTTTCTCATATCTTCTGTTTAGGTTATGCCAAAATCACAATACACTGTGGGAGATTCGCAATATACAGCCTGCTCTTTTCTATATCTCATATAGAATATCAGAGCAACCTTCTCTCCCTTTCCACATATTTCACAACATCCATCCAACTGTGCACCCATATTTTCACTCTGTCTCCACTGCCACAACATATCTATACCAAGATTGTAGTGTAAAGCCTTCAGAATGTTCTTCTGAACTAATATACTCAAAATTTCCTCCTTCTGTTTCTCCTCCACTTGAAAAACATTTTTCCTTTCTGTCTCCGTTTCTGTTCTCTGTTCTTTCTCTCTGTTTTGCAGAGTTACGAACAGTAATTCCAACGACCTTTGAATATTTGAAAAAGCCTCAGTAATCTCTCTTCTGAGCTCCTCAGGTACAAGTTGGAAAGCCATCTTTCCTGTGTCCTTCAAATTAAAACAACAACCCTTCTAGTCAAAACAATAATCATGTAATCTGTCCATGGAATACTACCAGCAGAATCTATTAAGCAGAACGTCGTTGTTGTTTTTTTTTTTTTTTAAAGTCAAAAGAAAAAAGAAAGTTCCAATAATCCAAAATACAGGAGAGAATAATATTTTAAACAGTTTATAGAAGGAGAAATAAAAAATATATTCCAAATGAAGCAAAATCCAACCAGGGAGGATGTAGAAAAAGACGACAAGGAAAAAAACACGTTACCCTGTGTTTTTATTCTTCAAACTGCGAGCTTTCGTTCTTCAAGCTGCAAGCTGCTTAATCCAAACAAAGAGTTTCTCAAAAAATGAATAGTCATTTAGTTTATCAAGCGAAGAATTACAAACAGAGTCTCTTAAATCCCTCTAATACAAAAGAGAAGTAAAAAAAAAAAATGCAGACGTTTCATTATGTTGCAAATATAGAGTCCATCAAACTTCCACCAGAATCAGTTATAGCAAAGAAAGCACAAAGTTAGCCAACATTTTCAACAAAGTCCAAAAAATAGATCTTAGATTTCAAAAATATTTTAATCTAAAAAAAACATTCCTAAAGTGATCTAAAAGCGGCTGGGCGCTCTTGTGTCTCTTCAAAGAGACTTGTTTCCCCTGCGAGAGCCTGATATATCTCGGCCATTGCCTTGCACTTACCCTGTTCCTTCCGCGGTGGAAAACTACAGAAAAAACAAGGGTAGGCAATCCCAATGGCCCCACGAGTAATCTTCTGGTCTCCCCTTCTCCAGGGGAAAAAAAACTTCAGTGGACCACAACTTCTGCAATCCACGCAAGCAAGGGAAATTCAGTCAGTTCTCAGCTTCTCTGAGAAATCTGACTGGTCGAGCTGGCAGCCAAGCCTGGAGTCCCGCCCCGCCCTGATTTCTTGGACCCTTTCTCTGAGCATTACTAGTTCATTTTAGTTTAGCTGGATTCTGTCTAGTAGAGTAGGACAATAAAGCACAAGAGCCTCAACTCCAAGTCTCAGCGTGTTTTCCTTCACTCGAAGTCAGGACAGTTCCTAAACCTTTGCTACTACAATCTGAGTAAGATCTCCTTACCTATCCTCAGTCTCTCTAGTGGCATTCATTAATAAACTCAATGTCATGCACACGTTCCTATCAGTAGGGCCAAACTGGAATGTTACTTCCAAGATCAAAAGACAGGAAGGCAGATACCAAATAATATTATTTACAATTATTCAAACAGTTAAAGGAATTGGAAACTAATGTTAGGTATTGAATTATGTGCAGTAGAGATTAAGGAACTAAGAAGAAACACTAATTAAAAGAGGTAGTACAACTGAAAATGGATGGGATGGGAAAAGAAAGTTGGAAAACCGAACTGAAGGAGGATCAAGCAAGAAAGGACATGAGGTTATTAAAAATAAATAAATCAGTTTGTTGTTCATAAAAGAAAATGCTGCCATGTACTTAATCACAGAAAAAAGGTTCTTGGATGACAATGAAGTATGACTGAAGTATATCCTCCATAATCTTGCCATCTGTCCAAAAAGCGATGATGAAAGCAGCTAAAGTAAGGATCATTCTGATTTATGGATAGCTTTGGTCAATCATCCCATATCCAATCAAGATGAGTGCAACTGAAAAGTGCTATTTAAAACCCACTCACCCCCCTTAGCAGGCTGTGTAATACCCCATCCTTTTCAATGAGCCAGGTTCCAAAAATACATTTTGAAGTGAAACAATGTAGATGATTTTGCATTGAAGCCTGGACAAGTAAGAGGTATGTATGTATGTATGTATGTATGTATGTATGTATGTATTTATTTAAATTTTTTGGCCGCTCAACTCCAGTAGACTCCTATTCTGCTTTAGAAATTTCAACTAATACAGCAACAGATTCCATTTTTTCCAGTATAGCTGATTAGCCAGTGAGGTACTATTTATCTTTTATCAGTTAAAGAAAGCAATGGAAAATAAGAAAAATTGTGAGAAAACCATATATATAAATGTATGAAGGTATCTACATCCATATGTTCTAGTATAATGGGCATAGTATTTCAGGCCTCTAGGAAATTAACAGCCCAGGTAAACTATGCCACTTCTCCTGCCCAGAAGAGCTCACAGGCAATAATAAAATTTTACAGGCAACAGGGGGCCAATTATATCCCAGCAGCAATTAAACTGTTTATGGCCAAAGCAGTTGCCCAACTACTATATGGGATACAACTTGGCCCATACACAAACCTAAGGGCTTATGAAACCATCCAATCAAATTTCCTTAGGTCTTTGTTTGTTACCTCAAAATGCACCCCCAATGCAGTTTTGAGGCTTGAAGCTCACGTGCCAAGTATTAAGGCTCAGGCCTGGATCAGGATTTTAACTTCAGGACTCAAAATTATGTCCAAGCCTACAGGCCTGATGCCTTTGCTGTTGTCAGACAGCTACCAATCTTACTGGCACTGCACTTGTACAAAAGAATTTTGTAGTCTTGGCCTCTCTCCTGAATATTTAGGCCAACTAACTCTGGAGAAGGCCAAATCAATAGTAAAAGAAAGAATTAGGGACATTGATCGCCAAATTGATATTACCAGTGCTCCCAAATTCTATCGCCAAATTCTAGATAGCCGCAAACCCTCTACTGCAGGGTATCTATACAATCTCTCCTTAAGCAAATATAGATGGGCCTTTTCCAGAGCCTGCTTTGATGCCCTTCCTTCAGCACTTCTGGCAGGAAGATTTCATGGGACTCCTTATTCACAGAGACTTTGCCCTTGTGGATCCAGGGAGGTAGAAACTCTTGCCCATGTCCTCATACAGTGTCCTTTTTATGATGCCCCAAGACATGCTCTGATCTCCCCAATTATTTCTAAATTTGTGGTCACACTGATAGATTTTACATTCATTTCTTTTTAAGGGATGCTGATCCTACGCTCACATACCTGGTGGCCAAATATTTTTATCAAGCTATAGAATTACGCAAAATTTTTAATAAGATATATTGTTTTACTATTTTATTGTTTTCCTTTTTCCTGACAATGAATTGTTGAATTAAACTATTTTCTTTTATTGTGAAGGCTGGTCAAAGACCGTAATAAAATCATTAATTAATTAATTAATTAATTAATTAATTAATTAATTCTAATATAATTTATGCTAATAGTGACTCTGTCAGATAGAGATCTTTCCATCATTTGCTATTTGATCCTTCTAGCTCAGGGGTGGGCAACATCAGGCCCGTGGGCCATATAAAGCCCGCGGGGCTCCCGCCTAAGGCCTGCGGGGCTCCTGCCTGCAAACCCCACCCCTTCCACGAGATTGTCTCCCGCCCACAAACCCCACCCCCCAGTGCTTGTGATTGGCTTCCGCCCGCAAACTCTGGCCCCCGGTCCACAGAAATCCCAGAAACCCCGCCCCCCCGGTCCCCAGTTATAAATATCCAAATGGCCCTTGGCAGAAAAAAGGTTCCCCACCCCTGTTCTAGCTGGAGATCTTAGGAAAGTAATATAGGACCTATAATATATACAAACCATGTGCTTTACTACTAAGCTATCATCCTCTCTGAGGAATGCTTTATTTACCAGCTTCCTCTAGGTATGGGAATGCATGAAGCATCTCATCCAACTCAACTGTACATTCATCAAATCGTAAACTGCCAGATAGGTTGCTGAAATATTGATGCAATTTAATTTTCAGATACTAATATGCAAATGAACATTATGTCTTTAAGAAAAGTTACATGTTACCAGTATTAAACTAAAAATGTATTAAAATTGACAAATCTGCCATGTAAAAATCAACTGTTACCAACTACACAATTTCCAATACTTGCAGAACAATTGGGTTCTGTGTCTGCTGATTGCATTAGAAAGTCACTGAGAAACAGTTTGTTCACATTTAATGGAAGAAGTTATGAAATAACAGTGCTTACTAAATTAAGGCTATATAGAATTTTAAAATATCCCTTAGGGCATATTTTTATTAACATAACGTACATTTAGGAGAGCATTAAGTTGCATATTAAGAAGATAATGCATACCTTGTGATGTAGAAAAAGTATATGAATTTTAAAATAAATATTCTATGCTTCAAAACAAAAATAAAATAAAACTTCAAATATTTTATCCTCTGGCTAACGTATTTACAATTTTCTCTGTAAAGAGAGACTAACATTTAATGTTCAAGTATATTTTAATGACAGCTAACATTTTTTTTAAAAAGTAGAAAATTGTATTGAAGAGCAGTATTAATTTTTGCTTTTAGTAACTTCATCAGTATTCAAAGATCTGAAGGCCAAAGGAGTAAAAAGCCATTATGTTTAGTTTTTAATATAATAGAGCACAGAAAATGTACTTGTTCTCTTTTATTTTTTAAAAAATATTTCATGCAATACATCTGCAGATAGCATACTAAAGTTTGGTAAAATAAACTAGGTGCTTCATTAAAAGGGAAAAAAAGGAAATCTCCTTTTGGTGCCAAAATAAGCCTTTTCTATAATTTTTGATCAACGTATCACTTTGTAAGTATTACAACAAGTAGTTTCATATTTGACATTTCTTGTTTATATAAACTCTTAAGCATGGAGTCAAAAAAGTGACCTAAGAATTTTTTCCCCTTTCTCTTAAAGGTAGGAGTCATCCCAAAACACTGATTGGCAGGAAATTCCATACATATAAAAGGAAGCACATTTTTATATAAAGTGTCAGATTCAGGGAGGATAAGTCTATAAACAGTTATTGGACATGAAAATTATGCAGAATGGAACATAGTATGTTATGGAACACTTGCTCATGAGAAGCGAAAAGCATTGCAATGCGTTATTACTTTCAAGTCCTGCTTGTAGGCTTGCTTGAAACAACTGGCTGGTTGCTATGGTAAAGAAAATGCTTTAATCCAGCAGGACTCTTCTATTGCTAAGGTGAGTGCCCTTTAGTGCCGTGAATATGATAGTAGGGATCAAAGGAAGGTGGGCAATAATAGTGCCACTTACATGTGTCCTCTCTTTCTATGCTGGCCAGTAGACTTGCTGCTTCTCCTAACTTTTTTCTCCTACTCATGTTTTTGTTGTTCATGATGTTTCCTTTTTCTTTTTTCCTTATATCTTTTTCTCTTCGGCTAGGAAATTTTAGGTGCTTATTTACAGGTTTATGATGCAAACTTTGATCACCAACATTACAATAGCTATCTACTTTCATAAATTATATGTAATACAATTTATATTGTTATATTGTTAGCAATTGTTAAGTTGCAATTATTACTATGCAAAAACGGCCACTTCTAAAATTGGTTTAAAGATCTGCATGTACATTCATACCATTCTGGACTGGGTGAAAATATACAGTATGTATATATTTTACTGTAAAATAAGTCATTTTATCTATAACAGGGCAGAAAAAAATTCTGAAGCATGAAGAGTTTTATTACTAGTAATGGCATGTTGCTCAAGGATCACTTTGAAAGGAAAATAGTTCATTAGTAAAATGGGAACAGATTATTAATCTCCAAAGTACTAAACTGCCCTTAAAGAAAATCAAGTATCTGCATTCAGAAATACTCTCAGGCTTTTACTAGTCAGAAATAGTGAATGCAGTGCTGAGAATCTTTTTGCAGTGTATCATGAAAAGACAGAAAACTGAAGAAATGCGATGAAGTTTGAAACAGTTCTAAAGTAGCTTCAACTTCAAACACACTATGAAGGGAAATATATGAGGGCTATAGGGATATGCATTAAGATAGATTATCTACAGAAAAACATACCTGGCTAAATTGAATGCATCATCGATCAAACCTGCACGATTACTGACAGAGATTACCTATGAGAGTAAAGGAGAAAAATTGAAGACTCTAGGATGATAAGAAACTGGAAGTATTTCATATATCAAAACAAATTTCAGGCAATATAATGAAATGAGCTTACCTTATGGTTTCTTATTAGTTGGTCAATTATCAATCTCCAGTTTCTAATGTCATAGTTAACCCTAAAATAGCCAGCTTGATTGATGTTTCCAAGCAGCCAGGTACCTCCATTAAGATACGCAATCCTATGATGTTCTGTAAACAAGTAGAGTGGTAAAAGGAATGCAAATTATTGTTCAGAATATTTTATATTTTAAAAAAACTACAAGGTATTCCATAGCAAACAAAATAGTCCACTCTTTTATAGGAGCTGTTGGTGTCACTGTTGGTGGATTTCGGCGCTGCCGCTGGTTCTCAGGAAGGAGGGAGCACATTCCAAGGAGATAAGAGGACTCACAGTCTGGAGAGCGTTGGTGGGAGAACAAAGAGGTTCAGGGTAGCCCCGCCCTAGAGTCTCCCAGGTTATTTCCCCTTAGGTTGGTTAGAGTAGCTTCAGTCTGGCAAGATTCTGTCTGTACGGTGAGAGCAAATAAAGAACTGGAGATTCGAATGCACTGACATGTCGTTGTTCTTGGGCTGGCCCTGCACTATAGTCTCTGATCTAATAATGAATCAGTCAAACACAGCTGTAAAATCCCCCAGTTTACAGAAAAATATAATTATAAGACAAGATCCTTAATCTTATAATGTCCTTCCTTATTAATTCTATCTTCCATCTGGATATATAATTATTTATTACATGTACTGTATAATTGATGTTTTATATTTTATATTCTATTTTAATTTATTTTACTGTAAACCGCCCAGAGTCCCCTGTTGGGGGAGATGGGCGGTCATATAAAATAAATAAATAAATAAATAAATAAATAAATAAATAAATAAATAATAATGATGTATATTGCTATAGAATGTGATTATCATGCATATCTTTGATAAAAAACTAAAGTTCATTATTAGATGCTTCATTTTTCTTTTAAGATGATACCAACTTGGTTTTTATGCAGATTAATTTCTAACTAGAGTGGCTGGATTTAGTACAATTTAGGACCAATTTTTAACATTCAGCCAAGATGTGATAAAGACTTTATAAGATAAAGTCCTATTTATTCATGTGCTGAATATTATTTTACTAATGCATCCCCTAATGATGACATGTAGCATTATCACATCATGGTGCTAGCCAGTTCTCAGAATTTTTCACAGAGGTGGTAGAAATGAAGTATTTTCATTGCAGAGATTATGCACAAATAATATTTATCACCCGAAACTAGAAGAGCCAAAGCTCATCTCATGATGATTTCATTACAGTGAATGTAACAATGAACAAAGGAATCAAGCCAGAGACATCAATGCTTGTTCAACAGTACGAATCACAGGCTAAGGCTGAAATATAACAACAGGCCTAGATTATAAACGAGATGGAGTCATATTTATGATTTTTTATAAAGATTACACTTGTGTATATCACAAGTACTCTATATATAATCACTTCTCTGAGCATTCACTACATGCTTTCCCAGAATTTTTGAAAGGTAAGTAAGAAGCAATTTTGCAGGAGGATTTTGAACACATCCCTTGATTCAGCTCTTCCCTTGATTCAGCTGACTTCTAGCAATATGGAACAACATCCTCCCATTTATTATTGTTAGTGATTAACAAAGCAGTGGTGAATTATTTCTCACTTTTAACATTATGGTCCAAAGGAATCTAGCAGAGTTATCAACTAATTTTTTTGCATGGGCAATAGTAACTTAAAGCAGAAAAGTACTGGCTTCTGTATGGTGGGTGTATGTGGGAGGTCAAACATAAAAAACAAGAGACTTTCTTGTGAAATGGTTCAATTTTTAAATTATTATTTGTGATATTTTAAAACTAGAAAAAAGTTCAGAGTTGGACTTTTATAGTTGGATGGCTCTGTAAGTGGCATGTAGCTAAAGGAGATAAACAGTTCCCCACCCCAGGATCTGCTATAAAGAGGTTGGGATGCAGTAAAACCGCCCAGAGTCCCCCTTGGGGGAGTTTGGCGGTGATAAATCCAATAAATAAATAAATAAATAAATAAACAAATAAATAAATAAATAAATAAATAAATGTCAGAAATTGTTTTATGACTATTATTGCTCTGCTGTTGAGCAATTAACTATTTCCCTGCTTACAAAATAATGCTTCTTCTGAAGTCAATGTGCCTGTCTTAAGCTATTATTATGTTTGAGTTATAACTAAATTCCCCATAGAATTAATCAAGGGTCTCAGGAAACAAATAACTGGCAATCTCTCATGGCTAGCAAAATGTTGATCATAACCTTAGGTCTTTCCCTCTGGAAATCTGCACAGATTTCCCTCAAACCATAGTCCTTCTCCCACTTTGCTAATTCTCATTCACCAAGGATTCTCATTTACTTGAGTGATCTTAAAACCATCCCAGGACCTGCATATCTTCAGCAGTCTGAGATTGCCTAAATCCAACTTTGCTCACCAACCATCTTTTCTCACTCCATTACTGAGCCCAACAAGGACTCTAAGCACTTCCTGCAAGCTCCTTAAAAAAGTAAAGGTTCCCCCCGCACAGTTGTGCAGTCGTGTCCGACTCTAGGGGCCGGTGCTCATCTCCGTTAGCCGAAAAGCCAGTGCTGTCCGAATATGCTTCCGCAGTCATGTGGACGGCATGACGTGCACGGAATGCTGTTACCTTCCCACCGAAGTGGTACCTATTAATCTACTTGCATTTGCATGCTTTCAAATTGCTAGGTTGGCAAGAGCTGGGGCTAGTGCGGGAGCTCACTCCGTCACGCGGGACTAGGGATTTGAACCTACGAACTTGCAATCCTCTGATTGACAAGCCTGGCATCTTACCCGCTGAGCCACCACGCCCCCTTAGTCCTTAAGTTAACCCCTTAAGCTCCTTAGTCCATTGCAATTTACTCCTGCCCATCTCCATGAGATCTCTCTGTGTCTGGTATGAAAACCTTATCTGTTTCATTACCATATCAGTTACAAGTAAGTCTGTATGTCTAGGAGATCACAAAACAGGATGACATGTTTACCTGCTTAATTTTGTCACATATTTACAAGAATGTCATTAAGAGATAGAATTACCATGGCAGTATAAATAATCTTCCTATTATAAATAGACTATTACGTAATTCCATGTGCATGAAATGTTAAAAGTAAATTATTGATTTCTTAGCTATCCTGAGGAAAACAAATGGTTCTGACATTTTATATGGCTTTTTTATTTCAGTCAAAATGAAATTGTTAATTTAGTGTGAATGGATGTATAGTCAGGGTCACTCATGAACAAAGTGATGCATCTGAAAAAAAATTGTATCTATAGGACTCTTACTGTATAAACCTACTGAAGTTGGGGAACGAGACATTAAAGTGAATGTTAGGATCTACTGGATTTTGAATGTACTTCTGTACATAATGCTCTGATTCATATGATTGTTTTTACATGTGATAATTGTAAAACATAACACAAACACTGGTTTAAATTTCAGAGGAAAAACCCTACGGTACCTTTTTTAGAAATCTGTGTTCTAAATTAAATAGCAACAACAAGACTCATTGTAAAAAGGCCTGTTATGAATACAAACATCATGTTACTGCGACTTAGGATTTTACTTCTGCCATGTCTATTAACTCTGCTTGTCACAAGCCAGTTGTGAAGCACACAAATGGCAATCATGTGACCATGGGATGCTGCGATGGTAATAAAAGCAAGGATTGGTCACAAAGCTATTTTTTTACACTGTCATAACTTCAAACAGTCACTAAATGAGGCAGTCAGTAAGTGAAGACTACCTGTATAACATTTGTTTTGCTACTATAGTGCAATTTTTAATCAAAATGCTATAATTTATAATACTTAAAGAAAAAGGAGGCAAATAATTCTAGCCATCTTGATCCCTAGAGTACAGCTGAGATTAAATCATTTCTTGAGATATTTTAAACATAAAATTATTCCAAACTGTTTAAGTAAGCTTGAAGGGTTATAAAATATGTTTGATGTGCAAATATAATATATAACAAATGCTGTATTTTAAGTACAGTTCAACAGCATGCAACTGAGTCACTACCTACACCAGGGCTTTCCAAAGTTTTCCCGTTGGTGTGCCGCCATTGCGGTAGCGCGCAAAAACCCGGAAGCGCTGCTGCCGTTGGTGTGTCGCCGCGGGAAAACCGGGTTGTGTGGTGACACACCAGACTGTGTGTGGCGACACACTTTTGTGTCGCAACACACAGTTTGGAAAGCTCTGACCTACACACTTACCAATTTCAAATGTATCTGTTATACTGTATTCTGCTACATTTTAAAGAGTTTACTATATCTACATATCACAATATACTGTAAATGTACACTAATACAGTTACATCTTCCATATCTATGTATCTTCTTTCATGATAACTTCAGAAAAGGTTGGATTGGGATGCCTTGCTAATATGCTAATTTTTCCATCCATACAAATATGTTTGTGGACCATCTTCATGGACCCAAAATATGATACAACATGCATGATATATAAGAACTTATAATTTCACTTATTAGAAAGTTTGTACTCTTCAGCATGCTTCTGCATTAATAGGAGAAGAGTTCTCTGTGTTATATCTATGTCAGCCCAATTAGGTAGACCAGACTAGGAAATGAACTACACTGGAAAGCTAAAACTACTTTTATTGAGATTGGCTATAATAACAGAATCTTGAAAGTCTGATTCTGCTATATCTCCTCCGCCTTATACTCCAGTGACTCAGGATGGTGTCTGGCTCAGATACTTCTGAATGTTATCTCATTCCTTTGGACTTAAAAAATGTTTCAGCTCCTTTAGCCTAGGTAATGGTTCTTGCATATTTCCATCAAATCATCTTCCTTATACTCTATAATCTACTAGGGCTGCATGCATTTTGAAGATGATTTGGAATAACTCTTTGGACCTTATTTGAGCATGAGTGCAATACTTCTCTGCTATTCATTACCATGAGCCTGGAAAAAAATATAGCTGCTTTAAGATCCTCATTAAAGTTAATGCATGGATTTTTTAAGCATTTCCTTAAGCCTGAAAATGTTTAACTATTTTAATGAATTAGTACTGCACTTGTGTGAGGTCCAAAGTGTTAATACTTTATTTATAAAGCTTGCAAACAAATGTCTTCAAAGCCTGAATTATTTCATCACAAAGGTTGCTGCTTCATAATTCAAAATCTGAAAAATACAAAATGAAATGTGGGTGATCAGAAAAAAGCAAGTATCTTTCTTGATGACGGAGCTTTTGCCAGTTGTATGCGCAGCAGTACGTTTATTAAAACCAAGAGCAGCATTAACTCTTTCTCTCATTTAGGGCCCAATAAATACAGTGAATTGAAAAAGTGGGCTTTGAGGATAACTTTCACATGATAAGATATTTGGATGGGGCTGGGGGTATCAATGTAGTAGCAGCAGCAGCAAAAAAAAAGACATTGCTCCTCTAAATGCTGATTAAATAATGTTAAACTCTCACGAGAAGGATTTTACTGGGATTAATACTAAAAATAATTACTAACTCCTTCTATTCAGTCTGTCATAATTGCAATGTTTTGTTGTTTATGTCAAAGCCACAAACTTGGCATCACTGTATTTTGAGAAATAGCAGTAAGTATTACTATTCAAAAACATATTTATTTCTTATATCAATTTATATGGCCTCCATCTTGCAAATTGCAACTTTGGGCAGTGAACAAAGATTTAAAAACCAACATAACAAGAAAAAAAACACAAATAATAACAAAGATAATATAGTAACAACACATTGGCACCCAAGAATAATGTAACTCAACTCATATAATAGCAATCACACTAGGAAAAATAAATTTACCTTGATGGGCTCTCCCAACCTCCAGACCCCATACCCAAGGAAACATCCAAATATCTATTTTGTGCTTCCCAACAGAATAATTCAATAGACAAGAATGAACTTAATATTCATAATGGCATTCATGTCAGAGATGATTCCAAGATATCTATTATATAACTGATTTAAAAAAAACCCAACAACAGTATTTTTTAATGGTTTCCATTAAATTTTAAGAAAAACACATTATATACTATTATTTCTCAGTTAAGGGCATGTTTAGTTTGACCTATGTCTACAAAGGAGGACAGGAATCTTTCCGTGTTATACTAGTTCAAATGAGTGGGTAGTTATTGTAAAGGGTATCTGATAAAATGTTTTTTGTGAAGGTCCATATTACTACTAGCATTTGACGTCTATGCTTTTTGAGGTCTACAATTTCTTTCACCATGCAATTTCTATCATATTTCAGTGATGTAGTTACATCACAGCAACCATGTGCAATTTCTCTATAAAAATATCTTAGGTATTTTTGAAGTACTATGAAGTAGCTGCTGTTAATGTTTCTTTTGCCTAAAATATTTATTCTAGGTAGAAAATCCTTGAAAGTATTATTCTGCTTTTTTAAAAAAATCTATCACTCCCTTGCAAATATTACATCTTATTTGGCTAATGTAGACACGTTGCGTATTATTATGAACAGAGGCAGCTGCTCAGGGTGGCTGCTTGGGCAATTGATCCTCCTTCCTACTGTTGGACAAATAACGTGCAGACACCCTGTAGAGCTCTTAATGAGCTCTATTTTTCTCCCTAGCCCCAGGTTCTACAGCTCATGATACTGTTAAAAACCCTTTCCCCCTTTGCTTGCTATTCTAATGCTGAATAAGGCAAGGGGATTGTTTTTTACTTGACACAGGATTAGTTAAGTAGGAGTAGATAAGGATGGTGGACAACATTTCCATTCTCTTATTATATATACAACATAGGAATCTATTTTGGACCCCTGCCACTGTTGCAGATCACATATATGCAGAGAAAAGGGAGGACTACTGGCAGCTGAGACAAGATGCTTCTGACTAATTGAAAGGTCTTTCACTCCAGCAGGCCATGCTCAGAGCCAACAAATCACTAATGAGAGAAGTTTTCAGAAGGCATAATTTGATCCACTTTATTTTCTAAGAGAAAGAATTTGTACTGTTCGAGCTCACGGATAGGGCTTGCTATCAGCAAGGCTTGGTATCTCTGCATCTTTTGAAACACAAAATGATACAAAGTCTGAAAGTATTTTTGCTTGTTTGTTTGCTTTCCCTCTGCCTCTCTTCCTTCTTCTCTTCCTATTACCTCAGCTGGTTCTGCAATTTTATTTGTTCAAAGCTGAAAGGAGGCTCACTAAGCAAACACATAAACAAAAGATTTAGAATGATTAGCAAAAAAGATGATTTTTTTCCACCTCTGGGGAAAAAGGGGAATCTTTTCAAGCAGCTATCAAAAGATTCCCATGATACAAATTTTCCTTCTCATGTTCTTAAAAAAAAAAGAAAAACGTTTTGATCTCTTCTTGACCCTTTCTTAGTGTACTGTTTTCACTATCCAGCAATCATCCTCTCCATTGTTATCAGTGGGTTTTTTTAAAAAAAAATCAACTCTGGTGTACTTTTTAAAATAAGGTCCTACAGGGCAAGCATTTTTGGGGTCCCCATAACTTTCTGCTCTCACACACTGTGAATCTAATGCAAAACTATTTCAAATTTGGACATTTAACATAGAGCAGAATAACCCTATACACACAATGATGTGGAGTTATGAAGGTTACACACATCGTCACTATTTTCATCATCATCATAATGCGCAGAAGAATTTTTTTTAAAGTGGAAAATAGAAAATACATTTTTTTTTCAGTATTATTTCCTGGGCTCTATATCTCTACTCTGAAGTAAATTTTAATAATCAGCCTAGTAAATTTTCATTTGAAATTGCATATTACATCAGAATAAAAGAACTGAATGATAAGTGTGAATATTATCTCTCACTTTAAATCGGCTTCACTTTGATGCAGCATCAGAGTTTTCCCTTTTCAAAAGCAATCATACAATAAAGCACCTGAATACTGCTTATAGTTAGTGAAAATCCTGATCTATAATTATTTAGAAGGGAATTCACAGTATTACATTTAAAAGAGCAAAAGAATACATGCACTTTAAGGGACTTAATAGGTTATCTGGTCTAAATCCACCAAACTATCCCCAACAAATGACCATCCAGCCCATTGGAAAAGCTTCAGCAACAAAAGTCCACCACTTTTCTAGGAAGACTGCCCCACTGCTTAATAGCAATTACCATTAGGAAACTCTTCCTGATATTCAGCCTGAACCTCCCCTGCTCTCAGTTCCAAGAGAAAATAGGTCCTTCCCCTCTTGCATGTTACAGTGCAAGGTATTTGTAGACTGCTATTAGGGCAGTGCAATGCTTCAGATTTGCTCTGAAAAACTTCCTTTGGAACACATGGGAGCATGAAAGTAGCATCTGTTAGGGATTCAGTAATACAACCATACTGCAGTCATGAGATCCTGGAAACATATCCAGTTGCTTTAATGACAGATATTACATTCATGCTCCCTTTGTTTTCTGAAGCATGTTTTCCAAACTGAATCCAAAGTAGTACAAAGCCTTGTTACAACTTTCCCCTTTTCTGTTTTTGCAAGCTAAACATGTCCAACTTCTTTGAACCATTCCTCATAGGGCTTAGTTTCTGGGCCCTGTATCATCCTCATAGTACTTCTCTAAACACGCTCCAGTTTCTCTATAACCCTTTAAATGTGTGGTGCCAGAACTGGATATTGTACTGCAAGCAGAGTCTAAGCAGTGCAGTGTACACTAGAACTATTCCTTTCTGTGACATAGACATAATGCTTCTCTTAAAGTAGCGCAAGACTGCTTGGTCTTTCTGCCACAGCATCAGAGTGCTTGCTTACATTCAACTCTTGCTCCACTAGTACTTTTAGATCCTTGACACACACACACAAACACACACACACACACACACTGTTGCTGAGCAGGTCTTTCCAATCCTGCACCTATGCATTTTGTTGGTTACTACTCAGATATAGATCATTCTGTTGGATTTGGCCCAATTTTCAAGCTTGTTGAGGTCATTTGAAGGTATGATTTTTCTGTTAATATTCAACCCAGTAACTTGGTGTCATATACAGACTGAATAAATTTCCATTTTATTCCAAACTTTAGATCTGTATTTTCCAACTTTGGCAACTTCCAGACTTGTGGACTTCACCTCCCAGAATCCACCTGCCAGCATGAACATGAATGAAAATTCTGGGAGGTAAAGTTCACATATCTGAAAGATACCCCAGGTGGAAAACACTAGGTCATTTATAAAGATGTTGAATAGCATTGGGGACTCCATTTGATACCTCCCTCCAGGTCGATGCAAAGCCATTTACAAATATTTTTTGGATGTGTCTGTATAATTAGTTACAAATCCACTGATTGTAGGATCATCTATCCATCTTGTTCTCAGGGTATCATGAGTTACCTTATCAAATACTTTACTGACATTAAGGTATGCTACAATTACAGCATTCCTTTGACCTGCTTATGTCAAAAGGCATTTCAGAATGAATAATGGACTATAAACTGTAAAAATCAGTAGTAACCAACTATAGGGCACAGTCACTTGTATCAGCAAAAATCCAGCAGGTAATAGATACAGCACATTCCTACCCTCTCTGTTGGATTTCTGGTGTTTTTTTTTCCAGGGAAGAATAGGTTTAAAGTAGATTTTAAGATGCTGTAATCTGATACTTTCCTTATTTTGGGTGGATATTATTAGGCTGTTGTAGACATGTACCAAGTTCTGATAATGATGAAAGCCTTCAGTTCTTCTTCAATTCTTGGATCATATATTTTTGAGACAAATTATCATCATCGTCAGAAGAAGAAGGAGCAGCAATATTTCTAAATTTGTAAACTTTAAGCTACTTTATATCAAGTAGACCAAAAGCACTATATCAGATAAAAACAGGTCAGATGCTCCAATAAAAAAATAAGATAATCAGTTAAGGTTTCATTTAATTTGACTATCTGTGGGTTTCAAGATGCCAAAGTCTAAGTCAGCATTCCCAAATCAGTCAGCAGGAGTGCCACGACTATTGTAGCTATTGTTTCATTAAGACATACTGTACATACTAGGGCAGAGGTAAGTTTGATTAGGTTATTCTTGCATCAAACTTTTCAGAAGAAAGCAATTTCCCCAAATATTCTTTTGTTATGAATCTTTTGAATGCAAGGGCCTTCTAGAAATATGAGCATGATATCTTGCATATATCTACTATACATTGCTCTTAGGATTCCCTCCTTTGCTTCTAGTGACTTGCCTTGCAAAATTAATCCCTCAGCTACTAACAATCCGCTGAGCTTCTCAAATTTAACTAGCTTGGATCAGCCAGGCATTCTTGACATTCATGCACATTAGCCAGCCATTCACAGCTAATGTGCATACCATACATATCCCTGCACACTATTTGAAATACACTGACTAGAATCTAATACCACCATTGCTACTGATTTTTATTGTTTAAATTCTTGTGATTCCATGATTCTGGCACCATTCAATCCTCTCTCACCCACCCATGCTGTCTGCATATTGATTAGCATATAAATGAAGTGAAATGGAATTGCTCATGAATAAATACGGCTTTCAAAATGAATTAACTTTATTCCCAGGTTGGTAATTTTTGATATACTTTCTCAGAAATATATGTAATAGTTTATCAGTGACTGCTAGCTATTATTGGCTTACTTTTTGGTGATAGGATCAGTGAATTTGAATACAAAGAATAAATCTAAAGAATTGGTTTAAGCAAACGAAGGTGTACTCACACAGCCCCTCTCTCTTAAACGCACACACACTACTAAAAAAACAGTATGGCTTCAACATCTAGCCTTGAACCAGCAAGATATCTGAATGGCTTAATAATCTGAGCCACCTATGTCTGAAGCCAAAAACCTACTTTATGATAATTATGCTTATATAAAAGAACAAACACTCTATATATAACTTTCTAGACCACCAAGTCCTAAGATATTACAACTAATCAAATGTTAAAGAGCAAAAGGAAAAAAAAAACAAGTTTTTGACTGCTTCCTTTCATACAATTTCACCAAAGAATAACATTGTTATAAATTCTCTATGAAATTGGTTCATTTTATCCTCTTTTTCCAGCTATGGCAAGGACTTCTCTTTCCCTTTTTATATCTTGCCATTCAAATGGACTGGACTGCCAATTCAGAAATTATCTACTGTATGCTTAGGAGCAAAAGTGAGAAAAACACCTAAGAGAAATGGCATATGTAACACCTATTAGATAAGTTTCCTGTCTTCTTCATTCCAATTCCAAAGCAGTTTACTGAGGCTCCAAATGACTTGGAGGTAATTTCCTATTACAATTGTATGAAAAACTAAAAAAGGATGGTGGTGGCGGAAGAAGCTTAAAAAGCCAAGACCAAAAGAAACTCTCCCTATAACTTCTTTATAATTTTCTTGGGTTAATTATGGGATTAAATCAGCATTTAAATTTAAATTTTACACTGTCTATAAGCTACATATATTCTTTTATAATTTTAACACATGTATTCAATTATTTTATATCTGAAGGCAAATTAATATTTTGGACTATCTTGGGTAATCAAAAGGTTATTCCGTAATATTCTCACTTTTTTCCTATTTTCATTATGGGGGAAAAACCTGAAATTCCTTTTTTACAATTCCTTTTTCAGAAACCAAATCTATGTTTAGCAACACTAATCACTTTTCTAAGATCAATTGTGAAAAAATAGTTCAGAAAAACACATGAATACTTTATGAGCTTCTACAGGGAGGAAAGTTTATTTTTACCTGATTTGTTAGACACCCATATAATTGCCTCTGATGAGATGTGGCTCGTATTTCCTACTGCAATTGTTAATGGAATCTGCCACAAGTAGCTGCAAGACAAAGGAGGGTGTTCTAAGAATAAAAATACTGAACTGATTCTTCTCACTCAACAGCAATCAGGGATTATATCAAAGGAATCAAACATTTTCAGTAAGAGAGCAAATATTTTGATTCTAACATGTTACCTTGATTCTAAAAACAATTGGCAATTGGCAACAAAGTAGTGAGACAGTCATTCATCTTTCAAAAATTGTATTTTATTTATTTGTTTGTTTGTTTGTTATTTAAATTTATATCACCGCCCATCTCCCCCAATGGGGAACTCTGGGCAGTTTACAATAAAATCAATAGATAAAAACATATAATATAAAATTACAATCATATTAATGCTATATATTCTACAATATAAATAGAAAAAATAATATTATAAAAGGGAGTGGGACTTGCTCTCTGTTTATATATCGTGGCTTGTCCTGCTTGCATTGGTGGGGGTGTTGTTCTCTCCTTGGGAGTTCCTTGATTGGGCTGTGGTTTGCTGTTTGGTTGATTGACTAAGTTAATCTTAAATTAATCTTAAATTTTTAATCTTAAGATTGACTAAGTTAATAACTTAGTCAATCAACCAAACAGCAAACAACAGCCCAATCAAGGAACTCCCAAGGAGAGAACAACACCTCCACCAACACAAGCAGGACAAGCCAGGATATATAAACAGAGAGCAAGTTCAACTCCCTTTTTGCACTGAAGATGTTGCCTAGTCTGGCAATGAAACGTCTGCAAGAAAACAACAAGGCTCAGGGAGCACGAAGGACTCCACAACCCTGAGCTACAAATATTCTCTTCGATTGGTAACATTTTGCGCTCTCTCTCTCTCTCTCTCTCACACACACACACACACATACACACACACCATTGAGGGGCTCTGAAACTGCAGTGGTTTTGCCTGCAATGGATACCTAAATGAAAGATTCTTCAAAAAAATGCTATATGCAAGAGAGCTACTGAAAGTAGACTGGATGAAAGAGTGATAAAAGTGGAACATGTTGAAAGCTGAGTTTTACAGCATTATGCATGATGACCAGACTACACAGCTGGGCATATGATAATGCTGATAGTTGGGGCAATTAATTTCAGGCTTTCATGTGTATTTGTGTATCTCATAAGTTATTTATGAATAGGGTCTATAGACTACTAAAGAAATATTAAACTTTACCACATTTTGTTCTCAAGTATTCAATATACCAATGAAATTAGCGGCAGCATTTTCTAAAGAATAATTGCACAGTGCTATAACAAATTAAATTAATTGCCTTTATTGTTTCCTCATCTATTTTTAAAAGATAAACATTTGCATTTAATTCATTATTTTCATTATTTTTTTAGACTAAAAATTAAATGTTCATTGCTATAAATGATCAGCACTTTTGCACAAAGCTGTAAGCACGATATTCCAGAGGTAGAAACAGGCAACTCAGGTAAACACACATCCTTTTATGTGTATTTCTCATCTCTACAAAGAAAGACTTAGTTAATTCAGTCAAGGCTTAGGTTATCAAAGCCATCTGTAATTCACCCAGAACTGCATTCCTAAATTTTTATTGCTGTCAAAATTGGTTTTTCCTTTCAAACTGTTCCTCTCTGAAATTTTTCACTCCTCTCAATCTCTTTCTTACCTCATAGCCTTTTCTTCCAAATTGTCTACTTATTAGAACACATACCCACCACACAAATTTCCATATTTATTGTAAACACTTCAATGAATAAGCCTACACAAGAATCAATAACATAAGATTTTAGAATATATTGAAAAACAGAATTATAAATATCATATTTTCCAAGTTTAAATCAATAACATTTGTATTTTTATTTGCAATTATTGCTTTTTATTATAGCAGTGCAAATCGTGATCAGAAGAATTAATAAAAAATCTTAACTTTTATAGGTAACATTATTTTTAAAAATGTTTCTAAAGATCAATTATGTTCCCTTGGAACAATAGGACTTATTTCCTCTTATTCCCTAGGTACATTTTTTCCCCTATCTATTCAGCCTAAGGCCCAATGAATTAAAATGAAAGCAATTGTGGGCTTGGTCAAGATTAATCTGGAAAAGATGGAGTTATTGTGTGTCAAGGAAACAACTGTACTAGGAATATAATGTTCCCCTTGATGAACTAAGTTTATTTGGGAATTCTCCTGGACTCATTGTCAGTGGGGAAAGCTAAACAGACTAAACAGCAAGGTTTGGGGGTGCCTTTTAATAGCTTATGCAACACTATGCTGTACAACACAATGCTATGCCAATGCAACACTCTCTGGATCTTCCCCCAGTTTCCCATGCACTATTGATAAACAGGCTTGACTACTGTAATGATTTCTATGAGAATCTGTTTTTAAAGAGAACTGAAACTGCACAGGTACAGGTATGTCCAGGTATGTTTGACTGCAGACAGTATCAGATGTGGCACTTTATTCTATAATAGTTAAGAATTTGAACAGTACACCCCTAAATTATTTGAATTTCTTAAAGGGCATCTGCATATGTTTGTGTGTCATTTACTGTCTTAATCTTTATTAAGATTTTACAGCCCAAAAGCACAATATACATCAAATGTTTTTTTAGTCTTATTTGACATATATTGTATTTTCTGGCTGTAAGGGTATGATAAAGATTAAGATTAAGATAAGACCACCTACTGTTACAATTGGAGTTCAGTTCATGTCTTTGGAAGGGTGGTGCAGTATTTAGCCAAAGGCTGAAAGAGGTCCCAGAGCAATACTAGAAGAAACAGCTTACCCTGCCTTCCCTTTGTTTCAGCTCTACTGCTTGCCACAGCTTCTGCTAAGTCTGAGACTTGGGTAAGGAGAATCCTATAGCTTCAACATTCTGACCACCTGGACTCTAGGCATCTCAAAGTATGAGTAGGCTATCTGCTCAGGCTTGAAACAGAAGGAGCTACTTATAGAAAGCTAATCCTATAAGGTTGAGTCCAAAGAGGTTTGCTCCTTTGGACAGCTCATGGGGAGCAACAAAATATTAATGGTAGTGGAAATAATTGAGCTGTGTCAAGGTGAGAGTGTGGGATAGCTAGCAAGGTCACTTTTTAAATCATCCTCTGTTCATGTAGTAGAGACTAATCTAATCCAATCTAATCCATTATTGAAGTGAAAGCTGATGGGATGGATGAAGGGGGTGGGCCAAGGCAGAAAGGTTGTAGCCCCAAAATATGCAAACAGACTTCAATACATTGGCTGGGCCCTTCATGTATTATCACCTTGAAGTAGTGGTTTATTTCAATGATGCTATGAGTGATAACATTGTGAAAGTATACTCCCAAGAGCTCACTCATGATGGGGAGCTCACAGACAAGAGTTCAGACTAAATATGATCCACTGGAGAAGGAAGTGGCAACCCACTCCAGTATTCTATCAAGGAAAGAAACCAAATTACATTCACAACCAGGATGATGTAAACATGATACTGGAAGTTGAACCCTTCCAGACTGGAAAGTATCCAACAAGCTACTGGAAGAGTGTAGAGAACAAGTATGAGCTCCACTTTTGCTTATGATGTGGCTGAATTAAAGCCCCCAAAATATCCACCTGTGTTCAGATACAAAAGAAAGTTTGCTGCTGCAAAAGTCTTTCTTTCTTTCTTTCTTTCTTTCTTTCTTTCTTTCTTTCTTTCTTTCTTTCTTTCTTTCTTTCTTTCTTTCTTTCTTTCTTTCTTTCTTTCAGTATTACTACAGAAGAAAAGGCAAAGAGTTATAGTGATGTGGTTCACTTTTCTTCTCTGCACACATAAGATAGATTCTTTACACCCATATCCAGAAAGACATAAAATTATTTTTTTTCACTAAATATCACCTAATAATTACCTTCACCTTTGTATTATATTTTGAACTTCATATCTGTATGACAGTCTGAAACAAATAGACAAAGATAATATTTATCCTAATAGATACTCTCTAGTCTGACAGATGGAGAAGGGAGGATAGATAGATGAATGCAAAGGACAATATTTTAATTGGAATGTCTTTGGCAGCTATTCAAATGCTTGGGTTTCAACTAAGTTACTGATAAGTCATCAAACTATCACCAGGTATTGTGTTATTTATTCTGAAAAAGTACCAAAGATGGCCAGACATCTTGAGTATTTTGAACCTCTGCATAGACCTGAAGACCTAGGAATATGCTATGTATTATCTAATCAACTCCAAGAAGTCTCTCTATTGTCATTCCTGGGGTTCTTGACATGTTGAAGGGACACATGATGTGTCTTTTTCCTGTTAACCTCTTAAGCAACATAACCTGTTTAGCATTTATCCAAGGGAGAGCCTATTGTCTTTGAATCCTAGAACCTATTGGCAAGTGGCTGGCCTCTCCATCAAATTATAGAATTATCTCAGTCTCAATCCCTGGTAAGCCAACCAACATCATTGTTGATTGGCCAGCAATTCAAACAGAAATGCTAAGGACAGTGACTTGCAACATCTTATCGACACAAGACCAAAAGAAGGACATCATACTAATTACAGAGACTCGAAGTTGGAAATAAAATAGCATCTAAAATAACAGGAACATTTGGTTTCAGTATGGAAAATGAAGCTGGAGCAAGACTAATAGAGTTCTGCCAAGAAAAGTCAAAATTTATAGTAAATGTTTTCTTCCAGGAATATAAATGACTCCATGCACTGAGATTCACCAAATGGACAAATTGTGTATATACTCTGCAAGCAAGGATGAAGAAACTCTATTCAGTCAGCCACAACCCCAAAACCTGGTGCTGACTGCAGGTCAGATTACAAACTCTTTCCTGCAAGAGTACAACTTAGACTAAAAAAAAAATCATCAGTCCAACAGTAAAAGTGAATAATAGACTTAATGGATTATATTTAATAGATTAGATTACTACAACTCTGTACTGAAATTCATGGTATCATTAAAGATGAAGCAAACAGAAATATCCTGAAATAGAAAAGCAACAAAGACAAAAGACAAAACGGCTGTCTGGTGATTCACTGAAAAACACCAAAAAGCAAAAGGCAACAGTGACAGAGGAAAATGTGTTCAACTAAATGCTGAGTTTCAGAGAACAACAAAAGAAACAGGAATTATATCTAAATTAACAATGAAAAGAAATTGAATCAAATTGAATTATCCATTCAGTCATATCCGACCTTTGGCGATTCCATAAGCCAGCTCTCTCCATGATTTCCGATCTTGTACAGCCTCTTTCAGTTGCTTTAAATTTTGGGCTCTGTCTGCTTTGATTACATCCAACCAGCGCATTCTTTGGCGTCCTCATTGTCTTTTGCCACTGACCGTTCCAAGAATAACGTCTTTCTCCAACGATGTTGATCTCATGACATGACCAAAGTAACTACAGTAAGTCTAAGTTTTGTTATTTTTCCTTCTAGTGACATGTCCGGTTTTATGCACTTCAACACTTATTTATTCATTATCTTTGCAGTCCAAGGGATTCGCAAGAGCCTCCTCCAACACCATAGTTCAAAAGAATAAATTTTCCTTCTATCCAACTTTTTCATCAAGCAACTTTCACAGCCATAAGTAGTTATGGGGAATACGATCGTGCGGACTAGTCTACACTTAGTCGTCAAGCTGACATCCTTGCTTTCCCAAATTTGATTCATACTCATCATTGCTGTACGACCCAGCATGATTCGGCGTTTAATTTCTTGGCTACGTTCGCCATTTTGACCACTGATCCTAAAAAGGTGAATTCTTCCACGCATTCCACCTCATCTCCATCAATTACTATTTTGATGTTTCCATTCTTTGGAGTTGTCATGAGTTTGGTCTTTTTGATATTCAGAAAGGGGCCAAACTTCTCGCTTTCTTCTTTGAGTCTCAAGATTAGGTGCTTTAGGCCTTCCTGGGTTTCTGAGACGAGGGTTGTATCTTTTTTGGCAATAGAATAAACACTGTTTCCAGTTATGTGGCCATGTGTTGGTTTCCCAAATTTTCTGGCACAAAGCTCTGATAATTGCAGTTGGTACTGGCCTTAACAATTCAGCAGGGAATAATAATAAAAATAATAATCAAATTGGAAGATCAAGATATATATTTTAGAAAATTGCAGGTATCAAGGGAATAGAGCCAGCATGGTGTAGTGATTAAGGTGCTGGGCTAGGAACAGGGAGACCCAGTTTCTTGTCTTCCCTTATGCATGGAAACCAGCTGGGCATCCTTGGGCCAGTCACTCCTTCTCCACTCAAATCAGCATCAGACTATGCAAAATTCCACCTGATAAACAGAACCCCTTGTAGCAACATGCACTGATAGCTTTGCTGTTAAGAACTAGATGAGCACTGCACCCATGTGGGACACACACTAAGAAAAACAACAAAAACAGAAATCAAGGAAATCTCTTATGCAAAGAGGAGCTCAATAAAATCTATTGGAGAAAGAAAATATAAAGCAATGATACAAACATATAGAAGAACTGTACAAATACATTCCAAAATTGATAATACATAGCAAGGTTTGATAATTGAACCAGACCCAGACATTTGGAAAGTGAACTTAAATGTACCCTAGAAAATATTGCTAACACCCAAGCTGAACTGTTTACCATTTTACAATATTATGCAATTGAAGTGCTACATATGGTTTGTAAGCAAATATCAAAAACACAGCAGTGGCCATGGGACTTGAAAACATCAATTTATATTCAAATAAAAAAGTGAAATACTAAAGAATGTTCAAACTACCAAACAACTGCACTTACCTCATCTGCTAATAAGGCAAAGCTCAAGATTTTTGCAGAGGTGACAACTGCAGCAAAGACCAAGGAACTGATGAGTAGACCAATTCCTTGGAACCTCTCTTGATAAGGAGAGGACAGGAGATTGCCCATATCTGCTCCAGATGGCTGCTTCTCATGAGGAGACGACAGGGCAGTGGTTTTCTGTGGGTTTGAGTGCTGGGAGATGATGGGATCAGCCATCTTGCTCACAACTGTGTCAGAGCTTTTTAAAGGACACAAGTTTGCAAACCTCACTTTCTAATCAGTTTCATAAATTGCCTATTAATCATCTTAATGCTATCAGAGACCTTCAGAATGACAGGTTTGAAAGGTCTTCATTGGTTGAGTTTTTCTTCAACTCTGAACAAAATAAAAATTAATTATAAGCTTAAGAATTTGAAATAAACAGCAAAAAGCTAAATAAGATTTTGATTTAAGAAAGTTATAAAAAGATTAGGGGCCCAGATAAATTTGGAATATTGACTTTTACTATAAGATTTTGGAATTAACTATAAAAAATTAAAAAAAACACCTTATCATCGGAAACAGACTTATTTTGGCTATCCTGGCTATTGCTATATTGTTATTGTCATAACAAAAGGTAAGTGATGATTTTAGAAACTGGACACTAGAGGGGACTAAAGATTTTAAGCAGAAGAAAAAAAAATACAAGCCTGTTCTTGATGTCAGTTAATACTGGAACTTACAAAATGAAACAAAATGTTATAACATCAGAAATATTAAATATCTTTGAAGAATGGAGCCAGAAATTAGTAACTACAATATCAACGTCAGTAATGATGACTGCTTCTAAAATATGGTAATGAAGGAATGACAGATGTGGAACAAATTTTATCTGACAAGACAGAGAAAGTACAGAATGTAGAACTACAAATGACAGGCCAGGAGAATGATTTTTAAAAAGACAGTTTACTGGATATACAAAAGAAATCAGTTGAAGTTTTAAAAATTAAAAGGGAATGATAAATCAAGAGAATGACCTGGAAAATGTTTTATTATTGTATCTACAAAAGAGGCCTGTTAAAGCCTTGAAGAAATCTGTGTGATGGGATGAAGAAGAATTGAAGAGAAATCAAATCCTAGAACAATGTTTGATTGAATTAAAAATTAAAAATGTTAGAAGCAAAAGGAAGGAATATAAAGTTGGTTTATTTGATCAAGGTTAAAATAAGACATTTTTTCCAATGTTCTGGCAACCCTTAATGGACTTTTTGCTGACACCAGCATTGAAAAGTTGATATTTTATGGATTTGCTTATAGATAAGGAATGGGATATGGGATGAAGAGATATATGTTTAACCTTATAGGGGTTGAAGAGTTATTAAATTTCTTTATAGTTGTTATGATAAACATTGGAAGTCACTTTTTAATATATTTCTTTTTCTTTATTATATATTTTCTTTTCTTTTTATTCTTTTTTTCTTTTTTCCTGCACTTTTATTCTTTCCTTCCATTCTCTTTGTCATGGGCTACAGCCAGGGTATTGGATTTCACACAGTTCAGAGATAAGCCGGCAGCCAGAAACACTTCCCCGGCTGAGGAATGCTGCCGGCAATAAATCAACAGTTGTAGGAGCAGGCGAGAGAGAGAGAGTCAGAAGTCCATACCAGAGGATTCAAACGCCAGAGAGGGTCCAGTCCAGAGCCAAGTCCAAGGGTAAGCACAAGCAGGTCCACGATATATCCAAGCCGAGTCAGGAGTCCAGAGAGTAGAATGCCAATAGTCCAACCAAGGTTCAAGGTAACAGGAAACAGGTAACAAGGTCCAGCAGAGGTTCGCGTAGCCATAAACTACTTTGCTCCCTCAGAGGGTTCTGCGTGCCTGCTGCTTAATTTATGGTCAGCTCAAAAGCTGCCAGCCGAATCCTGCAAAGACTCCAGCTCTGCTCTCCGGAGGTCTCTGGCAGCTAATCTTGCGCTCCGGTGTTTTTCCTTTAAGATGAAGCGTGCACTCCTTCGGCACTGCCTCTTTGGAGACTCTGAAGAGCTGTCAGGTGTGTGGGTCACAGGTAGCTGCTGAGCAGAGGGCGGGGGCAAACCCTCATCCCTGGCTTGTTCTTCTGTTGGTTCAGCTGCAGCTGCCTCCTGACTATCCTGCCTCCCTGCTTCAGGGGCCATGCCTGCCTCTGGGGCTGCCTCTGGGTCAGTCCCCTGGAGGTCCCACAGGGGCAGCTCATCGTCTGACTCCTGGCTGAAGTCCTGGGGCAAGGGCTGAACCAGGACACTCTTTTCTTTCTCTAAGTTTAGTTTGTATTAGTTTTTACTATTGTAATTAAAATTCTTAATAAAAATTATATTAAAAATCATTTAAATGCAAGAGTTATACAAATTATGTCCCCTGTCCAATGCTTCATAGGTATATGACACAAATGGAAATGCAAATCTAACTAGATGAGAGGGGTGAAAAAGCTTATAGGCATACAATAAGTCATCAGCATATATATGTATTTAATGAGAGCACCAAATATTTCAAATACATATTCTGATCAGAAAGCATATTTTCCATGAAAAATATAAAAAGTGAAGATGCCTTTGAGTTGATTCCTGGTGACTACATGGACAGAGCCATTTAATTTTCTTGAAAACATATGGAAAACAGTTTGCCATTGCTTTCTGAAATAATTTTGGACTTTCTGTCTAGCCCACAGCCTTGGAAATCCTCAGTGGCCTCTTATTCAATTATTGTCCAAGCCTGACAGCCTGCTTAGATTGTATGGGAGCGACAAGATCAGTCAGGTCCTACTCCATCCTGAGACCATATAGACCATCTTAAAAGACAACAACACTCAAAAGCAAATCATCCTGTTTAAAGTGTGAATTATGTTGAAATGATGTATTGTTTTATGTATCTGACATATAATTTTCCTTTAAAAAAAGGTAATGCACTCAAAAGTTTTAATTCAACGATTTCCATATGTACCTTCTATTTTATTTTATTTTATTTTTATTTTTATTATTTCATTTTATTTTATTTTATTTCATTTTATTTTATTTCATTTTATGTTATTGGATACTCCTGTATTAAATAAATCATACAATGTATTTGTTATGTAATCATACTTTATTTAAAGGTTTCATCAATCACACTGATCTGAGGTTTGTTGTGTGTGTGTATATATATAGATGATCTAGATCTAGATCTAGATATACACCTACACCTACAACATTTTGATTTTTCTTTTTTCTTTTTCTAGCCAGTGTTCCCCACCACTTCAAAGGTGTCAGTAATTAGGCCCTTGCTAAAGAAACTAGCTGATGTGAGCAACTGTGTAGATTATTTAGCAATTATAAAAGTGAATTAAGTACATTGGATAGGAAAGCTGGATTTAAAATGATAGTTCTTCAAAATTTACATAATTATTTCAAAATATTCCTGTGGAAATGTCAGTTAATGTAATAACCAATTCATTTCATATAATTCAGAGTCAACATCAAAATTTATTAATTTATACTGGCTATTAAACAAAGAAAAATGATTGCTATAGCTACAAAGTAAGTTATTTTGTAAAGACAGAATATCTTGGCTTGGCAGCATTTACTGATAAATACTGACCTACACACGTAGCATCTTATTTTCTGAGATGAATATTATAGAAATTTTCTATCAGGGCCAATCCCTTCCAATTGGATTTGACATTATTTTCAACATGCATTTTGACAATATTTTTAAGAAATGCCCAAAGAAATATCTGTAAATATGCATTTTTGTAATGTGTGAGTCAGAAGATTTTGTCACATGTTATGGAAGATTACAACTACATCAGTAGAGACACTTGAAAATATAGGTTAAAACATGAGGATATCTACTAAACCTGACATTTGCAATCCTTATAGTTTATTTCCTTCTATTCCATCTAAAAATAAATCAGGCTGTTGCATTTAGGCAATACACTGATGAAAAAGAACAAACATGATTAGAGCAGCAAATTTTAGAACTAGATTATTTCAAGGATCTTCAAAAAGCAATGATTAAAAAACAGAATTACTATTCTTACAATAGTATGCATCCCTTCAGGAACCATACTGAATTTATAAATAATTTACAATCATAATATAATACAACAGACTCAACAAAAGAGTATGAAAATAGACAAAGCATTCCATTTTACAGTATTGAGACTTATATCTGTTCTATGCATATATGTCATATTAACGTATTAAAGATCTCATCCTATCCATTCCTGTGCCCTAGTAGATAGAGACATAAATGGGCAAAAGAAAACAATGTCTGTAGACAGGTAGGCTTTTATTGCATATGGTCACCCTACTTAAGTAACAATTATATTAACATTTACAAGGTGTGTACATGATTTGTCTAGACTTAGACAAATGCTTTTTGCATTTATTGTAGTTACAAATGTTTTACCAATGGCCAAATATGAATAAATAGTGGCCCTGAGTACTTCTGCACACACTGACATCTATTCTCTATCTGAGCCTTTGCTGACTTCAACAGCTGTAATGATACTCAGCCATTAGCTCCCTGGGTACAAATAGGTGAGAGATACTGTTATGATTTACTCCTGACTCCCAAGTCCTTGGGAGAAGGAAATTCTGACTAAAAATAATTGCTGGCCTGAGGTAAACAAACAAACAAACAAACACACAAACAAACAAATAATAGTATGGCAAGTCCTTTTCCTATTGTGCCATCATTCTTCCTGCAATGATGGACTGAAACAAATGTCTATCAATCAAAGAGAATATTTGTAGTTCAGGGTTGAACTGTGGAGTCCTTGGTGCTCTCTGAGCCTTTTTTTCTTGCAGATGTTTCATTGCCAGGCTAGGCAACATCTTCAGTGCGAAAAGGGAGTGGGACATGCTCTCTGTTTATATACCATGGCTTGTCCTGCTTGTGTTGGTGGGGGTGTTGTTCTCTCCTTGGTAGTTCCTTGATTGGGCTGTTGTTTGCTGCTTGGTTGATTGACTGAGTTAATAGTTCCTTGATTAGGGTATATTGTGCTGTTTGATTGCTCCTCTGGTGCTAATCCTGGTGTTAATCTTTGCATATCTGGGTGTTGATTGCTGGCAAGGAGGTGTTCTGATCTTCTATCTATTGTCTCTTATGAATGGTATGTAAATGTTGTTTACCTCTATGTGTCTGTTGATGGCTGCTTTGTCCGAGTGCCAAGCTTCCAGGAATTCTCTAGCATTTTTGGATTTGGCCTGGTTTAAGATGCTCAGTTTCCCAGTTGAAAGTATAGTTGAGTCTGTTCATGTGTTGTGAGATTAAGGAGTTTTCATCATGTCTTCTGACTGCTAGTTGGTGTTCGTGGATGCGTTCTGCTAGTCTTCTGCCGGTCTGTCCTACATAGTGGCTGCTACAGTCCTTACACTGTATGTTGTAGATAACATACAATAAGTTTTTTCTTCTTGGGCTGCTGGGTCTTTTGGATTACTTACCATGTTCTGAAGGGTTTTGGTTGGTTTATGGGCTACGGTGATGCCATGTGGTTGTAACTGTCTATTAGTAGTTTCTGAGATCTTTCTGATGTATGGCAGTGTAATCCTTTTCATAGCTTCTGTTGGTTTTGCTGTGGTGACTGACACTTCAGACAGAGTCCCTTCAGACAGTTACTCATGCCCTGGTCACCTCATGACTGGCTTATTGCAATGTGCTGTACTTGGGGCTGACCTTGAAGACCATTCGGAAGCACAGCTGGTAGAAAATGCAGTGGTGCAAGCAGTAATGGGTGCTTTTTGGTATATCCATCTGTCAACGCTGCTATGTGGGCTGCATTGGTTGCCAGTCAGCTTTCAGGAGCAATTCAAGGTACTGGTTGTTACCTATAAAGCCTTTTATAGAATAGGGCCTGAATACCTGAGGGACTGCCTATCTCCAACTGTTTCTGCCCGCCTGGTATGTTCCAGCAGAGTGGGAATGCTCCAGTTCCCTTCTATTACATAGTGTCATCTTATGGGACTGAAGCATGCCTTCTCTGCTGAAAACCCTGCTCTCTGGAACAACATGCCCCCCCAGAGATATGGACAAGGCTCCCTCCTGGGGTTCCAGAAAGCCCTTAAGACCTGGCTTTGGTCTCAGGCTTGGGGTTAATGTGTTTGTGGGGCAAACCTGGTCTGGTTTGTTATTGCTATGATTGTTTTAGTCCAGGATGCCTGTGGTGTTTTTAACTGCTTTTATTGTTTTTGTATTTGAAACTGCCCAGAGTCTGTGGGGAGTGGGTGGCTATAATAAATTTAAATTTAAATTTAAATTTAAATTTAAATTTAAATTTAAATTTAAATTTAAATTTAAATTAATAAATAAATAAATAAATAAATAAATTTTGGTTTCTCTTGGCAAATGGAAAGCATAGCTAATTTTTCTCAGTTGTACTCCTCCCAGTCATACAGAGGAACTCAGCTTTAATGGCTGCTCAAAACACTTTATTGCGGCCAGAGAGAAAATGAAACGAGAGAGAAGAAAGCCTTTCTAAAGAATATGAAGTACCTCTGATACTGGAAGCTTTCAAGTCTCTTTAGTATTTCAGTTACAATATTTTATTGCTGACATCTTCTGAGAAATGACAGACTTCTTTCTCAATTCCTCCCTTCCCATTTTTGTTTTCTGGAACCTAACGAAGAGGAGGAGGAGGAGGAAAAAATGCTAAAAATATAAGTAAAGTAATTGTAAATAACTTTTTAAGGCTGCTGAAAATGGAATTCTAAGAATTCTGCAAAACTTCACTTCCCATTCAAAAGATAAGGAGCTCCATCATCAATCAAGCCATAAAAATGTTGCCGCTTAACAATAACTATCTTTCCAACAGTCAAAGTATGATGGTAAGAAACCACAAATCTTCCCTGGGCAGTCGGCCAGATTGTTGGGTGAACCCATCTTGATGTTGTGACTGTATGTTTCTGAGTCACTCTGAATGCAATGTGCTGTTTTAAAATATTTTTTATTTATGGATTTTTAAATTGACTGCTAGCCAACCAGAGTCATGTGTCGAGTGGACAGTCATATACATTTAAATAATAAATAAGTAAATAAAACCTGAAATCACATAATAGTTCTGTATAGTAGTTAATTCATGTGAGTAACCGATACTATACTGCAGAAAAACTATTATATATAACCAGTAGGTGTTTAGATTATTTTTAATATTGTTAAATTTATTTATCTATATATATTTTTGCCAGATTTAATAGTTTGTGTTAATTAATTACTTAGATTTGTGAACTAGCCCAGAGACTCCAATTTTGGTTGCTGCCCTCCGGGGCTGGCCTTTTTCCACCCCAAACTATTTTGACAGCATTATCCTGCTTTTTTTCATTCCACAAAACATCCAACAATCTCAAAGTACACTAGATTGCAAAGGGAGTCAGAACAATAGATCACTATGCTAGTGTATCTTTATATTAATATAGCAACATCTGTGTTGCCCCAGATTACTGGTGAAGAAAAGCTCAGAAAATTATAGGTTTCAAAATCAGTTTGTGCTGAAATGGGCAATGAGTGTTACATTTTGGAAACAGGTTCCAAAATCATATCCTATTCCTAATTTAAAATTGTTCACACATCCTTCTCTAAGTAATAATGATGGCAAATGAACAATGTTTTAAATTGATTTTTATTTCTTTAGTCCTATGCTTTTTCTTATATTAAGTCATTTCTAATATTTTGTATGTTTATGAAAATAAAAGGGCATGGGTAAAACATGATGCATTTATTTTTCACTGCATTAAATTTCTCTGTTAAATTTAAACAAGCCACCTAGAGTCATTGAGAGTTGGACAGCACACAAGTTTAATAAATTAGTATTAGGAAAAACTTGAGCCAGGACTAGATATTGAGAATGGCCTTTCAAAATAATGGGAAGGATGGCAGTGGTAGATTTAATTGGTGCATTTTTCACAAAATCACAGCTCATGGCAGGATTAGATCAGTAGTTTGGAGACTGTTATGCCTATAATTTAAGAATATCTACCACTCTCTTTCTTGCATTGATGTGGTTCTGTGACCAACAAAGCAACAGTCCTAAATAAAACAAATGAAGTAGTAGTGTCATTACTATGCTATCAGTAGCAAAACTATCAGAACATATGCACTTGTGGGAAAAAATGGAAACAGTTAAAGACAACCTCATTTTGTTTCATTATAAAGGAATTAGTAAAATGGCCAGCAAGTGATGGCAAAGTACATGGAAATATGGCTCGCAGAAGGGAAAGTCCTTGCATAAAGAACTTTGCTTTGTTCTAATCTTGGAAAAGTCACTCATGCTTTATAAATATCTGCTTTGCTGACTGGCATGTTATCTTGTATGCAAACAGTAATTTCTGAGGCAATCCCTGACTTATTACAAGCAAGAAAACAATGGCCTCTTCCACTAGTCATTTAGTGCAGTAATTAACAGGCACACAAATAGGTCTGATAGAAAGATTGAGATTGATGTAACAGCTACTCTGGTCATAAAGGTATTAAAGGTTTATTAAAGTAGTGATAGTTTAATTGCTTCCTTATGCAATTCATAGGAAAAGTGGAATGCAGATTAAAGGTTTCAGATTCCTTCTGCCTATTATCTTCCTTTCCCAACCCACACCCACTGTCAATAAAACAATTTGTACTCATAGACCTTTACAATTTTGGGAAAATTATCAAAATCAGCAAAATTTATTGGAAATTTGAATTCTACGGTGCATTAGGTTCCAGTGCAAGTAATTAAAATACACATTTTTTAAAAACAGCAGTCAGGGAAGTAAACAGATTGAGACAGTGGCAGATGGGAAGGAAAGTTATAAGTGTACTTTTCCCCTGCGGACTCAGTGCCTCTCCCAGCTGCTATTAATATATACTGTAGAAATACAGATGATGTCAAGAGTTAGACAAGATATTTCCGTTAATTTCTATAGACTTCCAATGTTATGTGTACCATATTAACATGTAAGTTTTCTCATAATTAAGTCTGTATTTTTAAATTAAATAATTAAATGCCCTATTTAACATTTTTGGACTTGTTTATTAGTTACATACCTGTCGTGTGTAGATGCAGAAATAACACGCCGAGGCCAGGAATCTAGTCTCTAGTGTTTATTGCATACCTACAAGCAGAAATCCTGCTAAACTAACAGTGCCTGAAGATTCTCAAGTATATCAGCTCAACCTAGGGCGGAGCTTTCTTCTGACGTTTGGGAAAATAGGCTAGGCTCTCTGAGCTGCGTGCTCACTTCTTATCTAGCGCCCAGCCCTCTTCTCTGCTCTCCCCGACAATACCTCTGCTAAATTAAGTGTAAACTTAAAACTGAAAAACAAGTAAGGTTTTCTTTTCTGATTTAGAGTTTAATTGTTCTTCCTCCGTGTTAGCCCACTGACATAGAAAAACATAAAGAAAAAGATGATTGAATACATTAAAACTATGTATTATTGAAGATTTCCAGACATAAATTTAAATCTCTGTCTGCATCTTTCTAAATGTGTAGATGCTGACAATACTATTTCAATATTGTAGGATAGTGCAAATTAATAATATTCTTTAAAAACAGCATACTGTGGTATTCACAATTGTTTATTTAACCATTTATGTAGATATTTATGCTTCTTCAGCAATCATATTAAAACAATTGTAAGTACAGTATGTATACCAGAAAATGTAAATACCTGTTGTTTCTCAAGCCAGGATCTTTATCAAGGTCATAAATAAAGTGATCTTGAGAGATTCCTATAATAGTGTCTGTATTTTCATTTCTCATGATGGTGATAACAGGGTAACCCATTTGGAGTGTCCACTGATCCATTACTTCTTGGATATTCACAAATTTCCCAACCTTCTTAAGTGCCTTCAAAACAAACAAACAAAAATTACAAAACTCCTTTCTGAAACAATACTATTATCACATTGTCTCTTTTAGTAAAAGGATTGGGGGGATATTCATAAATGTATTCATAATTTTATATAATTATTTGTGATCTATGCAGATATATTACATTCTGTCTGTTTAAAATCTATGTAACAATAGTATTACTATCCACTTTAATATCACTATTTGGAAATACATTCCATTAAGTTCAATGGGCTAACACTCAAGTAAGTAAACATAGAATTCCATCCACAGAATTCCAATCATAAAAATGTAACAGTAAGAAAAGTATTAGTCCACTTGCTTTATCCCAGGAGTAGGGAGTCTGTGTCCCTCCAGATGTTGTTAAACTACAACTCCAAGATACTTTCTCATTGGCTATGCTGGCTGGGGCTGTTGGAAGCTATAGTTCACCAACATCTGAAGTGCATATGTTTTCTATTTCTACTTTATAACTACATAAAGACTAAAAAGGAATAGGAGATAAAGACTTGACTATTAATTTTAATTGCAACATTAACATTAAATGGAAAACTGAAATAATTTCAAACAATAATGTTGATTTTAGTCACCACTTTCGTCTTATATTAATGTGTTAAACTCTAAGAGAAAATCACCTTAACTATAGTGCAAGTTAATGTGGATGCAACTTTTAAGTGCATGGAAGGCAGTTCACTTTTCTTCTGAAAGAGCAAGTTATTACAAAAGAAACATGAGTCACTTTCCTGATCTCTTTACCTGGTTTACACTGCTCTTTGGAGTAGATCTACATTATTATGGTTATAAAAATACCACTTACTTAAAGGAATGACTTCCCCATATATTGTTTTATGGGACCTATGATTTTTATCTAAGGACCAGTTGTGTGTGCTGTCCCAGAATAAGCCTGTATGGAAACTACCAGGACTAAGGTTTTTTGGTGGTGGCTCCACTACTATAGCATTCCCTTCTTCTTTCAGTTCTATCTGCCACTTCTTCAGCATGTTTTAACAAAACCTTAAAAACTTATTTTTCATACCTTGATGTTTCCACCATAGTATTTGATAATATTAATGGAGGTATGGGCAGTCCCTACTCAATAGGTATTTCAAATCTACCAAAAGCTTTGTTCCAGTAGGCAGAGGGCCAACAGACGAGCAAATTCCCCTCTTCCAATATCCTTAACAAAATCTGCATGGGAAGGCTGGGGACTTCAAGGAGCAAATTTGGGGGAGAGCGAGTCAGGAGAGAAAAGTTTGCATGAGCAAACTTCAGCTTGTGTGACATTGCATTCTGCCCCTATTTCTTCAAAATTTCTGATTGTAACATCTGAGTAACATGTGTATCTTCTGTGAACACTAGACCTGAAGAATGAGCAGAGACTATCTATTTTTCATGTTCTTCATATGAGCCCATCACAATTTCTAAAATCAGACAATGAAAGTTTAGTCATCCTGGAACCTTTTACCCCTAATTCCAAGGGCAAAGAGTAAGTGAAATGTGCTAGCAAGATAAACAGATTTTAAGTACCTTTTTAGGCACCATTTTTATAACTTTTCTTGAGTGTATCACTTTTACTATACAATGTTTACATATATTAGCAATAAAGTCAAGTAATGAATGTTGCCCCCCAAACCAAATTAAACTTATTCATGAAATATGTTTAATGGTTTTACCTCTGACAGTGTATTCCATAGGTCCTTCCTGGCAGCATTGCCATACTTGTGAATAGTTAAATAATCCTAAAAACATATACATATGTATATAAATATATAAAATATAAATATATGCTGATTCACTTTTATACATTTTGTGCATACATTTATACTGTTTTTGTTTTGTATATCTATGCTTAATATAAATTTAGAACACAAACATTTTAAAGTTAGTTTTCAGTAAGTAATAAAAGCATCAATAATCAACATTCCAAACTATTATTCTACAAATCATACATGCAGACTCATTGTGGCCCTTAAAAACCTGGACTACAGACCCCAGAGATTTGTAAAAGTCGTTACTTAGCTATAATTCTTGATATATTAGAAAAGGAAAATCATTCAATATATATCTGAGAGTAATATTAACATATTGAATTTTAATGAAAGATAACAAATGAAACAAATTTAGTTTTGTTTGGACTCTATCCGTTTCATATGGAGCACTGTCCTTGGCATGCTGCAAAGCTGGGTATAGTCCTCGGCCCAGAAAAGTTCTACAACCCTGCTAATGATTTTTTATTTTCTTACTTTCTAATGCATTTTCCACTTTAATTTTTCAACTATTTTACACTTTTTAATGTTTGTTTCTAGCAAATCTTACAACTGACAGAAACATTTCCAGAAATAAGTATTACTTTTTATTTTAGCAGACCATTCTATGATTACTGTCAAGAAACACTTCGTTGAAACCTAGGTCTGTTATTAAATATTTTCAAACCACAACTTTCAGTCTAATCCACTTTTGCAAATATATCATTTTCCTTTTTGATTAAAGAATGCCATCAAACTACATTATATACATTTTATGTTGAAGGTTTACTTTCAGACTCAGACTTGTTCAAATGTAACAGCTATTCCACAAGACCTTAGCTTCTTCTCTATGTTAAGAAACATGCCAGATCAGCCCAGTGTACTTCAAACTGTGCAATGAAGATATGTGGCAATATCATTTTATTTATCATACTTATATCCCGCCCATCTCCCTCCCAAGGAGGGACCCTAGGCAATATCAATTTTGATATTGATCTCCTTGATTTATTTTATGGAGCTTTAATTTCCCCTTCCCAATATACTAGATTCTGATTGATTTCATTCAGCATTCTTGAGTATCATAGAGCAGGGAATGTTTAACATTCCAGATGTTCTTGGGCTGCAATTTCCAAAAGCTCCAGCCAGCATGGCCAAAGTCCAGGAACTGTAATTCAGTATCATTTGGAAAGCCACATGTTCACTCCCCTACCAAATAGCATTCTAAATTAAATCCACAGCAAAGTAATCAAAATCCATTAAAATGCATTGCATTATGAAGTAGAAAATAGAATTCCTTTGAATCTGAGTGTTTATCACCTTTATTTTGGGTAAATGGCAGGCAACAAGCTCTCGTGCTGCAAAATAATAAAACTGAAAAAAATGTGCTGCTTGTGTTTGATACTATGTGTGTTGCGAACTAGGTGCTTCAGTAATTAGTGACTGCAAAGCAAACTTTCTGATATACAAATTGTAAACTCTTATGACAGATTTAACTTTAAATATGCCTTCCTATTTTACAAGAAGCAGCAACACTCATATAAACACAGATCAGAACAGCAATATACAGATACTGACTCACTTAAGTACAATGCAGTTTTAACAATATAATGAAAATAAATAGCATATACGTTCCTACATAATATTGGCCTTCCTTTTATTTAAAAAAACAAATCATGCAATTTGATAAATAATCAATAGCATCTAAAGGAGCACAATTAAAATACCACAATATTTACATAAGTTGGAATATAGATAGTTGATCAGCCACACCCCTTGTGTAATATGCCGTATTTTTTTTTAACCCATGGAAGCTGATAATTCTGGGTTTGATTAAGGGGAATGCATATGATGGATTTAAAAAATAAATTAAAAAGCCTTGAAATGTCATATTTCATTGAGAACTGTGGTTGATAAAGGACAGTGAGGTCCTGATAGAGATGGAATCTAAACTCAAGTCCATAATAAATAATTTATCAAATTTGTTCTATAATACATACTACATGCTGAAGGAGAGGGATTTCAAATGGGAAAAACAGGATCTATGTATGGAATTCAACAAGCTCAGATACTGGTTGTCAGCTGCAACCAAGTTAATACACAACTTATGGCAGGGCGAGCATATGGCTGCATAGAGAACTGAAGACTTCACTTCCATATAAAGAATTGTAAGTGATAGACTTTATTGTTATGACACAGGAGTTTTATTGTATGAACAGAACCCCCAAGAAATCTTGTTTTTTATCTTCTGAAGATCACTAAAGTATTATATGGATTCCCAAATGGTAAACAATATATAAAAAAGACAAAGATGAAATGCTCGGTTTTCTTACTTTATCAACCTGTTGCTAACTACAGCAAAAACCAATTCTGCAAATGCTGTCCCCCACAAAAATGTGTCACATTTGTATATGTGAGTGTGTGTATGTATGTATGTTTATTTATTGGGCAGCCCAAATCTGTATGACTCTGGGAGGCTTACAAGAGGCAATAGTAAAAAATAATAAAAACATAAAATATATTATTTTTCTATTTATTTAGTGGATTTATATAGCCACCCATCCACACATGACTCTGAGCAGCTTATTAAAAACAATAAAAATGTACACAAAAATATAAAATCCATAGCAGCTGGAAAAAAGTTCACAAAGCCACACTTCCAACATTCAACATAGCCAGGCAACAAGCTCCGTCCCACACTTGAGGCCCCAGGCTCAGGCACAAAGCCACATCTTCAGGGCCTTATGGAAGGCCAACAGGGATGGGACCAAACTGCTCTCTGGATGAATAGCATTCTAGAGGACATGGAACTACTCAATACTTGGTAGTTCCAAACATCACAACTACTCAGTCTTGTCAAATTGACTCTGTTCATCCTCCTCCAGACCATACAGACTACAGACACAAGGACAGCATCACCTGGCTGGCCTGGAGCTGAGATGTATAACTCAGTATCATCAGCATATTGATTATACTGGACCCCAAACTGATGGATGACCTCACTCAGCAACCTCATGTAGTTGCTAAAGAGGAGGGGTGAGAGTTTTGAGCCTGAGGTACCTCACATAGGAGAGGATCTCTTCCCCCATCAACACAGTTTGCACCCAATCACAGAGAAAAGAGGAAAACCACCAGAACATTGTGCCTCCCACTCTTAATCCCTCGCAGGCAGTCCAGAAGAATACCATGGTCAATAGTATTGAAAGGCACCAAGGCATCAAGAAGAACCAGGACAGTTACAATAACCTTGTTGTGATTTTGCCAAGGGTCATCAACAAGCACAACCAATGATGTCTCAGAGGTATGCCTGTTCTGAAACAAAATCTGAGGGAAATTAGGAAAGGAGTAGGAAAGAAAAAGAGACAGAAACCTGTTCAGGTTTCAAAAAGTTCAAAGATTCATTTGGTAAGGGCCCATGCAGCAAGCTGAGACAAATGATTACAACACACATTTAATCATTTGCACACATACCCTCCAGCCTACATTAAGGATTCCCAGGAGTAAGCCGCCCCTCCAAAGCAACAGCTAATCCTTAAACTGATCTTTAAAGGCATTTCAGCAGCCATGTTTGCAGCTCTTTTCACTTTTATCCATTTGTTTTCAACAACATATCCTATTCTTAGTGAATGTCAAACAATCCTCCTCCTTCTGTCAGATAATTATTTATGGGGGGGAAATATTGCTATTGGAAAGAAATGAATTTTCCCCTCAAATCTGGACAGAGTATCTCAGAGATTTATGAAGCTCTGTCTTAAAATCAAAGAGGGTTCTGTGCTGCCAATTTACGTCCATAATTAGTGTTCTACTAGTGCTGGTAGAGTTTTGAGCTTTAGATTTACACTTCCTTATTATACAAAGCAGTAGGTATGAAGCATCCCCAACATTTTGTCTTTCAAGGCAATGAATATTCTTTACAAATTTACACTATAAATTGGTTTTATTTTTGCTAATGTAATACATATATACTACAAGTTTGGTTCTTAAGTTTCAAAATCTGCCATTTTAGTAAAAATATGAGTTGTTCAAAAAAAATAATATAGGGATAACACTTGAAGCAAGATGCATGCTACTACACTACAATACAAAAAAAACTATTCAATATAAGATTTTCTTTAACTTGACTGTTCTAGGGCTAGGTGGATCATTCCACATTCTGCTTTCAACAATAAGTGGCTTGAGAACTTAACAACTGAAAGAATGCCCTCTTCCTGCTCTAGGTATTGCTGGGCAATGCAGAATATTAAAAAAGCAGCATGTATACCTCTTCCTAGCCATTCCATATCAATTGTCTTTTTGAGGGAAAAAGTAAGCAAGCAAACTTAGTGTAATTCTCAAAACCTAATTTATCCAACATGAATTTGAGTAAATTCCAAGAGACAGTGGAGGACAGGAAGGTCTGGCGTGCTATGGTCCATGAGGTCACGAAGAGTCGGACACGACTAAACGACTGAACAACAACAATTTATCCAAGCAGATATTATGTAGGAGAGTACTGTACTTTTTGTTATGAGCTCTTATAAATTATTTTACCCTGTACTGTGCTATGCTTTTGAATGTTCTATATTGTTTTAAATATTTTACATTATACTTCACAGTTCTTATAGGAAGATCTTTACACTGTACAGAAATTGTCAATAGCAATAACAATTCAATGTAGCCTTTAATATGGACACACAACTACAACAACAAAAACAACCCTCAAAGATGATCTCCAGCACTAGGGAAAAAAACTTTTAAAATAGTTTTGTTAGTATATAGTGCTTAACTATATTAATATTTATAGATATAAAGTAACCATTTATTTAAGGCTCTTTCTTGGTTAATTTATTATATGATATAAGGGAAAAGAAATGTGCAACAGCCCCAGTTTAGGAAATCTTTAAATATTTATTCTTCTAATGTACACTAAGACGTACAACTTCAAAACAGTTTACAGTGCAATCATAAACATTGCAGAAATAAGCCTTGAGTTTAATACTGCTTTCTCCTTAGGGACAACTATTAATAATATTTCCAATTAACTTCAAGACATATCTAAGCAATCTATGGGGGGGCAGGGGTTGAGTCACATGTATAATATATCTCTGTTTACAACCCTGCAAAAAACAACATAATCATCAACAACAACCACGTAAGTTGCTGCAAATGGTTCATATTTCAACCACTATTTAGAGATTATTTCAACATACACATACACAGATGAAATATTTTTCCACTCTTCAGGTATGATCCGTACAGCTGTATACCCAGAGCATTTGTAACCAAAGTTGCAATAGCAAAATCAAGCTCTTGAAGTGCAAAATTAATACAAATTTCATCCACACTTCACAGATCTGAATTACAACAGATCTCTAGTTGGCATAAATGACTAAACGGTAACTAAATAAACCTAGGAATATTTTATTTCTACTTTAGTTGTTGAAAACATTTTTACTGAACAACCACATATGTAGAAAAGTCTTATTATGTTTGGATGTAAGTAAGCAATCCCTCCTTGTTCCTTCTTCTTATATGAAGTTTTATACAGCATGGGAGATAACTTTCTTGAAGGAGACTGATTTGTCCTATAAAGAACAATCTTCTTTGTTTTGGGTGTAGCAAACAAATCAGACATTTGTGCTAAACGTGTCTTTCTAATGACGCTTGGTGGAATTAAAAGGAACAGTCTGTTTTTCATCAGTTATGTCTTTATATAAACGGGTTTAAATGGGGGTGACCTTTTTGAGAAACAAAACCTGAATTTCATCTATTTCGGCTTTTCAGCATGGGGACAATATATGAAATGGTTTAGGAGATATTGTTGTATCAAACCAAAACCAGGAGTTTGTCACTGGTACTATTTACCAATTAGCAATTACATTTTTCAAAAAAGAATAAATAGGTTTAAAGAGTCCACTCTGATGGAGATAGAATAGGTTTTGCCTCAGTTTGGCTCAAGGCCTCAGTGCTTACTATTTGAAACGGAAAGCTTTCATTCACAGCAGTAGAGTTTTTAAAATCCAACAGGAGCTACAGTATGAGATCAAGAATCTAGATCAAGGAGATACAGGCTAAAGAGATTCAATACAGATTAAAACCATAATTAAGACCACTATTTATATTTTACAAATCATTCACATCAGTGTTAATTGCATGTCTTATGTCATATTTGTTTTTATCCTAAACTAGACAACCCGTGACCCACTGGGTCATCGTTTCAGAGATATTTCCTTACCTAAACAGAGAAACAGAATGACCACGGGTGGGCAAAAAAGCAGTGGGAGTGGGACCGACTTCTGTCCGGCTTCCCCACTGAGTTTCCTTGTGGGAACCTGGCAGGGAACATCAGAAATCTTCCCTCCCTCCCTCCCTCCCTCCCTCTCACTCTTCTCAGTGCAAGTAAGTATGGGGTTTGCTCCCTGTTTATATACAATAGCTTGCCCTGCCAGTTTTCGTGGGGGTGTGGTTTTCTCCTTAGTAGTTCCTTCATTAGGGTATTGTTTTCTGCTTGATTGTTTGTCTGGTGTTAATCCCTGGTTATCTGAGTGTAGGCTGCTGGAGAGGGTGTGTTCTGGTCTTTTTGTTTCCTTCTTAGCTTTTTATTATATTTTTTGAATGGTGTGTAAATGGGGTTTATGTGTCTATTGGTGGCTGATTTGTATGTATGACAAGCTTCCAGGAATTCCCTAGCATTTTTGGATTTACTAGGATGCTCACAGTTTCCCAGTTGAAACTATGGTTAAGTCTGTCCATGTGTTGTGAGATTAAGGAGTTTTCATTGTGTTTTCTGACTGCTAGTTGGTGTTCATGGATGTGTTCTGCTAGTCTTCTGCCTGTCTGTCCTACATAGTGGACTTTCAGGTAATTCAGCATGTGGTGAAACTGTAGAAAGGATGGCAGTAATAGTATTTGTATAATGATACAGTACATAGATTGTCTTTACAAGAAAACAGGAAAACAATGGAAAATTTACAGTGACACTAGCACTATCTTCTAATAAATTTGAGTTAAAGAAGAAAAGTACAAAAGCCACATTGTGCTGTTCTGATATAAAAAGTTAACACTTGTGGTGAAGGGAAAATACCACTCTCCTTGTGAGTAAGCCACAGCTCCAGACTATAAATTGTCAGGCCTGGGGGTCTTTGGGAACGGGAAACATTCTTAGATGGCTCCACTATGATTGACATTCTTCCTCCCTCCGTGGGGTTGGTACATTTTATAGTGATTTTATAATTTTGTGATAATATGTTTTAATAATCATTTTATTTTTATAATGATTTTATGTATTCATTGTTTTTATCTCATTGTTGTATGAGAGTCACCTTGTGTGAGATGGGCGGCCATATAAATGTAAACAATAAATAATAATAAATAACCAAATAAATAAATAAATAAATGCCTGCAGACTCAGTGCTTGTTACGCTGAAGAAAGGACAGGTATGGGGGTTGGAGAAGAATGTGTTGGAAGTGCCTGCAGGAATTACCCTCATCAGGCTTGTATAAACAGGCTCCCCCACCCCTTTATGCTGCCCGGCTGGGACTCAGCTCACTGCCCAGGCAGAGAAGAGGGCTGGTTCCTCATATTGGAAAGCCTTACAGGGAGGGAGGGAGGGAGGAGCCAGAGACTATGCAAATAAGGAGTTGCCTATATACTCACAGCCTAGGCTGGAAGGCTTATTGAGATTGGCTGTTGTGGGTCTTCCGGGCTGTGTGGCCGTGTTCTGGAAGTTGTGGTTCCTAACGTTTCGCCAGCATCTGTGGCCAGCATCTTCAGAGGGCAGGAGCACTCTTATTGAGATTGTTGGTGCAAGAGCAGGAGAACAAGTCTCAAACTGCTGCCGCCAGACCCATTTACTTCCTTGGTTTGATATTTTATTTTGAGAGTTACTTTGAGTTTTTGGTTTGGACTGCTGAGACTCCAAAGAGTCTGTTTTTGATGACAACCCCTGTCCCTGAAAACTCAAGGGTCTGGGGAGAATAAACTTCAGCAGGTTTTCTACACCTTTGGAGAGTATCATTGAAATCCATATGCAATTAAACAACAAGAATGGCAGTAGGAAATATTTTAAAAGTACAGGGGAAGTATCTTAGGAATGAAAAGAAAATTAACATTAAAAATGGCACAATATGGTGTTAATTACCACTGTAACTGTGCTGTCAAAGTTAGCACACCTGTATTTAAAAGAATGAGTGTTGTAATTGGTTTTTTTCCCCTTGATTTGAAGATTGTCAAAAAGTTTCTGAACACCAATGGAGATTAGTTGTCTATAATGAAGTTTGAGCTGTGTACTAGATGTATTCTATAATATTTTGTTTTTTAGATTAGGGGGATTACAGCCAGTGTTTATGAATTAAGATTCCATGGGATCAAAGAAAAAAACAGTATGAGATTCCTATTCTTTATTTAAAAAATAATGGTTTCTAGCACATATGATTTTATTGAATGACTAACAAAACCAAACTAAATTATGTTAAATATGAGAAATTATTCAGTGACTCTTGGTTTGTAAAATTTGCCCTTATTATAGGTTCTACTGTTTCTTGGTTCAGAATGTGAATCAGCTGAAAACTGATCTTAAAATCTATTAGCCTGGAACTAATTCCCTAACAATAAGGCATCTTATACAAATTGGGAATATATTTCAGAATGTGCTTCAGAATAATTTCAACACATAGAAACTCCTCATGAGAGAAATGTTTGAGGAAACAATTCCCTTGTAATGCAATTTGATGCATCTCTACTCATAAAATCTATGGCATTCAAAGGAATGGTATTCACTACTTAGGTAAGTGAATATAAGAATACAGAGTAGGGATTTTGAAAATTACTTTTGTAATTCATATAAAACTTTTAATTATTTATAAGATGCAAATACTCCCAACTCTTTAAAATTTGACATTTAACTTCATGTAACTCAAATTGATTTGGAAATAAAATTACTATAAACACCAGAAAAATACAAGAAAAATACTGTAAATCCTTGACGGGAATTATTCTATTACCAATTCTATAACAGAATGAATGCAATAATATTTTCATTTGCTGTGTTGCTATAATGAATTAAATATTGATTATTTAAAGCCACAATAGTTTGGTACTTTAAATCCTACCTTTTGGTAAAGGAAAAACCTTTTATTTTTATACTTTGCACTTTCATTAGATGCCTTATTTAATTAACAATAACAGGATAAGTTTAATATTTTAAATGTGAAGAGCTTCTCTTTACTTTATCTACCAGCTCTGCTAATTTCTAATTGTTCTAAACAGATTGCATCAGACAGATCGACCCACTTTTATACGATGTTTTTGCAGTATTTACCAAAACCTGATGCAACACTGGATAAAATTTATATATTTATTTGATGCACAATGACACTATTGAGGGTATGGAGAGATAAAAGTTTATCTTGATGCAATATCACTTTCTGATCCATTCTGAAATTAGGTGATTCCATCCCAAATAAGTATTTAGCAACAAGGAAGTTTAAGATTTTCCCATTATTTTTAGGTTAAGAGTTGTTTTCATAATAGATTAGAACCTTCTGTTGTATGAAGAAATATTAAGGTAAAGATTACCCCCGCACATTTTGTGCAGTCGTGTCCGACTCTAGGGGCCGGTGCTCATCTCCATTTGTTAGCCGAAGAGCCAGCGTTGTCCAAAGACGCTTCCACGGTCATGTGGCTGGCATGACACATGCGGAACACTGTTACCTACCCACCGAAGTGGTACCTATTAATCTACTTGCATTTGCATGCTTTCGAATTGCTAGGTTGGCAAGAGCTGGGGCTAGTGCGGGAGCTCACTCCGTCACGTGGGGCTAGGGATTTGAACCTCTGAACTTGCAATCTTCTGATCGACAAGCCTGGCGTCTTACCCACTGAGCCACCATGCCACAAAGTAAAATAAAACAAGTATTATGGAAATCTTCTGTAATGTGGAATTTTAAAGGCATGTAGTAAAAACCAGAAGTGTTTAAGAGTGCAACATTCTGACCAACCATCTGAGTTCTGTTTCACAAATGGAACAGTCTGTTTCAAGGTCAGAACACTTCAAGTAAATGTCTGAGCAAAGTTGGAAGGTCATCTGTTTCTTTTTATTGTCCTGGCTTTTTAATTATGTAAAGTGCTCAGAGTCATTTGAAGTTAAGTGTTCTTTAAATCTATGTAAATAAATAAATATTGGAAGGACAGTTTTGGGGTCACAATAGGACATTTTGGGACTAGAATATGTTATACTTGAACATTTTTGAAACATACTTAAAATTTCTAGTTTCACTAATGAGGTCTGAGAAACAGTGAAGTGAGTTGCAACTGGAATCACTAGAACCTTTCCTGTATCTATCCATTATTTATGTAGAGTCCACTTCATCATAAAAGAAGAAAAATGCCCAAAGCACAATAAACATAATAAAAAAGTTGGAGCAATTAAATTCCAGCTGTGAGTTTTGGAAGAGATTCTTATATACCAGTATTGAACCAGGGGGAAAAAAATCCAAAAATCTATAGTTGGCTAATGCCATTAGTAACATTAATCAAAATGGTACTCCCTTTTCCCCCTCCCCCCCAAAAAGCAGAAATTCAAAATACACCCTTTTGTACCAACTCAGTGGACCTAAATAAAGGTGTTACTAACTTTGGATTTTGTTTGTATGTTTTGGAGGTAATATACAACTGGCAGTTAGAATGGCACTATCAAGTGGTAAAAAAGAAATTGGATCTTCCTATGAATTGGTTGTTTTCTGTATATGAGCAACATAGAAAAACATCTCAAAGTACAACTGCAGAAACACTACCAATATTTTTTTTAAATCAGCTGTTTTCAGTACTATGAAATGTTATACTGTACAGTATGCATTCACCCCGAGTTAGACAACATTGGTGTGAGACAGAACTGTTTGTAGACATTGAGAGACACATGAAAGGTAGAGCTTGTGCTCTGCCTTTCCCTTAAGTGTGAGTATATCTTCTAACTCCATCTCCCACATCTCTGCATATTTGATGAAAATATGAAGAGTTGATTATACAAATATAACATGTGTGCACATTTCCCACATGATTGGAAGCCCTAATATAAGTTTCTGTGTGCATGGAAAACAATTTTACTTCTTGGCCAAATAAGCTAGTCTAGAATGTGATGGAGCTAGCAGTTCCATTTTGTTGGAAGCAGGGATATTATACAAAGCCCTGTTTCCCATTTTGTACAATTGCTTGCAAGTATAAGAGCAAACTACAAAGTAGTCTAAATCTCATAATGATTATGAATGAGTTGATCATCTAAGAAAAGATGGAAGAAAAGAAAACCAAACAAATCCTCAAAAATAATTCTAATAATATGTAACTGATTCATCAAATAAGCTATTACCCCTGGAGTTTAAAAATAACTATGCTATGAGTCACAGCATAGTGGGAACTATAAACAGACCAGGCTATAACATGATAATTGTAGTTTTCTGAATCCATCATGACAACCCAAAAACGATTTGGCTTGCAGAGCTCAAAGACAAGAAACTTATGGGAAATGGATGATGAATGTCTACTGAACCTGAGGTATGTGTTAATATTCTGTAAGAAAAACTGATGATGTCTCTCAATACAGGAGAATGGCTTTGAAAGTACTTTCAGAGGAAACAGTACATTGAAAGACATTCAGGGTCTACTGATTTTGATCAGAAAAGAAAGCATCTCAAATTAAAATAAACATTGCTTTTAAAAAAACACACAAAGCAGATTGGGCAGAAACCTGGTTCCTTGCCTTGTAACATTAGTCACATTTAAAGTTGGACTTTAGCCAGAGAGTGACCACGACCCTTTATTGTTTTTCTAGACTCTAATCCATGATTAATATGTCTAGTCAATGCAAACATAATGGCACTGTTGGAGCTAGAATTAGCCACAGGGTTAAATGGATTGCAAAGCGGACACAGAGAATACAACTATCATTCATCTTACATAAGACCTCCAGGTTTTGGGAATGCCTACTATCAACCAAATCCAGCAGAGGCTATAGTCACTAAAGTTCTTATAAGCATCATCTAGACATTATTAATACCTCCCTAACACACTGGGGAGAGCCAGTTTGGTGTGCTGGTTAAAGACACTGGGCTAGAAACTAGAAGGTTGTGAGTTCTTCTCCTGTATTAGGCATGGAAGACAGTTGGATGACTTTCCACCAGGCATTCTATCTCAGCCCTAGGAAGAAGACAAGGGCAAACCACTGCTGGCTGGGGAATTCTGGGAGTTGAAGTTCACACATTTCAAGCTGCTAAGGTTGAGAAACACTGATGTAGAGAAACAAAGAAGAAGAAAAATGAAGAGAGAAAAAAATCTAACTTGAAATAATAGGACTATTATTTATGCATGGATTAGAAAGTCCTAATTACAGCTACTTAAATAGTTTAAATTAAGCCATCATGAGTATAAAAAACATTGATCTAATAATGAAGTAAGAAACTCTGAATATATAATTTATAAAGTCATGCCAATTGTGTCTAAAATAAATCTTCAGCAACTCAAATTCTAAACTAGGTGACCCAAACACTGACCAAAGGAAGCAACATTGTGTCTTTTCCAAAAATGGATTTACATGTAGTATGACTCTAAATGTATATGTTTTTTTTTTACTAGTACTATAGATAATGGTATACTGGCAAAAAGAGAAGCAATGCTGGCTGTCAGTATGATGTAATGTGGCTACAGAACAATTTGCATTTGAAATTAAAAGGAAATGGTTAGCTGAGTGAAAGAGCCACTGCTTATGTTCTTTGATGCTGCCTTTTAGGGATGAGCAAAATGTGTCAATATGAGAATGGACCCATTCCAAGTAACTTGTTAATATTTCATTTCCCTCCATAGCAAGCTATTCAGGGGAATGGGTGGGAAATTCTGCAGTTTACAAAAGTTTACTTCAAAACAGGCCTGTTTCTGCAGAACACTGCATCCAGAAAGCACCGAACCACTTGCCCGCTCTTCCTGGAATGGCACCATCTAGAGTACGTTTAGAATAGGCTGACCATATTTCCTTCAGACTAAAACGGGACTTTGGGGATGGCAAAACGGGACAGGGTCTTATGCCACCATGCCGGCCTCCAAACCCCGCCCCCCAGTCCATGCAATTGGCTCCCGCCTGCAAACCCCGCCCCCACCCCACACGATTGGCTCCCGCCTGCAAACCCCGCCTTCGAAAGGGCAGGCTCCGGGGACCCCGAAAATGCCCTCAGTTTAGGCAGGGAGGCTGCGTGCACGCGCATGTTGCCAAGTGGTGCTCAGCTGTTCTGCGGGGAGAATTTCCACCCCGGCTCCACGGCAGCGTGTGCATGTGGGGAGGGGAGGCTTTTGCCTCCCTGCCAGAACCGAGGGCATTTTCGGGGTCCCCGGAGCCTGCCCTTTCGAAGGGGCAGCGGCAGCAGCAGCAGCAGTGCTGCCCCTTCGAAAGGGCAGGCTCCGGGGACCCTGAAAATGCCCTCAGTTTAGGCAGGGAGGCTGCACGCGCATGTTGCCAAGCGGCGCTCCGCTGTTCTGCGGGGAGAATTTCCACCCCGGCTCCAGGGCAGCATGTGCGTGCGGGGAGGGGAGGCTTTTGCCTCCATGCCAGAACCGAGGGCATTTTCGGGGTCCCCGGAGCCTGCCCTTTCGAAGGGGCAGTGGCAGCAGCGGTAAGCCGGAAGCACCGCCACCGGCACTTCCGTGTTTTTGTTTGGAAAGCCCTGGCCTAGTGTGTGTGTGTGTGTGCGCGCGATTACGCTGAGCAAGTAATCTGCGCGCATGCACGCACACACACGTACCCTCTTTCCACAACCTTCCCGTACCTGATCAGGTAAGGAGGCAGGAACCTGGACTGTGGTGCTGCTTCTGCTGCTGGGATCGCACGTGGCAACTGGGCTTCCAGTTGCCGCGCTGATAGGGCCTCTTCCGGGCTGCCTCCAATGGCAAGTCCGGCTCCAGTCCTCCTTACTGTCCTCCTGTCCTCCTTCCCACCGGGTTTAAAAAAGGGACAAAATTGAGATTTTTATCAAAATGACGGGACGGTTGAAAAATGCTAAAATAACGGGACTGTCCCGTTCAAAACGGGACGTATGGTCACCCTAGTTTAAAATGCTCCAAATGGAAACATAATGTTTTGGAAATTTTCCAAAATGGTCCATTCCTGGACTGATGAGCTTTGCACATCCTTAGTGCCTCTAATGTTGCTTTTCAGGTAGTTATTCCAACTACAATTAACACTTTGCATATAACAGCCAGTAATATCTCCCAGGGATGTCCATGGGTTGTCCATTTGTGTGTATGTGTGTGGTATCAACAGCATCTACATGGCAGGCACTACCAGGAAGTTTGAAGCTCCAACACTTTTTACTTGCATTTGATGTGTGTCACATGTAAAAAAGGAGTGGGGGCCCAGTTGCCCCTTTGCGCCTGCTATATTGATGCTGTTGACCCTTCGTAAAGATGCACCTGATATCTCTTCTTTTCTTTTCATCAGTTCAAGATGTAGCCACAGACATTCTAAAAATATCTTTCAGGGATCAGGTTACTTAAATGTTTCCAGTCACCCTGCTTTGAATGGCTTTAGATGCTTTTATTCTTTCTGGTTTACTGGCAGCTTCTTTTTCTGTTTTCACTATGTGCACATGTGTATTGGGCATTGTTCTGCTGCTTTTATGGTTTTATTTTTGATGTTGGTTATTGTTTTTTAGTTTAATTTGAGGCTATGCAGAGTAAAACTCCAAATAAATAAGAATCTAAACTGATCCAACAGCTCAGGAAAAAGTATCTTATGGATTGTCAATGAAGGTTCTCAGTCATCCAGGTGGAATTGTCTGTAGCTTGGTTTGAAAGAGGGGTCAAGGAATCCATTTATGCCAACTTGGAAAATCCTTCCTTGAATAGAGGTGGGGGTCTCAGGCACAATCTTTCCCCCATTTTCCTTCCTGCTTTGTCTTCTGTGCCTAGGAAGGTTAAGACCATTTCGCAAGCTCAACAACAGCAAGGTAATCTTAACGATCCTCCTTTGGATGATAAAGGGACTTAGAAATAAACATCTCAAAAATAACCCCAGGTGCAAGGTCACACAGCCACCCTAGAAACATATTTAAGGATTCCCTTACAAACTTTGCTCAGACTGAAGAAGCTTCTTGGATAAGGAGCGAAACATTTCCACTGAGAAAATAGAAATCTAGTTGACATGATTCAAGCTACAGACTATCTTATGGATTCTAAGTACTTCCTGTGGGGGGGGATCCATCTGAAAGGCCTCTGTTCATTAGTTGGCATCAATGAGATATTTCCCCAGCTACTAGGATAACTGAAAATAAATCTCAAGTAGCTAGGCTAACAGAAAATATTTTGTTTGCTTTTTACTGCCAGAATGTTAAAATGTCTGTGTAATACCAGGGACAAAGGGTGCTTGGGATAATATACATAGTGCAACCTAAAATACAAAAGTTGTTAATTTATCAAAGAGACAGGAGGTCCCACAGTAAACGAATGTAAACTGCTGATGATGCACTAAATCAAAATGAATGATGAACACAAATATAGCAGCAACTGAAGTTCAAAAGGATACCGATATGTACTGTATGATCAATGAGCTGCTAAATGGCAAATGAAATATAATACAGAGAAACTCACAGAAATATATATTGGTTTAAAAATAATCAAACCATACAAAAGTTAAAAGCAAACAGATGTAAAGAACATCACAGAAGAACCAAATATGACAGAAGATACCTCTTCAATAAAGTCCCAAAATATATTTGGACTGTTATCTTAGTTCCCAATTAAAAATGAAAATCATATGTTAGATTGACAACTAAAAATATATTTCTAAAAATATGCTTATTAGAGAATATAAAATTAAAATACTGTTAGCATTATTTTCTTATGAATAAACTTAATTCTGAACAGTATACCTGTAATATTTGTATTAAAATATTTCATGTAATTTTCAAGTGGGGCACAAGTACTTTTTTTTTAAAGTGCAATAAATGTTTCACACATCAGCTCTGAATATAAGCATAGTGAGAAGAAGAACTGCAAAGAATTCCAATTGATTTCTTTTGTTTCCTATTTTCTTTGATAGTGACATAAGAATGCTTTGAAGGAGAGATTAGGCAATTGATTGATTGATTTTGCCATAAAGTTGTTGTCGACTCCTAGCAACCACATAGATATTTTTTTCTCCATGATGATCTATCCCTAATCTGCTCTTTCAGGTCTTCCAATGGTGCACCCATTGCCACTGTAACTGAGTCCATCTACCTTGCTGCTGATTATCCTCTTCTTTTCTTTCCTTCCACCTTTCCCAGCATTAGAGCCTTCTCCAGAGAGCAATGTCTTCACATAATGTGTCTGAAATATGATAATTTGAGCCTGATCATTTGTGCCTCAAGTGAGAACTCTAAGCTGATTTATTCAATTTGTTCATACAATTGATTTGTTTTCTTAGATGTCCAGAGTATTCTAAGGAGACTTCTCTTATGCCAAAGTTCAAAAGTATCAGTACTCTTCCTATCCTGCTTCTTCAAAGTCTAACTTTCACTTCCATCGAGTATCACAGGGGATTCTCTTCTCTTCTTGTCAATTTCCAGTTTGTTTTGCTTTCTTCTGTTTCTTCATTTTTGGCAGTCTCTTTTCACATTCATCCTTAATTATTTCTTTAAGTTCATTGCACAATACCTCTGGTTAGCTATCAAAGAGGTTCAGGACTTCAAAACAATTCCTTATGTTCTCCTTGAAAATAGTAGGTTCAAGATCATATGCTCAAGATCATATGTTCAAGATCATATGGAAAGTGAACGGCTTTCTTCTTCTTTAGCTTAACTTGGAATTTGCACTTAAGCAGTTCATGTTCTGTTACGCATTCAGGACCTGGCCATGTCTTTAATGTTATAGTTGAGGTCTTCCACCTCCTTTTAGTAATAATGTAATCAATTTGATTTCTATATACTCCATCTAGTGATGTCCATGTATAGAGGTGTCATTTTGGTTGTTTGAAGGCAGTGTTTGCTATGAAACATCATTGGAGTGGCGGAAAATGATAAGTAGGTTTCCTGCTTAATTTCAATTTCTTAAACCATACAATCCAACTACATTTTCCTCTTTCATGTTTCCAAGTTTGGCATTCCAATCTCCAATCAAAAGCAGCACATCTTGCTTGCTTGTTCTGTCAATTTCAAATTGAACCTGATCATAAAACTCATCAACCTCCTCTTCTTCTGTATTAGTGGTTGGAGCGTAAACTTGAATGACTGTCTTATTAAAGGATTGTCTATGAAGTCTAATGGATATTATTCATTTATTGTATTGTAGCCAAATACTGTTCTTGCTATATCCTTCCTAACTATAAAAGCAACTCCATTCCTTTGTTTTTCATGTCCTGAGTAATAACAGTGTGATCTTCTGACTGAAAATGTCCAATCCCAGTCCATTAAAATTTTCTGATGCCTAAGAAGTCAATTTATAGTCATTTCATTTAATCTTTCACTGTGTTGAGCTTTCCCGTGTTCATGCTTCTTACATTCTATGTTCCTACAGTAATCTGTTTTTGCAGCTTTGGATTTTCTTTTCCTGTATGGCAACATCAGCAACTAGACTCCCAAAGGCTAAACTCCCAAAAGCTTTAATCTAGCCACATCATAAACACCACTAATACTCCAAAATATCCTCAGCCCTTACTCAATAGCATATTGAGTGCCATCCAATCTGAGGGGGGCCTTCATCTGGCACTATATCGTCAATCATTTTATAACTTCTATCCATGTGGTTTTCTTGGCAAAAATACAGAAGTGATTTACTATTGTCTTCTCCTGTGCAGTATGACTTAATGCCTTTGCAATTATCACTAAATTATCACTAAATCTGCCTCCAGCATCTTCCTATATCACTGCTGCCTAATATAGGTCCCTGTTCACTTTAGCTGGGCAACTGAGATAACCTTTACCCCTTCACTGAGATCACCCTTTGCCTTGGGTGATCCTACTGGTGAAGCAGGTAGGCCCAAAAGTCTCCTTTTGATATTAGAAGCTTAATTAACATTTCTCTGTTGCAAACATAAGACAGAGATAGAAGTCTTGCTCAATGTTCTTGCACGCATACTAAACCTTGTAACACAAAGGTGCAGACATTTTAAGTTCCCTAAACTTCCCTAAACTCACAGATGGTGTACGATAAGTTCCCCTTTTTGTTATCCTGTTTTGATGTGCTAATTATAAACTGCTGAGCTTGTGACACATAAGATGACAACTGCTGATTCTATGTCTGAACAATCTGTCTGAAACAAGCTGAGTTACGATATTTTAGATACCACCTGCTGATCCTGTCATATCCTGATTGTCTGGATTACAAACCCTATAAAAGATAAGCCCCGGGTGTGACCCGGTGTTCAGAATTTGCCAAGTTATTACTCTGAACCTTGCTAGCAATAAACCTGTGTTCTCTAACTTCGCTTGGTCTCGTGTCCCGTCATTTGGGAAGGTGAGTTTTCCCGCTACATTTCTGGCACCCCAGATGGGACACGACGGGGCCCTGAGGCCCCTCTGGAGGGTCACCACGCTCACAGGGATTCGGTAAGTCAAGAGGAATTTCCCAGGTGCCATCGGACACTTTTTACCAAATAGATCCAGCGCTTGCTGGAGGTCCTGGATCTAAGAGAAAATAACATTCAGAAGAGAACAACTTTCAATTGTGCGGTCCTTCGACTGCACTCCTCCCCCCACCCATTCATTCCTGTTTATTTATTTATTTATCACTGTTATCACTGTTCCTGTTAGCTCCTCGTGGGCTTCCGCTGCCGGCCATGGGTGGCTGCCGCGGCCAGCGGAGATGCGGTGCTGGTGAGGATGAAAAGAACAGGAAACCCCAAAAACCCCAAAAAACCCTTTAAATGTGTTTTAAGAAACTGGAAGCTTTTAAAACCCAAGGCGGCATGACCCCTGCAAGTCACGCCTTGGAGCCTTTTGCTCCGATGTCTGGCCATTCTATCCGCTTGTGCATTGGCCGGGAATCGAACCCGGGCCTCCCACGTGGCAGGCGAGAATTCTACCACTGAACCACCAATATATATACCCTTGGCATACATTCCTGACATTTTTCACTCATAAATACTTTTGCTCATGTTGTGAAAGTAGCTTTATTGAGCAAAATATGCATGTAGAGGAAAATAAAAATAATAAAATAATTCACAGAAGGATTTTTGGAAACTGGTACTTACTTTCCATCCCTCCATCCATCCCTCCATCCCTCCCTCCCTCCCTCCCTTAGATTTATAAGGCTGCCTGGCTTATCTTTTCAAAAAATAAGAAAACTTTATTAAGAAATTACATTTTGACAGAAAGCCTTTCTAGCTGTATTCTATATATAAAATATAAAAGACCATGCAATATGGTAGAACCCATGAAACTTGAATGGTATCTGCACCTTTATCAGAGAACAGAAAGAAAGGGATTATGGGAACAAGGAACAGGAACTCTAAGTGATAAAAATCCCTGGGAATGGTACTCTAATGAATTTGAGGCAAGTTGCTCATGTTAAACAGGAAGTATAAAGGAGTCAAAAAGAGAATTTACACTAATCTCCTGTCCTTAAAGACCAGTGGTTGAGAAGGTGCAATGAGACAATGCATAGAGAAGCAGATCTTCCAACATGCTTACCTTTAAGCATGCCACAAGGCATGTGCACATTTATTATTTATAATTGCATCTTACTCTTTCTATTAAATAATTCAAGATGTCATTATTCAGTGATACAATAAAAACAGCTTTAGCCTCTGTTAATCTACATTAGACTAATATAATTGATCGCTCTATCGTAGGATATTAGTAGCTAAGTGGAGGTTTTAGTTTCTGCCTTATATTTGTCTATATTCATTCGTTTGAAATTCAGTCACATAATCCTTAGACTTCCATAGTCTTTAGTAACCTATAATTACAGCTAAACTTTACCATCTTAAACTGGGTATTGGGTTAAATCAAATGTGTACACTTCTGAATAAACTATCTGGTGACTCTTTTACATTCTACATTAAGCATCCCTAGAAACCATGCCAAGATACAGACATATTGCAGAAAGTTAAAGAAATAATATTTTAAATTATTTCAGATTCACCTGTTTCAAAAATGAATCAATCAACCCTTCCTAAATATCTGGGTAGAATATGGTTCCTGGACATCATGTCTGTCACTGTTATACTAAATACATATTTATATAGTACACTTAATATGCTTATTTAACTTTTGCTTCATGTTTTAACTTTCAATCTACTGGATGAAAATAGACTGGCCATATTAATATATGCCCTGATCCCAGATGGAGTTTATTTAAATTTCAGATTGAAAGCTTAGATAAGATTGATTGCCCTTTCCATCTAACCATAATTGTATTTCAGGTGAACATCAATTTACTTTAAAGGACACCTCTAAGTAACAGAGTGCATCATACATAATTCATCAATCACAGCTGCCTGTTACATGATTTACTTAAATATATTTCAATGGAATAGAGTTGCATTGTTTTTCTGCTTTGGTTTGTTTGCTTTTAAATTGTTTTAAAAACATTAATTTATTTGGAATTATTGCTGAAGTGTTCATCTTGACAAAGAGAAAAATAAATTATTCTTCATTCACAATTTCTTACTTTTCAATAGATGTGCTGGTTATTCTGGTTATTAATTTTTTTCTTTAAAATGAGTTTTCAAACATAGATAAGACAAATGAATCATGATAATAAATAAAGTATTAAGTACTGTTGTATCAATGTTATGACACTTTTCAAACTGTGGGTTCAGCATTGGTTTTTTTTTGGGGGGGTTGCAATAGTGTATTCAATTTTTGTTTAATTTTGGAAAATAAAAATCCAAATCCAAACTCTGCTCCCACAATTCTTTTTAAAATGTTGTTGTTGTTGTTGTTGTTGTTTTATTTTATTTGTTTTGTTTTGTTTTGTTTTATAATTAATTTACAAAGATATATGCAGATTTCAGGCTTACCAATTTGACTTCGGCTTTTTTAGAGAATCTGAAGTTTGCCAACTGGAATGCCTTGCATGGCCCAATAGGAATCACTTCAGGTTAACTTAGTTTTACAACCTGCTATTATTCATCCAGTTGTACTTGAAAATCCACAGCAAATATTCTACGGATGTACAATATATTCTAATTTACTTTTACCATGCCATGTAACAGTTCTATCAGAAAATTCTTTACTTTGTTTTACAATACTTACCCATTTTTCTCAAAAACATTTAAATGAGGTATATTATGATTTCTAATCTTAACATTTTACTTTCCCTATCATCAAAATGTAAATTAGGGAGATCCATTTTCCTAATAGGATGATGCCCGTACCACTTTCACAGAAGTATTCTGTGAAAAGCCACATGTTCTTCTGCTGATGGTGTTGGAGAAATTGGACATGTTGGGACAGAACTCTTAGGGTCCTTCAACCTGATATATTCACAGAATAGGAAAGGCTAAACTATATTAAGCGAGAGCCAGTTTGGTGTAGTGATTAAGGCATCAGGCTATTATTTCAGTGAAGGGATGTTCCTAAGGTGGTTGAATGTTTGGTAATATCTAATTCTGTCCAGTTTACTTCAGAATCTGGATGTAAATCCAAAGCTGTAAACCACAAGCTTTCAAGGGTACAAAAATTTCTATCTGAATTTGTCATTTCTTAATGTTCTCATTAAGAGCCAGTTTGGTGTAGTGGTTAACGCATCAAGCTAGAAACTGGGAGACAGTGAGTCCTGCCTTAGGCACAAAGCCAGCTGGATGACCTTGGGCCAGTCACTCACTCTTAGCCCTAGGGAGAAGGCAATGGCAAACCACTTCTGAAAAACCTTGCCAAGAAAACTGCAGGGAATTGGAGATTAATTTAATTTAATTTAATTTAATTTAATTTAATTTAATTTAATTTAATTTAATTTAATTTAATTTAATTTAATTTAATTTAATTTAATTTAATTTAATTTAATTTTTTAATTATTTAATTTAATTTGTATTTAAATTATTTAATTTGTATTTAATTTAATTTAATATTTTTATTTTATTTTATTTTATTTTATTTTGCAAGCAATAATGAGCCACTTTTAAAACAATTTTTAAAATTAATTGTTTTAAAACAATTTTCTTAAAATTAATTGCTACAGAAACACAGATGTTTTAAAGGACAGAAGATTCCATACACCCTCTCTAATGTCTTTTTGTATTTATTTCTTCTGTTTTTATTTTATTTATTTATCATACTTATATCTTATGCTTATGTTCTTTCTTCCTACTCTTAATCATTCTGAATTATACCATATAATTTCAATAATAATTTCTTTTCAATAGTTAACAAATTTTTGGAATCTCTTCAATTATGTTTAAAACCATACAGTTATATTTGCTTAATAATTTTATACAAGTATACTACTACTAATAGGAAATCCCACATTTTTATATATGTTCTTCTGTTAAGATAGAAATGTAACTGAACAAATCCGTCATGTTTCTCCATTCCCTTCTCCTGACATACTGTAAAAGTGCTCATGCAAATCAAATTTTGATACCACAACAGGTGCTTAAAAGATGGAAAAAACACACCCATTTGACACTTGGAAAATTACACATAAACCTTCATTTTCTACAACAATACATTTATGTAACACAATCTTGTTTTTCCCCCCTGTTAATACAGTCTTTAAAATTTGCAGAAACATATACAATAAAAATACACTGGCATAAATGCAAAGATAAGCAAATAAGGAATGGGAAAAAATGTTTCTACATACTTGCAGGCCCATCTGAAACACTGAGTGACCCATAAAATTAGCCAGCATTCGAATTAAGGCTGCACCCTGCAAACACAATTCACAAAAAAAAAAGAAAAGTTGGGTTGTTTTCAAAGCAGTTTCATGGTAATACTACATGAAATCTACATTTATTCCAATATTTATTTTAGAATAATTATATAATTATTATTAATTACATTTAGGATTACGCCCCAAAAAAGTATTTGCCTTAAACATTTTAGCAAGCTATATGCTTCTCTATAGCTTTGTGGGGACAAAACTGAAACAAAAATGAAGTTATAAAAATACAGAAATGATGTTATTTCAAAGACAGTTAGTAGACCTATACCTTACTGATAAGAGTATAACAACATGACACGGTATGTTATAAAGGCAAAATATTTCCCTTGCCAGGCCATTGATTGTTCACAAGCATATATTTGAATGAAAGAAGTAAAGTAGAACACATTGAGATGTACTACATAAGAAAGCCAATAAATTCTACCAGAGTAATCAGTACAAATGAAATACTGACTACCAGTTTCAAAACACATAAGCCCAGGTTTCCTTTATGGTTCCCGAGATTTGACTTTGGACATACAGATATATGTTTGGACACATGCACAAAACATTTATCTTCTTTTAGTGCAGCCACTTTTAGATTGCCACTGATTCTATTTTTAACTGGACACACACATACACACAGCTTAGTTGGAGTTATGGTTTAAGATATGGGTGAATAACTTTTTGCTCTGGGTAGAATGATGTTTCAAAATGGGGAAGCAATTTCATGTAAGGTCAGTGTCAACTCATTTTCTCCAAATTTTAAGATAGAATCTTAAAAAAAACATACTAAGTCTATTTTAGAGCTTATACTACAGTTTTCATGTTTTTTCACTATGAAGTTTTACCATATTGATAAATAATCACAGTTTGGCAATTTTTCCATATTTACTATATACCTGTAGATGTTGGTATATACAGTATATGAGCCTGCAATTCTGAGATCAGTAATTGAATGGGGATATAGTTACAGTTTTATTCAAACTTCAGAATTTTTCAATGCAATTTACAGTAGGCATAGGTAATCAGGTGTAATCAAAATGTTTTGGATTATTGTGCCCATATTACAGAACTCTATTCTAGAGGACGTTTTCCTAGCCTCCATGCTGTCATTTGAAATGGCATGCTTATACATCTGCATATTTCTAGGGTCCAATGGCTCAGATGACCAGGCTATACCTTAAGACTGACTTTTTAAAATGATTTTTTTTAAATGACAGACAATAGAGAACAGGATTTAGGGGCCCTTCCAGTGATGATGATGGCATATAGAATATTCCAAGTTAGAAATAAGAGAAGCAAATAGTAAAGAGTATGAATTAATGAATGAAATGAATGTGTGTCTATAAAAATATAAGAAAGGGGAAGGATATATTAGGTCTGAATGAGGCTGGTCTAATCTTGTGGAGTAATGTTGATAAACAGATACAGAGAACTGAAGGTTTGGGTTTAATTTTGAATTAAAGGGCTAAAATATGTATCAAAAAGTATGAATTGGTGTCACCTAAGTTGTTATGAGCACATTTGAAAGTAAGAATCAATAGGGTGTGATAGTTTTATGCACACTCCAGTCAATTATGATAATAGAAGAACCAGAGTTGGGTTTAGGGTGGGAACAAGTCAAGATTGTATAGAAAATGTCACTAGCTCATTTGGAGACTCCAAAATGAATAATAATGATCGATGAGTATGTGCTTAGAAAAAGGTCTAAGTATAGGTCTATCCATAGGTACACATACCGAAGTAGTGAATATGAATATACATATAAATGTGTATGCATCATATGCATGTGCATATGTATATGTGTGAATAAGTGTGTGAATATACACATACACATACATATTTACACACATACACACACAAACACAATTTACTTGAATGTTATGTAGAAATATTGAAAGAATTAGGGAAGGTATGTGATAAAGCATGTGTGAGAATAAATGGAATGGCTAGCAAATGGTTCAACACTGAGCAGGGTGTAAGATAATGATGTGTGTTGTCCTCTTTTTTGTTTAATTAATGTATGGATAAATGTACAAGGAATGTTTGTGGTTATGTTACAGGTGATTTGGTTGGGGTCATGAACTAAGCAGAGGTTCTATTCCTGTGTCAGAACTAGAATGACTTGCAATGAATGATAGAGTATAATGATAGATTGTAATGATACAATGAAAAATATTTTAAAAAATGAAAATTAATGTATCAAAGACCAAGATGGTTGTGTTCAACAAAGAAAATTGGAATTAACTATGGGAATGAAAGAAGTGGTAGTTTGGTAACCAAAATAAATGAGGATCAAATTGCAGAAGAAATATATGAAAGAAGAATGAATGGGCTGAGAAGAAAGGAAAGATAAGAAAATTGATCTTCAAAAAGAAAGGTGAAAGGTTTAATGAACAAAAGGCTATATATGAAGTGGTATATGGACATGGTGGAAGCAAGCAGGATTTGCAAGAATATAAAGATATGGAGAAGTATAGTGAAATGTGTTGCTATAGTTTCAGCTATGTTTCCTTTTCTTTTTTCTTGTACCTTTAATTTCTTTATTTTACTATTTCCTACTCCTTTTCTGCAGTCTGCAATACAATGCTTTACTCCTAAAGGGAGTAGCATGATGAATGCATTATATATCAAACATATGTTGAAAATCTGAATACTTTTTTCCGTTTCAAACCCACTAAGCTTGTCAACTTAACATTTACAGCAGAATCCTATCTATTTTATTACATTAAAATAATATCTGCCTTATTTCATGTCATAAACCATCCCCCCAATCCTTGGGGGCTTGGGTTTGTAATTACTGATATTCTCTGCCATAAAGTTTTGTGAAGCCGTAATAGACACTAAGGCTAACATTCTATGCCTGGAGCTGCTGATCCATAGTGACGTGTATAGTTTTCTCTTTCTTTCCCCAGCCACAAAATTCCCTTATAGTTTATATTTTTCAACCAAGAGAGTTTCCTCAGGCCAAAGCAGTATGTGACTATTCTTTCATTTTTACTAAAATTGTATACGTAAACTGATCACCATTTAATTTTTAGAAACTCATACTGTCCTATGGTTGAAACCCATTTAAAAGGACAGCAGCTTGCAAAGCACACATACAAGAAACTTTACATTATATCTGCCCTTCAAACAGCAAGCAGCAAACAATATTCAAATCTCTTTTTGAAAATAATCATTTTGTTGACACTAGGCAGACACAGCTGGGTGCCAGTATGAAATTTAGCTTATTAGGAAATTCACAGCATGAATTAAAGTTAGAGAACAAGCTATGTCAAGCTTGGATCATAAAATGACACTTAAAAATACTTTCATAAAATGAGGAAAATAAATTTGAAGTGCTCTTGTGAATTTCTTTAAAATGTATTTTGACTTATTTTAATTTTAAACATACAGTATACACAAGGAAGCTTCAACTGTATCAATATGAATTCCATGTAATATATTTGAATTTTGATGTTTAAAATGATAGTTTGGAGCTACAATACTAAACATATTTATCTGGAAATAATCCTCACTGAATTCCATGGGATAATTTAGTTAGGTAGGGAATTTCTTTACTTTTTGATCATTTGATAGGGGTTCAATAATGACACTCTCTCTCTAAAACAAACTTCCAAAAGCTGATATTCTCTAGAAGTGCTAGACTACAACTCCTAGAATTCTCATAATTAAATAACTATGATTCAAAGAATCTCTGGGAATTACAGTCCCATCTTATCTGGGAGATAGCAATTAGGAAAAGATTGCTTTAAATGCTAAAAATATAACAATGTTGTTCTTATGTTGTTATGATTATAGCATTTTTTTCAATGTTACTAAATCCTTACCAGTACTTCAAAAGATTCAAAGTCTACATTCAAAATTCACAGTCAGTAGAACGTCATCAGCTAAGATCTGAATAGTGTGCACCACAATCAGAGCTCTTTTGGCAGTATAGAATTACTCCTCAGGGAGATTTTACACGGATTATGATATTTTCATTATTTTAGAAATGTTTTAAAAATGTATTGCTGTTGTGTTATGCTCAGTTTCCACATTTTAAACTCCTGTATTTTTATTAATAATTATTTCACTTATTCTAACCGGATTTATATAGTTGACTTATTGATTTTATAAGCTCTTTAAAAATACTTTGTCTTAAAAATTGGGACATACATACTTTAAAAATATAACAAATCAAAATGTATCTGTGCATCTCTGTCAACATGTTTCACCTCATTTATTCATAAAGTCAAGTATCTGCAAATTGTCATGAGTAATACATGCCTTTTCACTTTTAGTTAATTTTCCAGCAAATAAAATGCTTAATATTTTCCAGGTCATGTTCACTTGGTTCTATTCACTGATTATAGTAGACAAATACGGTTTTTTTTAGCAAACAAAAATTAATTGACTGTACAGGTGATTGATTTTTTCCCACAGCAACAAGTACACGAGAAAGACATAATCCACAAACTGCTTCATTGCTTGGATGTGCGTTCCCCACACATTGCGAAACCAAACCAGCAACTAAAGCCTAGCAACCAAAGACACATCTATGTACAAAGTACACCAAAGTGTACGGGTATCCCCTGGATCACAGCTTCTGCCGTATCTCTATAATGCAACACCCATAATCACTCTCATAAAGTCTATCTCCAGCCAAAGACTCCTCCTGGTAATAATCCTCAAACCAAGCCTTACAGGAGCACAATATTTTATACTGTTATTCACAGAATGCCCAGCACAGGAAGGAACGAAAGGTAACAATGGTAGTCTGTTCCAGATTACCTATCTGTCTGTTACAGATCATATACCAAATGGCTGATTCTTTCTCTTTCGCACTGACCCTAGAAATATCCAACAGGGCTTGCATAGATCCAAATTAGCAAGGCAAAATGAGATTAGAAGCACACATGGATGCGCAGTAGCACATCTTAACTTCTTAAAGCAGAGATATTTTTTCCTAGGCTTGTACAACTATTGTACAATGCCAGGAAGTGGTTTACAATGTCTCTGAAAAGTGCTATATGTGCTCTGAATAACATTTCTGTCTTTTGAATTCTGATCTTTGCACAGCCCCAGTATCCAACCAAATCAGTATGACTGAAGAAAAAAAATTAAAACCTAGACTTTACCTATTAGTTATGTGACTTGTTTAAAGTACTGTAAATTCATTGCTAAGAAAGCATTAACAAGTTGATAGTTTTTTTTAAGCAGTACTTTATGTTTACTTTCCTCTATCTACATTAGCTTTTTAACAAATGGAAATTTGGGCAAGCACTGAAAACAAAAAAGGGGAGAGTATCTCAAGTGCCAATAGAATATTTTCATTATATAGAAGTCCAATGCTTTTTGTAAGACTCATTTATCAGGGGCACTGTGCTTACTAGCTGAAATATTTTGGTTAGAAGTCTATACAGTAAAATATTTCCTACTGGTACTTAGTGTATATTAGCTCTCTTTAATAATCATACTTCATTGGAACTCTGGAGTTGAGTTTCATAGTCATTGATTTGATCTCTTACCTGCCTTAGCCACATGCTAAAGATTCTAAGGAATTTAAAGGAAGACTGCAAAAAAAAATTCTTCCATAGGTACATGCCATAAATCTGAATTACTCACATGTCAGATTGAAGCTTTAAGCACAAGCCAGATATGAAGAATTTGAAGATCATGCAGCCTCTCCTAACTCTGGGGAGAATGGAAATGCTTATCAATACAGTACCCTAATCAGAAGTAGGCATTTACAAAAGATAATTAAATTTGTGGTCTTCCAAGTATGCTTATGTAGGGGCATGGTGGCTCAGCGGGTAAGACGCCAGGTTTATTGATCAGAAGATTGCAAGTTCGGAGGTTCGAATCCCTAGCCCTGCGTGCAGAGTGAGCTCCTGCACTAGCTCCAGCTCTTGCCAACCTAGCAATTCGAAAGCATGCAAATGCAAGTAGATTAATAGGTACCACTTCGGTGGGTAGGTAACAGCGTTCCGCGCGTGTCATGCGGCCACATGACCATGGAAGCGTCTTCGGACAACGCTGGCTCTTTGGCTAACAAACGGAGATGAGCACCGGCCCCTAGAGTCGGACACGACTGCACAAATGTGCGGGGGGTACCTTTACCTTTACCTTTAAGTATGCTTACTGCCAATGAAAAGGATCATATCCTCACAATGGAGTGCACTTACAAGTTTGTATGTGTATGTATGTATGTATGTATGTATGTATGTATGTATGTATATATATATATATATATATATATATATATATATTTCAAATTTTGCCCATCTCCCCCAGAAGATGGGTGGTCAGTAAGAAGTAAGGAAAGTAAACATAAAGTATTGCTTAAAAAAACTATCAACTTGTGGCTCAGCGGGTAAAACGCCAGGCTTGTCGATCGGAAGATCGCAAGTTTGGAGGTTCGAATCCCTAGCCCTGCGTGACGGAGTGAACTCCTGCACTAGCCCCAGCTCTTGCCAACCTAGCAATTTGAAAGCATGCAAATGCAAGTAGATTAAGAGGTACCACTTCGGTACCAACGCTGGCTCTTCAGCTAACAAACAGTGATGAGCACCGGCCCCTAGAGTTGGTCACAACTGCACAAATGTGTGTGGGGGGGGACCTTTTACTGCTTAAAAAAACTATCAACTTGTTAATGCTTTCTTAACAAGGAATTTACAGTACTTTAAACAAGTCACATAACTAATAGGTAAAGTCTAGGTTTTAATTTTTTTTCTTCAGTCATACTGATTTGGTTGGATACTGGGGCTGTGCAAAGATCAGTAAGTAAGTAAGTAAGATTTACTTACTTATCCACTTTACAGTAAGTAAAGTGTTTGCATGGTTTTCCTTAAATGTATACTTATGGCACTAGGAACTCTGCCAATATTTCACAAAATGATACTCCTTTGCTGGAATAGTTAAAGAGAATGGCTTGTGATTTATCTGAGAAAATGTAGAGAAATCTATCATATGGCGAATGAGAAAATGCAACTTTGCCTCCTGGTACAGTTTACAGTACTGAACAATTCTTCTCTGGGATAGATGTTGACATGCTAAATATAGAATAAATCTCTGAGGAAATGATCAGATGAGGAAACTTCATGAATACAATCTGACAGTATATGTGGAGGAAACAAGTCCATATTTTATATTTATGTATCGTGCTCGTAAAGGATGCACTCCTCTAGGACAGTACAATTATTAAAGATACAAGCAATCAGTTCAGCAATATATATTTATCACAAGGCCTTAGGCAATCCAAAATTTCATAGTACTCACTTGTAATATGGAATTACTTAAACTGACCAACTTGATTGGAATCATATCAAGAAAATATTTAATCTCTTTTATGCTTATGGAGAGTACAATCTAAATAGTCATTATTATTATGGACTCCTTTTTTTGGTGGAACATTCACAATAGCCTGTATTGCCATTTTCTAGGTTTGTACATCTCATCTATTAACATAAGATAATTTCCGTATCTTGTGGTGGAGGATGGCATAGGATCAACCTGCAACTTCTACATGGACAATTTCCAATCTACAATCCCTCCAAAGCATTTAGAAGCTGACTGTGAGATCACTGTCACTACTGTTTACTTCAAAATAATGAGGCTGGAGAAAGGCATGAGGCCTTCAGTGCTGCCCTCTAGCCAACCAGTGGGAGAGTACAAAAACTGTTGATTCCTCATCCCTGAATTATTGTGCCTTCTATAGTAATAAAATCCCTTTGCACCAGTGCAATACAGAAAGGGAAAAATATGTAGTGTTATTCCCCCCGCTCCCCCGCCATGTTTTCAGTTCATTCAATGTGCATTTCTCCAGCTATTTTGTAACAAATGTGTTGGTATGAGGCAAAACTGCCTAGGTATCAAGACATAATTCATCCTGCTGATAAATCCCCACTGAAAGCTGAGGATAGCATGACACTAAATTTCCAGCCATTTCCAGGCATTTTTCCCAAGAGTTGCCGCAATGGGAAAGTATAGAGCCACTGTGTGTGGGGGCGAGTGGGAGGAAAATGACTCATTTGAGTCCAGAGGCTAGGAGGTATAGTAAGTTTGGTATATGCTACTTATAAAAGCAGGAAAAATCAAACTGGGCAGTTATAGGAATTGTGGAACTGACAAGAAACTGACTAAAAGCATTAAAATTGGGTTCACTGATAAAATTGCTTATGAAATCTACTGGAGAACTCTGAGGTAGAGGATGGGAGGTAGAGTGAGGTAAGAGCTTCTGTGAATACAAAAATAACTCATCCCTAAGTCTTGCTGAGCTCCAGCACTGTAAATTGCAAAACTGAACATTTTTGCAATGTGAGCTGTGCTGTAGCCAAAAGGGAAGAAAATTGGCTCAATCATCCAGGGAGAATGACAATCTGTGAACGTAGTAATGTAGCACCAGAATAGTACAAATGCCATGTATGGAAGGCACAGCAAGCTGAAAACTGCAGGGCATAAAACATTTCATGTCAAATGCTGTTTTCAGGGGCAACAAATTAAACATTAACATATCTTTAATTGTATTTTAATATATTAGCATTAATTATATTATTTACAATAATAAAAATTGTGATGGGGGTACAATGACATAATAAAAATAAATGTTCCCTCAGGCATTTCCTCCCTCATAATTCATTACTAAAGTTATGAAGGAAAAAATAGGAGAATGAGAGAAATATACATATTTCTCATAAAAATATGTATAAATAAAAAAAAGAGTAAAATTTCTGGGAAGTAGCAGTGAACACTTGCTTGGAAAACGCTGCCACTATATGCCAAATATCCACAACCCATCTCCCTCCTGCTGCATTTTCTGTGACTGTGCTACAAGTAGAGCAGAGAACAGAGCAGAACAAAATAAGCCTTAAACTGCTTTTCAGTCTGTGTCTACATCATCTCAAGGCCATGAATGTATATCTCTGAAATGATGTAGACACCTCAATGCTGTATGCCAGTTTCATGGTAACATCTCACCTCTGAAGAAGAACAATAGAGGAAGAAAGTAAATCACTCTTAACCCCAAATGTAAATTAAAATCAACATACTCACTCTTCATTAAAATCAGCATACTCACTCTTCATTAAAATCAACATACTTACTCTTCTGAAACTATCCACACTGTCATTTATTTATTAGATTTGTACAATCAGGCAAATGTCCCAGAAGTTCACATACATCAAAAGTAGTACAAGAAAACATCCACAGTGGGGAAAAAAGTAAAAAACAGTCAAAACCAAATAATCATGCACTTATCAATAAGACAGTCTGACAGCATCAGCTCATGTTCCCAAAGGCTCTTGAAAATAACTCAGCTTTTAAAAGCTCATAGAAAGCCAACAGGAGGGGACGGGGGAATCAATTATTTCAGGGGTGGCTGTTTCATAGTGTAGGCACCCATAGGAAAGTGGAACCTATGAGCTTACACCACTCTTACCTCGGGGGCCACTACCAAGTTCTCCTGGGACATCTAAGTCAGGAATGTTGAAATTAGTTTTCATAATAACTGACCACAAAATAAATTGCTCTTTTTACTATGCATTATGAGAGTTACTACTAAGGAAATGGTTTCTTTTTTTAATATATGGTATGTTTTATTCTGTGCTAATAGTGTGTGTGTGTGTGTGTGTGTGTGTGTGTGTGTGTGTGTGTGTGTGTAATTACTTTGCAATAATTTTTTGTACCTACCTGCCAGTTTTATCACTTTTGCTGTGCAGGTGCTTTTGAACTGATTTCTGATAAAGCCAAAATGGGGATATTCTTCCTAAATAAAACTATACATATTAATTGGCTGGAAGATTTTAAATAAGATATAAAATTATACAGAATCGAAACTTTCTGACCTTGGGGTAGAAATTAATTTTTTCATAGTGCTCAGGAGATGGTAGGTTAAAATTATTGTTCGTGAACCTTTAGTCAGGAATGACAATTCTTAATTTAATTTGACTAACTATAATTTCCATAAAGTATGTTGCACTCATAACTATCTGTATGTTCAAATGCACATTAGTTTGAATACTAAAAGCAAATGGGTCTGTAATTAAACCTTAAGTGATTTATATCACTCAGGTCATTTCAGTGTTCATGAACTTTTTCAACCCAACTGCTTTGTAATATAATGTTATTTTCAAGAGCCTCAGAGGAAACATTCTGTAAGCTCTCTGCCTGGAATTTCTTTCCTTTCAATTCTGTAAAGTAGAATGGGGATGTTAGCAGAACTTAGTGGAGGAAGAGGAAATAATCACCTGACAGCAGAACATGGAGGTAAAGAAATATTGGAATAAATGCCAGGAAAATCACACAAATATATAGCTTGTATCTTTTCTCCTATTCCCACCTTTTTATAGGCGATCCAATCAAATACTCGGTCAATGTCTGTGGCCTGCTGCACGTCCTGTGACACTGGATGTGAACTTGCCAGGCCATCAAGTAACATTACTTCATGTAAGACATCAGTCAGAAACCTCTGCTTCTCCTGAAACACAACAGAACATACTCATACATTTGTAGTTACGGGGATCAAGAGTGGAATCAAAGACCATTGTTTTATACATTTCTTTTTACAGGATAATTTTACAGAGATAATCCAGTGGATTTATGAAATGTTTTTTTCTATAAGGTTGTATTTTATCATGATCACATTCTGGTAAGAGATGAACTTCAATGCTTTATGTTTTCAAATCATGTACAGTTATTTAGAAACAAAAAGAAAGACAGTTAAAATATCATTAAGATATTTTATTAATCACCCTTAGATTATATTTAGCTACATTGCCTGTACTTTTGAACTGATTATACTTAAGTCTTATGAGTGCTTCACATGTTTTGCAAATACATATTAAAAAAATCTTTTTAGTAACTACTTCATGACATTGTATATGGAAAGTTGTATTTATCTATGTGCTGATATAAATTGTTCTCTGCAATTGTCAGGGTTTATGTCTATGAATCCTGCCATTAGAATTAATCAAGGCTTAGTGCTTGCATAGTAGGTGGGAGGGGGAATGGCAGTTGAGTGTTATGTCTGCTGCTGGAAGCTAGAGACAGCTCGGCCAAGGTCACGCACCTGCAACGGAGTGGAGATGGGACCGTTTGCTTCATGAGATCATCGTTGGTGAATTGGCGCGCAAGGGGAAGGGTTAAGAGAGCTTAGTTTGGCGGGAATCAGTATTCAAGTCTTTAGGAGTGCTTCAATGAACATGTATCCTGAATAAAGCTTTATCTGCATTTCAATGAACTGCATGGAGAAGTGTTTATTGGGACATTGTTGTTGAGATCATCACAGAAAGACTTGAATCCACAATCCAGTCGGTTTATCCTGAGGTTACAAGTGGTAACTCCATTTAGTGCCTCCTGAGTGAGAATCGGCTTGTCCAAGCAACTTCAGCATGGAAGAATCTATGGAATGTTTCCAGGCGGAGGAAGGGGAGCAACCAGGCCCCTCTTCAGGTTGGGAAGCGAATTCCAAGGAAGGGAAAAGTGCGGCTGCTGAACCCGAAGCAGCTAAGAAAAAAGCCTCTAAGAAGGTGTCTTGACGGAGTGGCGTAGAGACTAACGAGCTAGCCATGGCACGCACCCCTAGAGTGGAAGCGGAATGGTCCGTGGGAATTGGAGGCGGCATCCAGGCTGGGATGGGGAAACGTACGGCTAAGCCCAGAGTGACCCAGTCCCAGAGGATGGCTTCACTGGAAGCGAAGACTGCATGTATTGATTTTGAAATGGAGACTATTAGTCACCAACTACAAACCCTTATTCAATCCGTGCAGCAACTGGCCCTGGCTCCAAAGCAGGAAGGGATTCCAGGGGTGGAATTACAACCTAAATTGATGACCACGGCAGCAGAGAGCGGCACGTCCAGTGGAGAGGAGGAGGAATTCTCTGGACCCGAAATGGAGGTGCCTCAACCGGCCGTAAGTGGATTACAAAGGGGCCAACCTAGGGTGTTCGCGTTGAACAAATTGAAAACAAGATTTGATGGGGACCCAGGGAAATTGGCTTGCTTTATGACCCATGTCAGGGGTTTTATGGAGGAGTTTGAAGAGTCTTTCTTAACGGAAGAAGCCAAAGTAAGGTATGTCTCAAGTTTCTTAGAGGGAGAGGCTGCTTTATGGCTGGTGGCGTTGCATGACTCTAACTCTCCAGATTTATGGACTTTTAATGGCTTTATGCTAGCCTTATGACGCCGGTTTGAAGATACCCTCTCTAAAATGTCAGCTAAGGTGCAATTGCAGCAGCTACGCCAGGGGAACCGATCTGTTGCCGAATATGCAATGGAATTTAAAAAGCTTATAGGAATGGTCCCAACCTGTCCTGAAGCTTTTCAGGTGGAATATTTCCAGATGGGGCTGAAACCAGAGATTTTAGAGATGGCAGCAGGACGAGGTGATCCTGACAACCTAGAAGAATGGATTCAATTAGCCGGCAGGGCTGAGAGCACTCAATTAAGACTGAGATTGTACCGGAAGCTGCATAGCTCGGGGAAAACCCCTTTGGGACAGCCCCCGGCTAAGAAGCTGGCTAGAGCCAATGCTTGGGAAGAGGAAAAGGAACGCAGAGCAAAAAGGGGCTTGTGTTTCAAATGTGGCAGAGAGGGGCATCACATTAGTGACTGCCCTCAGAAACCCTCTACAGTAAAAGCAAAGCCAGACAGCCAGCTTTCCAAACCATCTAAGCTACCACCACGCAAGGGAACAGCCCATGCTCTGGATGAAAGCCACACGCGGGAATTGGTTGGGGGAGAGAACGACTCCTCTGACGAAGAATTCATGCAGCCGGCGGAAAACGAGCGATGTCTGGCTTGAAGTGCGCCGCGGGCCAGGCATTTGCAGATCGGCGCTCCGATCCGCTGGTGAGTGGAGATTGTCCTACCATGCAGGTTAAGATAAAGCTTGAAACTTTGGATGGGAGGGATCAGAACAATTTGATGGCAATGCTGGACTCGGGGTGCTCAAGATGTTTGATGCATCCTGCCATTGTTACAGGACTGAGACTTAAGTTGCATAAGTTAAAAGTTCCCATCGTATTTTGTCAGTTGGATGGGTCAGATATGAAATGGGGTCCAGTGGAATACTATACAGAAGCCCTAAAAATGACTATTGGGACGCATCAAGAGACTATTAGGTTCATTGTGGCTCCCATTTCCAATCAGCCCATAGTATTGGGGCTCAAATGGTTGAGGGAGCGTAACCCTCAGATTGACTGGGTTTCTGGAGAAATGGAATTTGCAGATGGCTCATATTTGGGAGTTGAGCGGGAAACTGCAGGACTCTGTGTGGTGCGGGAGCTAGCGCAAGCAGCGGTGGCACCGTCAGTGTATGAGGAGGAGGGGGAGATTTTTGTAGAGACGGAATCAGACCAGATGCCCCCTCATCGGAAAACAGACTGTTCTTTGCAATTGGAGCCTGGGGCAGTGTTGCCTAAACCCAAGTTGTATTCAATGACTCATAAGGAACTGCAAGAGCTGAGGAATTTTATAGATAAGAACCTAAAGCGGGGGTTTATTGAGCCGTCCACCTCACCCACAGCTGCTCCGGTATTGTTCCGGAAAAAGAAAGATGGCTCCTTAAGGCTTTGTACGGACTATAGGGGGTTGAATGCTATTTGTATTTCTAACCAATATCCGCTACCTTTGATGAAAGATATGCTGGCTCAACTGACCAAAGGGAAAATATTCACCAAGCTGGATTTGAGAGAAGCGTATTTTAGAGTACGCATAAAAGAAGGGGATGAGTGGAAGACCGCCTTTAATTGCCAATTGGGTTGTTTTCAATATAAAGTCATGCCGTTCGGATTAAGGGGTGGGCCTGGAGTCTTCATGAGCTTAATTAATGAGGTTCTGCATGAATTCCTGTACCAGGGAGTATTGGTATATTTGGATGACATCTTAATATACACAGAGACCATGGAGGAACATATAAAACTAGTAAAAGCAGTGCTCAGAAAGCTTTTAGAAAACAAATTGTATGTTAAGTTGTCTAAATGTGAATTTCACAAAGAAAAACTGGATTTTCTAGGCTACAGAATATCCCATCAGGGCATAGAAATGGATCCCGCCAAAGTTAAAGATGTGTTGGCGTGGGAAACCCCCAGAACAAAAAAGCAATTACAAGCTTTTCTCGGATTTGCAAACTTTTATCGCCAGTTCATTCCCGCGTTCGCCAAGATTGCGTTATCATTAACCGATATGTTAAAAACCAAGAAATCGGCTGATGGCGTATTAGCAAATAAACCTCAACCGAAATTAAAATGGATGCCGGCGTGCCAAACAGCTTTTGAACAACTGAAGCAGTTGTTCACTGCAGAACCCGTTTTAAAACATCCTGATCCAGAACGTCCCTTTGTGATCCAGACAGACGCGTCCAATTCTGCGATTGGATGCATATTATTGCAAAAAGACAATAATGATCAATTAAGGCCTTGTGCATATATTTCTCGTAAATTTACTGAGGCTGAACAACGTTGGTTGGTTTGGGAAAAGGAAGCTTTTGCAGTGCGACATGCTCTAGCTACATGGCGACACCTGCTGGAGGGTTCGCCTCATCCATTTGAAGTCTTTACTGACCATAAAAACTTGGAAGCACTTAAAACGCCTCAGAAATTAAATCCTAAACAAATCCGTTGGGCTGAATTTTTCAGTAGGTTTAATTTCACGTTAAAGTATTTGCCAGCTGGGAAAAACTTTTTAGCAGATGCTTTGTCTAGGTTACCACAACATGATACTCAAACAGAACTGGTGGTATCTACAGTAATGTCTCCGCAACAATTGGGATTATCCAACCAGGAGGAGCCTGGTCCTGGAAGTGCTACAGTACCCATACCTGTACAATTGCAAGGGAATGTGGCTCTCACTAGAAGCAAGGCCAAAACACCGAAACCCCCATGTGAACCTTCTCTAGAGAAAGAACTTAGGGCCGCTATAGAGACTGATGATTGGTGGAAAGAGCACAAGCAAACTTTAACTGAGACGAATGGGGTGTGGTGGAACGGAGACAGATTATATGTTCCGGAGACTGTGAGAAAGGCTATTTTACAACATTGTCATGATAGTAAAATTGCCAGACATTTCGGATTTGTAAAAACTTTACATTTGGTTAGAAGGCAATTTTGGTGGCCAACTTTGAGGAAAGATGTTAAACAATATGTTTTGTCATGTCATGTTTGTGCTTCCATGAAAAAAGCACCCGGGAAACCGGTGGGACTGTTGCAAACCGTGGCTGAGCCAACAAGCCCATGGAAACAAATTTCAATGGATTTCATTGTGGACTTACCGGAGAGTAAAGGCAAGACCGTCATATGGGTAGTGACTGATTTATTCTCTAAGCAAGCTCATTTCATTCCTTGTAAAGGACTACCCTCTGCTGGTCAACTGGCAAAATTATTCATCTTGCACATTTACCGAGCGCACGGCGCCCCCTTGCGGATTATCAGCGATCGCGGAAGTCAGTTTACCGCCAAATTTTGGAAATCATTTCTAAAATTGATTGGAACTGAGCAGGGTCTCACCTCTGGGCATCATCCGGAGGGCAATGGAGCTTGCGAACGACTTAACTCCGTGTTGGAGCAGTATTTACGGTGTTACATTAGTCATCAGCAAGATAATTGGGTGGAGTTGTTACCCTTTGCTGAGGTGGCTTATAATAATGCTGTTCATCAGAGCACTGGGTTTTCCCCATTTAAAGTGGCTACTGGTCAAGATTTTGTACCTATTCCTGAACTACCTGACCCTGCCATGATTCAACAGACTGATCCTGTACTGGCAGATGAATGGATTACAAAAATACGATCAAATTGGCCGATAATGTTGAATATATTGCAGGAGGCCAAAAATTCTTACAAAACTTTTGCTGATCGTAAACGGGCTCCAGAATGGCCTTTAGTGGTGGGAGAAAAGGTTTACCTGTCTACAAAACATTTGAAATCAACTCAGCCATCCAAGAAACTGGGGCCTAAGTTTATTGGCCCTTTTCCTATTGTGAAAGTGATCAACCCGGTGGCCGCTCAGTTAGACTTGCCAAAGAACCTTCGTAGAGTACATCCTGTCTTCCACATCAGTTTATTGAAACCAGTTAAACCTGCTCATCAATGGCATCCGGATCCAGTGACACCTCTACCTATCATGGTGGGAGATAACGAACATTTCGAAATTGTGAACATCCTGGACTCCAGACTGCACAGAGGAAAATTACAGTATTTGGTGCAATGGAAACATTTGCCTGTGGGGTTTGAGGAGTGGGTTGATAAGATCCATGTTTCAGCGCCAAGGTTATTGAAGAAATTCCATGATCAATTCCCTACTAAACCTGGTTAACTTCACAATTGTTATTGTTTCTGTTTTTCAGATCTCAGTGCCTCCCATTGTCTTGCAGCCTGAAGATTTCTGGAATTATTCCATATGCCTTTATGTATACTTGTATTTTTTAACCTTTATTGTTCTTTGCATACTATTCTTTCTTTTGGAGGGTCGGCATGTCAGGGTTCATGTCTATGAATCCTGCCATTAGAATTAATCAAGGCTTAGTGCTTGCATAGTAGGTGGGAGGGGGAATGGCAGTTGAGTGTTATGTCTGCTGCTGGAAGCTAGAGACAGCTCGGCCAAGGTCACGCACCTGCAACGGAGTGGAGATGGGACCGTTTGCTTCATGAGATCATCGTTGGTGAATTGGCGCGCAAGGGGAAGCGTTAAGAGAGCTTAGTTTGGCGGGAATCAGTATTCAAGTCTTTAGGAGTGCTTCAATGAACATGTATCCTGAATAAAGCTTTATCTGCATTTCAATGAACTGCATGGAGAAGTGTTTATTGGGACATTGTTGTTGAGATCATCACAGCAATATGAAAAGGCTGTTCCATTTGTGATCAATTGGAAATTCAGATTTTAAATAAAAATTATCTGTAGCTGACTTACATTACATCACATTATGGTAAAGATGCCCTTGAGTCATGCTCAGCTCTTGGAGGCTACATGGACACAGTGAAGTTTCATGACAATGTAGAGAAGTGGTTTGACACCACCTTCTTCTGGAATAACTTTCAACTTTCAAGTCTAGCCTACATCCCAAGTGTTCCCTGGTATCTCCAATTTAATTACTAACCAGGCTTCCTAGTCCAGATAAAGTTGGCTAGGGGCTGCCACTCTTCAGACTATATTTATTAAATTTATGAGCTTCTCATGCACACATGCGGGCTTGTAAGCAATCACATCAGATTAAATGTTGAATAAAATAAAAATGTGTTACCTTACCTTTATTGCAGAATTAAATGAGGATGGGCTATTAATTGAGATTTTAAATTGAAAATTAAGAAGCATAAGCAAAACAGATATGAATGGGCTATTTAATTTATGAATGTATGGATCCATGTCTCCAAACAAAAGAATTTCTACAAGTCTAGTAAAGGCAAGAGATTCAAGCTTGCTGTCATTCAGTGGAATATGTTACCATGTGGAGTGGTTTCTTCCCCTTCATTGGAGATTTTCAAACAGAGGCTTCAAACAGAGGCTAGATAATCATCTATCAGGGATGGTGCAGTGAATCCTACAGTGTGCAAGGGGGTTGGATTTGATGGCCTCTTAGGTCCTTTCCAATTCTATGGTTCTAGGACACTCCATCACAAGCCCCGCACCATTAAAATCAGATACTTATGGACACTGATATTTCATTTCTATGAAGTGGAAGGCCTTCATTAGCTTAAAGAGATTGGTATACAGGTTGGTCTAAACTCTACAGTTCCATTTCCAGCCTAGGATTGTCAACTAATTCATCAGACATAATGAATTAAGGAAAAGGCATTTTAGTATGGCCAGATTCAGAAGATTCTTTTTTTTTTTGGGGGGGGGGTGTCAAAGAATCTGAAGTCAGCATTTTCTCCCTTTTGTACATAGACGAATTTTGTCACAAAATATTCAAGATCTAATAGTCAAGAAGGAAACTCTACTGCTTATCCACCATTAATACTTAGAATATTGGAGAACAGTCAAAGAAACAAAGAATACTTTGGTTATTTTCAAAAGAATTTACATGTGAAAGAGACAATGAAAGTGTTTTATTTCTTGGGGAAAGGAAAAAGAAACCAGCTTACTTATATTCTTACTAATATTCGAAGTAATTGGATTTTAATAGAAAGAAAGAAAAAAAAATGTGCTGGGAGAAGATACTAACAAAAGATCAATACAAAACTCCCATTTTGGCATAAAAAATATTTAAAATCTTAAATGGGAAGGTGTTTCATATTACCTCTTCTGGGGTGAGAATACCAATATAGTGCAACAAGTTCTTGTTTTAGAAGTATCCTGAATGGACACTAATGCAGCCATCCTTTAAAGTTTCATGGCAGAACAAGGCAGTGAGATGTGGGCATCTCTGAAATGCTAAATCATGGAGCCCACACAACAATGATATAAAGCAGGTCCCCAGTTTAAGAACGTCCCAGTTTACAGACGACTCCTAGTTAAGAACAGACTGCCATAAAGACTATTATATGAAAAATTCAAGTTAAGTAGAATGTTTTAGGTTAAATACACAATACTACTTTGTGTATTATTACGTTTAAGATGTTTTAGTGTATTTGGAAGTGTTTCTTAAGTGTTTTATATACATAAAAAGGTAAAATATATGCTATACACTAAGACAAACATTTGACTAACTGATGCTAAATAACTGTTCCGACTTACATACAAATTCGACTTTTGGACAGACTTAGAAACGGAAATCATTCTTAAACCGGGGACCTGCTGTACTTACTGAGATTTATTAACAATTCATTATATTTTTTAACCACCCAACATCTGGTGAGCTACTTTCAGTACATGTATTTTATACCAAACTGTTATTATTTTACTGTTGTTCTTTTTGCATTTTAAAAATTGATAAATGAAATAAATTCAGGTAAAGCAAATAGGTATCACTGCTCGTATCACTGCTCTCCATATCCTGGTAACATGCTAACAATTATGCACTCATATTTCCAAGAAATATGTACAGGCTATACTATATAAGGCTTGAAAGTAATTTAACAGTGATTAAAATAACGTGGGCATGAGATGTTTGTTTATAACTAGAAATTGAATTAAAGGAGCTATATATGAATAAAACTTACAAATGAAGTGTTCATTCAACTTCTGTTCCTGTTTTCAAAAATATGGAGTGACTTATTTAAATTATCTATTCTTTCTTCTGATAGTTCGTAACAGTTTATTATATACATATGATGAAAAGGAAGTCACTACTCCTGGGTTTATCATGCTGATTGAAATACAAACATCCACTTAAGATAATCAGTATGACAATGGTGCAATATTTGAGCCAGATATAAGAAATAATTGTTCCAAAATATAATATTATCATACATAAGCAATCTGCCATCTGCATGTGATCTCAACTACCCTTGATGCAGCCCATATAATCTCAAGGACCTCTCCCCGTTTTTTGTTTTTTTTTGTACTGCCCAACTAATCAGCCATTAGCTGGGTGTATTTTCTCACTATCAGTTGAAGCTATTTTGTGTCATGGTTAAAGAACACTTCTTGGGGGAAAAAAAGCTGAGAGGACATATGATAGCAGTTTTCAAATGTCTTAAATGATGTCACATAAAACTGGGAGTGAAGTTATTCTCTATTGCTGCAGAGAGAAGGACCAGAAATAGTGGGTTAAAACTAAAGGGTTTAGTAGGCTCAAATTAGATGTCAGGAAGGACTTCCAGATTGTACAAGCTCTTAGCCAGGTTGTCACATGAAGTGGTGAGTTTTTCACTGGAGGTCTTCAATCAGAGGCTGGATGGTCATCTATCAGAGATGCTCTAGTGGATACTGCACTTATGGAGGGTTAGACTTGATGACATCTAAGGTCCCTTCCAACTCTATAATTCTATGAACAATGAAGCACTATAAGCACCTCACATTTAGAAAAGGGTAAGTCCATCACTACTAAAAGTCATGTTCTGCCTACCAGGCTAAATTATGTATCTACCTACTGCCTATTCAGCTGTAAAAGGATTTCTTCCCAAAATCATTGTATGAATGACCAGTGGAAAATGAGAGAAAAATAACACCAAAATTCTCATGTTATTGGGTAATATTAGTTAAAAGCTTTTTATCTGGATCCTTAAACAAGAATAGTTACAGAAGGAATATTTCTTTAAAAAGATAGAAAATGAAGTCCCTATATTACTGGAAAGCATGAAATTTATGTTGAAGCAGAAGAAATCATCTTTCCAAAATAAGTCACTGAAATAGTGAAATCAGTTGAGACAATCTTAAAGTATTAGTTGCAAACTTTCATACACTTTTATGATTTGAATTGTAAGTCTCACAAAATGTTACAGCATTTTAATGAAGAAGATAAATATTTTAGCAGGTAGTTTAAGTTTAAGACAAGTACAAGTCTACTCACAGCATTCTTCATCTTTGTTTAAAATTTTATTCAGGAAGGAGATCAGCAACTGAGGCCATCTCTTAGGGTCCTAGGTTGTATACCATGAGATACTTTTGAGTATTTAGCTTAAAGAACTTTACCTTATTGATGTTCAATTAATATTTATGTCTATGTTTATTAAGTCCACTCTTGAGTATTTAGCTTAAAGAACTTTACCTTATTGATGTTCAATTAATATTTATGTCTATGTTTATTAAGTCCACTCAACTCTGACTTTATAAAAAGAAAATGATAATATGCAGTTTTAAACTAGTTTCAGTTTTCCAGGAGAAATAATAGAATCATCTAGACCATGGACTACTATACTTTCAATTCATTTCAGGGAAGATGAAAGATATTTGCATAATTACTGGAGTTCTGAACTTAATCTTTGATTAAAAGTGTGGCTTTTCTAGCAATTGTATTGGATAAATCAAGGCAGGGTACCTCAAGGTGGCTGTTATGTGAGTTCTCTCCTCTTGATTCAGGTTTTTTTTTTCTTCTTCTACTTTAGGAGAAGGCTACACTGTCAATCTATATTCATAATTTCTGGAAATAAGTATGTTAGACACATTTGATTAAAATATATTATCTCCATAAACTACGAATAGTTTTTTTAATGTGACACAGTTATGAGAAAGTCAGAGCAGCCTTCTCCTTAAAAAAGAACAAGATTAAGGGAGCAACAGGAGAATTCAATGCAACTGTCATCACTGATGTATTCTGTCTTGACTCATCCAATAAAGTTGTTAACAAAGCAAAACTTTTATGAGCGAAAGGGAGAAGGCCATTGAGTCCTTTAAAATGCTTTATCAGCACTGAGTGTGGTAGTGGTTGCTAAAGCATTTGACACTTGGTATTTTATGTATAAAAAGGAAAATCACTCACTAGCAATTCCTTTTGTCATAGTCTTCTCCACTGCTTTCTACTAACACAGACATTCAAGGACAAAAATAATGTCAACTCCACCTATTTGGAAGCAGGAAAAATAAAGAGCTATGGATAATGTCTAGATAGGCCTAGATCTTATTCTTCTATTAAAGTAATTTAAAGAAGAACCCTAAAGAAAAATATTCTTATGAAGAAATTGATGAAAATAATGAAAATAGTTTATATATTATTTTCCAGACTGAGGAAAAGAAAACCACTACTTATTGGTAGCACCAGTAGTTTCAATTTAGATGTGCAAAACAGTAGTTTCTTGAAATATTATGCATAACCCACAGGAAATGTCTTCATTAGTGCATGAGATCATGTTTATCTACACATGAGGTACTGTTTAGAACAGCAAATCTCCACTTAGTAATTTAGAATAATGTACTTCTAAATTTACAACTCTCTGAGGAGCTAAAATTGTCAGGCTCAGTATACTAAACAAACACAAAGGAAAAGTTATCACAAGTTGGTTGCATATTTGGTTCCTCTGTCTACAAATGAATCAATAATATGTGGGGAAAATTCGGCAGGAGCTAGAGTTTCCCAAGGGATCAATAACCAGCTGAACCAAGACTAGGCAAGAAAAGTGCAAAACAGAGTTTCTGTTAAGCCATGTGAAAGGCAGTAGAAGGCATCAACTTTAAACCTAAGAAGGTGTAAAAAGGGCAATTAACTTTTTGAAGCTGTTTTAATCATAGTGTGGAATAAAGGTTCTTTACTAGCTGTGCCACACTGAGCGTTTGGAAAGCTTCAATTAAATTTGAACCAGCTAAGGGATAGTATATTTTTCATTGTGAAAACTTTAAGGGAAAAGATGTTACCTAATCGGGTAATGAAACATCTGCAAGCTCAGAGAGCAACAAGGACTTTACAACTTTATTACCATCCAAAAAAGGAGAGGTTGGGAACCATACAACTAGATAAATTTTCTGCTTTGGCTGAGTTCTCATTTAAAGGTAAGCCAGATTCTGGTTTGTAAAACTATAGCTTACTGTTACACCCAAATCTACCCTTTGAAATAAAGCAAAATGAAAGTTCTCTGGGGTATCATTTATTTTATCTTGCATAGATAGATATGGATTTCAAAATGTGCCACAAGGAACTTCAACATGCATACATTCATTGCATTCCATAGTACTTACAGTATTTTCAAAGATCGATAATAATAATAATAGATATTCCATTTTTAGATGTCAGAATGATCTTTTAACAACAGACAGTCCTGCCCCACTGAAATATTTCTGATCATAAAAATACATATCCATGATGCAAAGCACAGAAAAGGAGTAATAAATAGTAATCAGAAGAAATTAAAGGCATCAGATAACAAACTACCTTTGTACACACCAGTTAATACATTGACTTTTGTTCTTTAATCTTCCCACCTTCTTTAAACTTCTCACCAATTTCATCCAACCACAGCTTTCTCAATTTTTGCCTTCCTCTCAACCTATTCATTCTTCTTTTGTACTGGTCACAAATCAGAATCCATTCACTTTTTACCTTACTGCTTCTTGTTTTTTCAGGTAGTCCTCGACTTATGACCATTTGTTTAGCAACCATTCAAGATTACAACGGCACTGGAAAAAGTGACTTGCGACTGGTCCTCACACTTACAGCCATCACAGCCTGCTTGCGGTCACATGACCACATGGCCACCAGCATGTATTTACAATGGTTGCAGTGTCTCAGGGTCATGTGATCAACATTTGTGACCTTCCCAGCTGGCTTCTGTCAAGTGAAATCAATGGGGGAAGCTGGATTTGCTTAACTACCACATGATTCACTTAACAACCATGGCAAAAAAGGTTGTAAAATCAGTCACAGTCACATGATGCCTCACTTAACAATTGCACCGTTTAGTGACTGAAGTTCCAGTCCCAATTGTGATCATAAGTTGAGGACTACCTGTACTCAGTTCTGGAATGTGAACTGATCACACCTTTACTATCTGTCATGAATGGCCCCTGCTCTGGTGCCATTCTGACATAATGCCAGCCGGAGAACAACGGCAGACGTGCAGGAAGTAGAAAGCCGATGTTCATTCAGCACCATGGACCATTAGACGCACCGATCAAGAGGCGTGAGACGAGAGGAGACACAGACTGAGAGGAATTCATTGAAGTGGGGGAATGCATGTATTTATACTGTTACTTGTAAAACTGTAGTTACTCAAATCTTTAACGTGCTTCTGAATCACTGCTCAATAAAGACTTCTATCTGTTCTAAACTGGTTCGTGTAAGGAGTGCTTATTGGGCAAAGGATCGTAGCCTTGACACTATCTTTCTTATCAGTGTAAGAAAGAAATGCATGCTCTATTTCATCATATATTGCTCTTATTGCATTCAAGTCTATAGTGGACAAAACATTCCATAGCCAAACCCTATTCCATATACCCTGGATATCTGAAGGATTGCTTCTCTCCAATCGTTTCTGCCCACCCAGTACATTCCAGAAGAGGGAGTGCGCTCCATGTCCCCTCCATTAAGCATTGTCATCTTGTGGGATCAAGGAAGTGTGCCTTTTCTGTTGCAGCCCCCACCCTCTGGAACAGCATCCCCCCAGAGATAAGGACGGTGCCCTCTCTCCCAGGGTTCCGGAAAGATTTGAAAACCTGGCTTTGGTCCCAGGCCTGGGGTTGATGTTTGTTTTGTTTTATTGATTTTGTTGTTAATAGATCATTTTAGTCTGGGCTGTCTGTCTGATTTAATGTTTTTAGCTGTTTTTATGTTTTTCCTAGTTTTGTATGCTGCCCAGTCCATTGGAGTTGGATGGCTAATAAATTTAAAAAGTAATTAAATTAAATAAGGAAGTAAGTAATAATATCCACTTTATCAATTTACTTTCTGTAAATCAACAGACATATAATAAACTTTAACACAATATATTTTGCTGAAGAGGAAAAATTTGGTCTGCAAACCCCTCTCCTTGGGATAATGCTGCACTGCACTCCCCCCTTTTTTTTCTCTTCATCACTTCTGCCTTTCAATTTTACTAAAAGACATTCTGTGAAAGCTTAGGCTACAACAGTGGAATCAATATTTTGCTCAGAACCAGAACATAAGTTTCTATTACACTTATTTCCTAGAGTGTTACACTGATTGCTATTCAAATTAACCATTTTTGTTCACATGTGAAGCCCAGAATTCTATCTTGTGTACATTTTGATTATCACCTATTTTTATTTTCATTTAGTCATATTAAATATTTCTCACTACCAGTAGGATTGTGTCTTAATTAGCTTATTAGACTCCAATGTAATGTTAGAGGAATTTCATTTCCATATTACTGACTGTAAAAATAATTTAATAACAATTTTTAGCTACAGGAGAACTTCCTAGACAACATTAGTTTGCTTTGCTGGACATAATTGTAAGTAGAACAATTTATTCTAACACAGTAAAGATAAAATACAGAATATAACCTATGTAGTCTATAACATTTCACTCTAATAAAATTATTAAGATCTACCAGATTCCATTGCATTACACTTAGAAGAATGTGACCAAAATTCAAGAAGTGCCTTTTTTCTGTTGGGGGAGAGAAGGATGCTTACTGTTATGCCTTTTTGGCAGTTCAAATAAATTTACATTTGTTAAACAGTTGTCAGGTATGATAGAGGCTCATTTTGCATTTTTATAATAAAAATATATCTGTAAAAATATAAAAAGACAAGGACGGCAAACTGCAGAAAATGGAATTTTAACAATAAATAATAGTATCCTTAAAACAAGGTAATCTCTATGCAGAAATATTCTTAGGGAAGTACAATGAAATATATCTATTTTACTTATATGTAATGTTAAGAATCCCAGAAGTATAATATAGTAGATTAGTAGGTGCTCTGCTTTACAGTACTATTCAAAGTAGAAATGGTCTTGAATGTAGAAGCAATAGTTAATAATAAATTATAAAATAATTTAAATATAATTTAAATATAATAAAAATACTTCAAGACTGTCATGATCTTATTTCTTTTACAATAAATGGGAGATTACACTTATCATTTGGTATTTTTTCAGTGCTCCTCAATAACATGACATAAAGCAGTCTTATACAGTACCAGACAATTGATCCATTGATACACACACACACACACACACAGAGAGAGAGAGAGAGAGAGAGAGAGAGAAAACTACAGGGACATATCCATGAAGTCACCATGAGCGATGACTGGCTTGAAATAGATCTTACATTTTTTTACTATATTTTTCTATAATAGCTTTCCTCAAACTGTCTATCTCCAAATCTGTGGAAATTAAACCTCCTAGAACTCTTAGGGAGCATAACCAATGGACAATTATCAAAGGAGAAGTTTGGGAAGTGAAATCTCAACATCCAGGTGATACCAGGTTGAGGTATCCTAACCCAGAGAATGAGCACAGGATCTTCTGCATGCATATCTACTGTATGTTGTATGCATGAATTACAACTCCCTAAGCTATGATCCAAACCAAGAGTATAAAAGGAAAGTAACCTTTCAGCAGGTTTTACATAATAAACATTAATAAACTTACCAAATTCCAGCCTGGATAGAGATAGTCAGTTCCAACAAATTCAAAATAGTGAGCAAAGCCTTCTTTTAGCCATACATCTTCCCACCATACTGGAGTTACAAGATCACCAAACCACTGAAAAATGAGTTCAGTTTGGTTAAATTATTTTTGCTTTGTTTATAGTTTTCATTTCTATACATTCTATTTCTATAATCAAGTGGAATGAAATCCCTACAACAGCTCTGAAGAGTTATTGTGCAAATTAGGAATGCTTAATTATCTTTTTTCTTATCTTGATTTGTATCAGAAATTTTAATAAAGGGTTCTAACACAAGCTGTCCCCATGAAACCTGGATAACTGCTTCTTATACAACTTTTAATGTATTTCCGTAACAATACAGGTAGGTAATTTCCAAGGGATTGGGGATCACAACTCAACTTTCTGAAGAGTCATAGAAGGCCATCTGGTAATGCAGTGATGGTACCAGAATACCTATGGCTGAAATTTTCTGATTCATTTTCGGGCAGGTTTTGGGGGACAACTAAGAGTAAGAATGGGAGCAGAGGCCTCTAGAGGCAAATAGATCACTAGGGACCATATGCAGGCCATGGGTTGCCCTCTCTTCCTTTAAAGTATCAGTAAATACTAAACCAGTTTCTGAAATAACAGGATACATGCTTCCTAAATAAAATGGAAAAAAGACTGAAATGAATTATTGTTCAACAAAAAAAAAATTCTTTAAATCTTGTTGCACTGGGAAAAAAAAGAACCAATATCATGTTTCATAAGGATGTTTTTGGCAGGACACTTAAATACTGCCACTTTGTAATTCCAGAACAACTCCTGCATCTCACTATTTCTAGACTGAATCATAAAGATCTCTCCAGCTCAGGTACACAAGAATCTTCTGGATGATCAGAATAATTGTCCATCTATATTGAATTTGTTTAACAGGTATGATCAAATCACTAATTAAGTTAATCCCATGTAGTTAAATATCTCCACTTCCACAGACTGAGGAGTTGGCTATTTAAACTTTAGGCACATTATCATTTTTAGATTCTCCTTTACCATTGCACTATATTATATGGATTGCTATAACATTCTTCCTACTATAATCTTAGCCCCCTTTTCAATTACACAGAAGAAAAACCAATGCCTCATATGGTCCCTAGAATGTTCAGAAATCATAGCATTTCGGCTTAAAGCTATAAAATAGACAAAACCATGTGCAATGAAAATTCCATTTCCAACAAAGAGAACTGATAAAACATTATTTTATTTAATTAGCTTCAATGAGGTTTAATCTTGAAATGTCCCAGATATGTTTAACCTAAATACAATTTTGTTTATGACAGAGCATTGTTTACTGCATACGTCAAAGCACAGCATATCAAAAGAATATGAACATCAGGTTAGAAACTTACCTAATGCACTGGGATCTGATGCAGACTTAGTAATGCTTAGAGTCACTTTGATAAATAATCATGACTAAATTGTTCACTGACATCATGGGATCTACCCTAACTGAGGCAGGATTCAATCTATTATCTAATAATTATTTAAATATAAATTTCACTGTGATTGCAATAAAATCCATGCTATTCTTTTTTAAATAGTTATGGATTTGGTGATTTTTGGGCTTGAAAGAGCTCTTTTATGCCATGTACTGATCATATGGATTTTTTCTGGTAATCCTAAAACAGCTGCACATTCCTACCCTGTGGAGCAGCATCCTCTTGGAGATCTGGATGGCCCTGACCCTGTTGGCCTCAAGTATCATGAGTTATTGGCTGCAGTTGTTTTTTTAATCCTTGTACACAGCCCAGAGTCACTGGGAGATCAGCAGCCATATAAATCATTTAAATAAATAAATAAAATAAAATAAACTAGTCATACAGGATTGAACATTGCGAATGGTTTCCCAGTTCTCTAGACAGTATTCTGAAGATTCACAAGGGCTATAAAAGGGAAAAAACTGATCTTCTCTTGGTTCCACTGACAGAATAAATTGCTCAGTAGAGGAGGGCTAAGCGATTCCATCCTATGCCAGTGAATACATTCTGAGTAAAAGCAGTTTTGTCTAGTGGTTAAGGCAACGGGCTAGAACCTAGGAGACTGTGAGTTCTAGTCCTGCCTTAGGCACGAAAGCCGGGTGGGTGACCTTGGGCAGTCAACTCTCTCTCAGCCCAACTCAACTCACAGGGTTGTTGTGGGGAAAATAGTAGGAGGAAGGAGTATTTGGTATGTTTGCCGCCTTGAGTTATTTATAAAAATAATAAAGGCGGGATATAAAATAAATTAAAAAAATATTCTGAAGGGCAAATGTCTTTTCTGTAGATGTGCAAGTAATCATGTTTTGTTTAGAAACACAATTTAATTCATATGGAAATGTATATGCACAAGCAATTAATAAATTAAAACATGATTAATCAAACTGGTTTTCAACCTGTTTTGCAATTGAACCAAATAAACTACCAATGTTTTATTTTAAATATAAGTATAAACTAAATACATAGTCAATAGGAAAACAAATTAGAAACTCCAGAGAAAGTAACAAATTGAAACATTATCTTAAGTTTTCCTATGTACCACTTCCATAAAGACTTAAATACATTTGAAATTATTCAAATAAAATTACATATTGATATATTAACAACACTTAGTATATTAAGAACCCTCTTTGGTACATATTTATTTTAGAAATGCTTTCTACTACCAAAAATTTCTATGTATGTATGTATGTACATTTGCTAAAAGGTCTATTTATAATGAAGAAATCACTGGATAAGTTTTTGTGTGTCAGAATATCATAAATTAGATTAATATATTCTGGTTGCTACTAGCCTAAAATAATAAGTATTAACAGAGAAAGCTAAAATATAGAAAAAAATGGGGAATCTTTATTGATTGAATATGATAGCTACAAAATAATAAAGAAGCACTTTTATTGAGTTATATTTAATATAACTCAATAATATAACTCAATATAACTCAGTATATTTAATGTACTGAGTAGGAATATGTATGGTACTGAGTTGCAAAGAGCCCTTAATCAGACAAATAGAAGTAGCTTAAATCCATGGCTAATGAAAAGATCTAGTTATTGCCTAATGCAGGGGTCCCCAACCCCTGGGCCACAGACTGGTACCAGTCCGTGGCCTGTTCGTGCCATCCCGAAACCATCCCCCCCCCCGGTCTGTGGAAAAATTGTCTTCCACGAAACCGGTCCCTGGTGCCAAAAAGGTTAGGAACTGGGCCGCACACTTCCGTCTGCGCCATCCCGTCTGCTTACCACTTCCATCCACGCCATCCCATACGCTTACCACTTCCATCCGCACCATCCCAAAACCATCCCCCTCCCCCAGTCCATGGAAAAATTGCCTTACACGAAACCGGTCCCTGGTGCCAAAAAGGTTGGGGACCGCTGGCCTAATGGATTCAAGCATAACTTTAAAATGCAACTCTCTGTGCACTTGCATGAGAATGACCCCTTAACAATGGAACAGGATGTCTACATCTTTTCAAAAATCCAAGTAAATTAATGTGGTGGTCCTGTTTCTCCAGAAAACTGTTCACTTATCTTGCTGACTTTCTCCTTCAGAAGATGACCGAAGAAGTACAAGGAGATTGTTATCCTTAAGTTGATACTAACCAGTAGGGATGATTTAATAAGTGATATTGAAATAATGGAAATATTGAAAAGAAGAGACCATGTGATGTGATCATGTTTCAGTTTTAAGGAAAATGCAGCGAAAAGCAGTCATACCTTCAACTTTAAGAAAGTGGGTTTTAATAATCTAAAAGCCCTCCTAAATAGAATTCCATGACCTTAAACCTAATGGGAAAACAAATGGGTAGAAATCCCACACACACCTACTAAAAGAAATAAAAACACAATCAATAGCAATCCCAGAGAAGGGAAAAATAAAAAGAAACAGTAGAAGAAATAAATGTTGCTGGTCAAAAAGCTTAGTGATGGGGGGGGGGGGGGGGAGGTCATATATGGAAAACTGAAAGGAGGACGAGTTACCAAGAAAAAAAAATCCCTTCTGACCCCTATGGGTGGTATGTGTCTTCCTCAACCTCGGGACCTCTACCAGAGGCCTGGGAGTTTGAGGGTTCTGCGCAGTATCTCAGCTGTTCCTAGCACTGCACTCTTCTGGACAGAGAGCTCTGATGTCACTCCTGGGATCTGTTGGAGCCACTCTCCCAGCTTAGACTCACACCCCTGAGTGCTTCTACCCCTGGTAGTGGACAATCAACTTTAGTTTGGTTTAGTTTAGTTTAGTTTGTCTTTATTCTTGTTTGTAACAAAGATTTTTAACTAGCCAAGTCCTAGATTAAGAAACAAATTTAATAGTATAAACTCCAGATGTCTGTGAAAAATTGCTGAATTCTGGTCAGAGAGACTGACACTGTGCCACTTTTATCAGACCTCACCTAGAGGATTTGTGTCCAGTTCTGGACCACCATGTAAGAAGGATTCAGATGAACTGGAATAGGCTCAAGAAGTACAATGAGAATGGTCAAAGGACTGGAATGTAAGTCTTCTAGGAGAGCAAAAAGGAACTGGAGATATATACTGTATTCTTCAGAAGGGAAGAGTAGGAGGGATGTGATAGCACTCTTGAAATATCTGAAGGGATGTCATAAAAAAGGAAGATATTATTTGTCCTCTATCATTCCAGACTGCAAGACATGGAATAACAGTGTTATATTACAGGAAGACATGTTCCAGATGAATGTAAGGAAAAATTTCCTAGTAGCAACAGCAGTTTGATGTAGTACTGTTATCTATGATTTCCCCTTCACTGGATGTATTCAGGCTGAAGATGGCAATTATCTGTCAGGGATGCTTTACTTGGGATACAAAATGAAACATTGGTCTCAGTTATCTAAATCGTCCCCATCAAAGCTAATATTTTTATATGCACTTGGTCTTAACATAACTGAAACCATAACAGGCTACTAAAACTATCCTATTCCAGAAAAAAATGAAGGTAGCCTCATGCAATTAATGAAGAGCCCTATAATTCTACTCAAGTGTGGCCCATATCTGCAGAAAGTATTTGATGTGTGTCTATAGAAATTAAACTGTTTTACTGTAAGCTGTAAGAGTGAAGACAAACAGTTATTCATAAATTGCTATTAATCATTGGAAAAAATTAGCTAATACACATATGGTTATAATCTTCATATTACAGTTAATCAGAGGTGAGAAAAATTCTATTGATTACATCTATTTAAGGGTTTTCTTTTGGTTGTCTTGCAATTCTAAAAATATGTACCATTTCTTGTTATTTGTAATACTTAAAAGATAGCAGATTAGTGTACCTGGTAACTAAAGGTGAGAGATATTGTGGTGGATTCCAGCTCTGCCGCTGGTTCCCAGGGAGGGAACGCATTCCAGGCAGATAAGCGCCTTTGCAGCCCAGACTCTGTTGCTGGGAAAGTTAAGAGGTTCAAGGTAGCTCTGCCCTAGGGCCTCTCCTAGGCTATTTACTCTTAGGTTAGTTAGGTAGTTTTAGTATGGCAAGATTCTGTCTATATGGTGAGAACAATAAAGAACTAGAGTTGGAAAACATCAACTCAGCGTGGTCCTTGGCCTGACCCTGACAGATATCTCAGTCATAATTCAAAGTAACAGTAACATAGAGTGTTGATCACTAACCATCACAAAGCACTAGATTTCAGGAAACAGTTCCCTAAACTTCTAGATCACAACAGGAAGTCTAACTCTTTGATATCAATCAATCAGTAACCATTCTTCAGCATTTTCTAATAACCTAGATATACTTCACCATTATGACCAATGCTATGATCAGCTTTAGACATTTTCCTGGTGCAAATCTGAGAAATTAGCTGGTTATCTTGGGAGGCAAAGGCTGGCCCCAGTATCTGAGATCAATATTAGGAGTTTCAGGTTTATGGAAGCTCTCCAGAGAATTACTGTATTTGGAAGAAAGCTGGCAATAACTAATCAGAGATATTGGAATATCACTTTGTACTTCTATAGCAATCCAAACCCTTTAAACTATGACCCTATGAACTATGTTAAAAAGGAAAAATGCTTCTGTTATTTTGTATATCTGGTTTAAGGAATTTGTATGAAACAAATTGTTTGTATGTGAGCTTATATATGAGCTCTCATTCAATCTAAGATAAGTTAAGACTTCTTAACTACAACTGATTTCAATAAGAGAGTTAAATACACTTTTAAATTTATATCAAGAAATAAACAAGATTTAAAAGTGCTCAGCTTTACTTAGTTCATCACTGTTATGTTCACATGAAAAATCTTGGGAAAGTTTTAAAATGTATTTCCTTTATAAAACAGTCCTTTGTAATGTCACAAAGGTGATCTTATGTGATAAAGTTTTATTTAAAATAAAGTGTATTGTTAAAATAGTTTTGTAAGCTGCCCGGAGTCACCATGAGTGAGTTGGGAGGCCATATCTCTTTAATAAATAAAAAAATAAATAAATAAATAAATAAATAAATAAATAAATAAAATATATAGTGTACTGTTTATAATATTTTCAGCTCATATTATTAAAAATTAAATTATGTTTAGAAGATAGTCAGAAGATAAAGGAAAAACCATGTAAAATAAATGTAAATGGTTTACTGCAATGTGTCCCAAGGTATTTAGGACTCTCAATAAGCATAGAAGCAAGACATTCACCATTTACGAACAGAATAAAATGGCAGAAAAAGAAAGAACAAAACACATTCAAGTTTATATACTAAGAGAAGGACTATCAAATTGATTTCAGCCAATGCATTTTTGAGAAAAACAAGAAACTTAGCTTGAGACTGTTATAGTGCTGTAATAAATCATTTCCAGTGACCATCACTACACTCAGCTATTCAAAAACAGAAGTCCATTATAATTACTCTAAATGGAAAGAAGTTTGATAGTAACGTTTGATGCCCATTTCACTAAAGATGGGGGACTTTTCACAATTATAACTAAAAAATTATACCTTTGCTTATCAGGTAGCAATGTCCCCAATAATGTGCTCAGCTTTTGAGCTTTCACCATAGTTAAAATAGTGTTTACAATTTTATGTTGCATGCGCACAAGATATTTTTTATCTCCTACCTGATGGCATAGCTCATGCACAATGACCATGGTGACATCCAGTAAATATGATATGGAAGAAATGCTTGAATCCAGGAGTATTCTCTGCTCCACAAAGACACTTAATCCCCAGTTCTCCATAGCAGCATAAGGATGCTTAGGCACAGCTAACAGATCTAGAAACAGAATGAAATGTACTTTAAAAGCTTGTGGGTTCTAAAGCTCCCGTTAATTAAAAATGATAGAGCACGAAACAAATTCTTAAATGCAAGAATCAAAACATTAATATTCCTTAGCAATAACACAAACTATATTTTATACAGAAACTATTCTAACTTCATTGTTTAGCATATGTCATGTCCTAAGAATCTAAGTATGTTGTACTCAGTTTAACCTTCATTAACATTACTCATCATTTGGATAGAACAAAACCCCATACTTCATCAATCAGTGATACTCAGATTAAAAGACATAATTTTACTTAAAATTTGGCATCTGAACACAAAGAAGCCATTCATGTGTGTCCATATCAAAAATTCTGCTTAATATAATGAAGTTTGCTAATTGGAAGAAAAGGACATTATTATCCAGACCACTTAGTTGTCCCAAATCCGTGTGAGACTAAACACAGAAAGTCTTGAACTCAAAGCTACTGTGGTAGTTTACAGATTTAGCCAATGAGATCATTAAACTGCATGATTCTTCTTGTTTATATTTCTACAATTTGTAATATGTTGCATATAAGTTATAAGTTATTCTCATAGCTTTCCATTTGTTCATGAGAATATATCTGAAATTTAATAAATAATGTGCCTGGCAGGCTTTATACTTAAAACACCTGGATAGTTTATTTTGCTTGCTTTACATGTTATCATGCACACAAGTGCATTAACATTATTCATTAATGGAAATATCCTGATGTTAGTTGCATGTTTGTATGAATCTTAGAGCACAATTAATCATTACTGGTAGTTCAGATTGTTAGTATACAAGTAAGAGCACCTTAGTGTACAAAGTGCATACTTCATAGTTTTGTGTATCTGTGTGTATGTGTATGCATGTATGTATATTTTGTATATAAACATACAAAAGGAAAATAATTTTATATCAACAAGCAGTGGGAGAACATGTTAAATTCTCCAAATATTTTTCCCCCTGTAAGGTGACTATTTGCATAACTGATGGAATATATAAAAACTGTATTTTTGAAAAATCACTCTTACAGTCTATATCAAAAATACGTGATAAAAACTTTGGGGTTTTTAAAGTTATCATAGGCACTCTGAACTGGGACAAGAAGTGAACAGGTAGACAATGTAGCTGATGTAATATGCAATATACGTCAACACTATTGGCTCTCAACACTCCCGCAACCAGTCACACTCTATCAGCCCAACTCACCTCACTTACTTATCCAATTATATGGAGCCCTGGGGCATCCCTAGCTTGAAATTATAAGTATGCATAACTGAAAAGGCTTGCAAGACATCGATGTGCAGCACGTGTGCCCTAGATTTGAGACTTCAAATGTTCTCATGACTATTGTTTGAGAAACTGCTATTAAAAATCACCTTATTTCTTAGCAGAAAATTGTATTGCTGGACTAGCAAATTTCCAACAAATTTATTGCTAAACTAGCTTCCATATACTCTTCAATTCCTGGTCAAAATTGAGTATTTGGTGGATTACTTCTCTGTAATCCACTAAATTGTTTCCTTTTATTTTTTTCCCCCTCTCGGGAAAAACCTTTCCTCAAAAAAACTGTATTAAATTACAGGTTTTAATTCCCTTACAGATTGTCAGATAGCTATTACCTTCTGTGCAAGCAAACAGAACTAACTGATGTATACAAAATAGCCATATGTAGGCCTAGATCAACTATTTTGCTAAGTAAACCACAGATGAGGAGTTCATGCTGTTGAGTAATTACCGATGCATTTTCTTGTGTGAAAGAATGTGTCAGTCCTTTTCCTCAGGCCAGGCTTCCTTAAAATACTCTACAACTCAGTTCATAATCTCATGACTTTTTCTTCCTCTAGATATTAGTATGTTCTTGAACCCCAAAATCTTTTTGTACAAAAATGGTTTTTGTGAGCATTTGTGCATTTGCTTAGTTCCATTTTAGGAGACCAACTGGGGATATATAACCAGATGCTGATAAAGGGGAAAATATGCTTCATATGTCAAACTGGCAAGATATTTTATTACAGAGCCCTCATCTGCTATAATCTAGGCCTAGCTGTGCGCACTGGCTTCCTAGCATGAAAGGTGCAGAAAATTCTCGTGTTGCGTCATTTCCTTTTCCCACAATATATTTAGAACAGGTTTCTTGCTGATGCTAGGGTTTTCATCTCATCTTTTTTTATTAAACTTTTTAAAAAAAGAATATAAAGCATGAAGCATGAATGACATATAAAAAGAATAAGAATAAAATATAATTATGGAGTACAAGTAAGCAAGCATGGGATCTAGAATATCATGCAGCTTACACTTTTTCCATATGTCCTTAGTTGCTTATAAAGTAGTAACATAAGTTATATTGCTTTTTAAAAGAGAGTTTAAAAATCACCATTAAGCTTCAAACCAAACCAAAACCTTCTTAGTACTACATCAGGAGTGAGCAACCATGGCTTGGCCTGTGGATCACATGCAGCTTTCCAGAACATGCTGCTTCCATTGTGTGGCCCAGAAAACATATGACAACTACTAACAATGTGTTCCTTTTTTATTTATTTCTTCTTTTTTTTGCCATTTTTAATCCAAAAAATAAAATGTGTAAAAATGGATATGTTAAGATTCTAAGAGGTAAAATATATCTATGTTTCACTTTTAACACCTTTAACAAATAAGAGGCTGGAGATTTTCAGACTCGCCTAAACAGTAACATAACTGGACACTCCCACCTCTATGGCCCTCCCTAAAGAGTAGAAGTGCATCCCCTGAAGTTGCCCACCCTTGTATTAAATATACAAAATGAACAAAAAATGTGGGCAGCACCAGCATAAAATAAACAAAGGGGAGAAAGTGGCATGCATAAATGACTGTTTAATAAGAAACCTAGGGTGTTTCAGACTAAACCTTCTTCACAGGCTCTTATTTCTTCAAACTATTATGTGAGAAAAATCTTTATACCAATTCCAATGAAACATGTTTGGCTTTATATTAAAACATTTTTCTTCCTGGTATTAAATGAGACACAGAGAGCCCAGAAAATATAGATAGAGTGACCATAGCTTAGCAGAACAGAGAGAATGAGAAGGATCTGCTTAGACTAAAATATAAACTCCATGAGCAGGAAGGATATTTTATGAGGTGATATAGAGATACGTATAAAAGAATTTGGAGTCCAATAAACTAGACAATGTAAAAAGGAGTAGCCTATTTCACAAAATTACATAGGTAGCAATTTAGTTTAAGGAATATCTTATCCTCTGTTCCAAAGAAGAGCTTGAGATGAAGAAAAAACTGGACTATATATTAAAACAAACACAATTAGCAAAAGCTTCCCCATTAAAAAAAAAGAATGCAAAGAGATCCAGGGAAATATAGGTCTTTTCCATGTAAATCTTGGGAAAACATAAGAAATAAAAAGATATACTAAAAAGAACAACAAATCTTCCTGCAGAAGAATGAGAATCGCTTCTGAAAAAGTAAGTACTGCTTTATCCTTCTGATGCAAGGAATAACTTTCAAAATGGAGCAGGTGTGCTGCCATCAGTGTTGGGAAAGAGCCTGACCATCTGACCTTGGTGAGGAATGCTTTTTCAATCATTTAGCAGAATGATTGTGGATAACCTATTATCATCTGTGGAACAATTCAGGTGCTGCTACTAAATATCAGATAACTAATCACAACCACCTCCAGCAAAGGAGATTGTTAGCTTGTTGTGGTGCTGGAGCTTGAGCACCTCAATGAAACCATGAGCTAAACCGTGAAGGGACACCCAAGACGGGAAGGTCGTGGCAGAGAGGTCAGACTAAATACAATCCCTGGGGAAGGTAATGGCAACCCACCCCAGTATTCTTGCCGTGAAAACTAAATGGATCAGTACAACCAGAGATATGTCGGTATACCATCGGAAGATGGGACTCCCAGGTCGGAAGATGGTCAAAATGCTACTGGGGAGGAACAGAGGATACGTTCAACTAGCCCCAGATGTGATGACGCAGCTAGCTCAAAGCCGAAAGGACGGCTAGCGGCCGACAGTGCTGGTGGTGAACGACGAATCCGATGTTCTAAAGATCAACATACCATAGGAACCTGGAATGTAAGATTTATGATCCAGGGCAAATTGGATGTGGTTATTGGTGAGATGTCAAGATTAAATATAGACATTTTGGGTGTCAGTGAACTGAAATGGACTGGAATGGGCCACTTCACATCAGATGACCACCAGATCTACTACTGTGGACAAGAGGACCACAGAAGAAATGGAGTAGCCTTCATAATTAATAATAAAGTGGCTAAAGCAGTGCTTGGATACAATCCAAAAAACAATAGAATGATCTCAATTCGAATTCAGGGTAAGCCATTTAACATCACAGTGATCCAAATATATGCCCCAACCACAGATGCTGAAGAAGCAGAAGTAGATCAGTTCTATGACGATCTGCAGCACCTACTGGATAATACACCAAAAAGAGATGTTATTTTCATTACAGGAGACTGGAATGCTAAGGTGGGTAGTCAGACGACACCTGGAATTACAGGCAAGCATGGTCTGGGAGAACAAAATGAAGCAGGACATAGGCTGATAGAATTTTGCCAAGACAACTCACTGTGCATAACAAACACTCTCTTCCAACAACCTAAAAGACGACTTTATACATGGACTTCACCAGATGGTCGACACCGAAATCAGATTGACTACATCCTTTGCAGCCAAAGGTGGCGGACATCTATACAGTTGGTAAAAACAAGACCTGGAGCTGACTGTAGTTCAGATCACGAACTTCTTATTGCAAAATTTAGAATCAGACTAAAGAGAATAGGGAAGACCCACAGATCAGTTAGATATGAGCTCACTAATATTCCTAAGGAATATGCAGTGGAGGTGAAGATTTAAGGGACTAGATTTAGTAGATAGGGCCCCGGAAGAACTATGGACAGAAGTTCGCAACATTGTTCAGGAGGCGGCAACAAAAAACGTCCCAAAGAAAAAGAAAACCAAGAAGGCAAGATGGCTGTCTGCTGAAACACTGGAAGTAGCCCAAGAAAGAAGGAAAGCAAAAGGCAACAGTGATAGGGGGAGATATGCCCAATTAAATGCAAAATTCCAGAGGTTAGCCAGAAGAGATAAGGAATTATTTTTAAACAAGCAATGTGCGGAAGTGGAAGAAAACAATAGAATAGGAAGGACAAGAGACCTCTTCCAGAAAATTAGAAACATTGGAGGTAAATTCCAGGCAAAAATGGGTATGATCAAAAACAAAGATGATAAGGACCTAACAGAAGCAGAAGAGATCAAGAAAAGGTGGCAAGAATATACTGAAGATCTGTATAGGAAGGATAATAATATTGGAGATAGCTTTGACGGTGTGGTCAGTGAGTTAGAGCCAGACATCCTGAAGAGTGAGGTTGAATGGGCCTTAAGAAGCATTGCTAATAACAAGGCAGCAGGAGACGACGGTATCCCAGCTGAACTGTTTAAAATCTTGCAAGATGATGCTGTCAAGGTGATGCATGCCATATGCCAGCAAATTTGGAAAACACAAGAATGGCCATCAGATTGGAAAAAATCAACTTATATCCCCATACCAAAAAAGGGAAGCACTAAAGAATGTTCAAACTATCGACAGTGGCACTTATTTCACATGCCAGTAAGGTAATGCTCAAGACCTTGCAAGCTGGGTTTAGAAAAGGCAGAGGAACTAGAGACCAAATTGCCAATATCCACTGGATAATGGAGAAAACCAGGGAGTTTCAGAAAAACATCTATTTTTGTTTTATTGACTATTCTAAAGCCTTTGACTGTGTGGATCATAACAAATTGTGGCAAGTTCTTGGTGGTATGGGGATACCAAGTCATCTTGTCTGCCTCCTGAGGAATCTGTATAACGACCAAGTAGCAACGGTAAGAACAGAGCACGGTACAACGGACTGGTTTAAGATTGGGAAAGGAGTACGGCAGGGCTGTATACTCTCACCCTACCTATTCAACCTGTTCGCAGAACACATCATGCGACGTGCTGGGCTTGAGGAATCCAAGGCTGGAGTTAAAATCGCTGGAAGAAACATTAACAATCTTAGATATGCAGATGATACCACTTTGATGGCTGAAAGCGAGGAGGAGTTGAGGAGCCTTATGACGAAGGTGAAAGAAGAAAGTGCAAAAGCTGGGTTGCAGTTAAACCTCAAAAAAAAAAACAAGATTATGGCAACCAGCTTGATTGATAACTGGCAAATAGAGGGAGAAAAAGTGGAGGCAGTGACAGACTTTGTATTTCTAGGCGCAAAGATTACTGCAGATGCTGACTGCAGCCAGGAAATCAGAAGACGTCTACTTCTTGGGAGGAGAGCAATGGCAAATCTTGATAAAATAGTTAAGAGCAGAGACATCACACTGACAACAAAGGTCCGCATAGTTAAAGCAATGGTATTCCCTGTAGTAACCTATGGCTGTGAGAGCTGGACCATAAGGAAGGCTGAGCGAAGGAAGATAGATGCTTTTGAACTGTGGTGTTGGAGGAAAATTCTGAGAGTGCCTTGGACTGCAAGAAGATCAAACCAGTCCATACTCCAGGAAATAAAGCCAGACTGCTCACTTGAGGGAATGATATTAAAGGCAAAACTGAAGTACTCTGGCCACATAATGAGAAGACAGGATACCCTGGAGAAGAAACTGATGCTAGGGAAAGTGGAAGGCAAAAGGAAGAGGGGCCGACCAAGGGCAAGATGGATGGATGATATTCTGGAGGTGACGGACTCAACCATGGGGGAGCTGGGAATGGTGACGGCCGACAGGAAGCTCTGGCGTGGGCTGGTCCATGAAGTCACGAAGAGTCGGAAGCGACTGAACGAATAAACAACAAAATCACAACCACTTATTAACTTACCTTTGTAATTATACTGTAGTTGGATGAATGCAGAAGGATCCACCAAATGTTAACATCTGGGTTTCTGGTGAAGCCCAAAGCTCTACTGAAGGAGTGGGGTAATAAAGGTCTTAATCTAAATGGGATTCCAACTACCTGACTGAGGAGCATGTCCAGAAGTCCACCAGCTTTTGAGGGCCTGGCACTAGGTTCTCAAGAGAAGATTGAAATTTTGTTGATACACTTATTTTGCCACTGCTTAACCAGGAGAAGCACTCTGAAGGATGATGGTGAGGAATTTAAGATTAGCAGTCTTGGAGAATTTGATTAGGCCACCTTGTTAGGAAAGGTTTGGGTTTCATGGTCCCTAGAATTTGGCCTCTCTCAATTAATATATAGCACAACACATACTTTTGACTTGTATTCTGAACAAGACTAAAGGATACTAATGATCTCTATATCAAAATACTCTGTTTGCATTACTAAATACATTAGTTTTGACCTGAGACAGTGGAGGACAGGAAGGCCTGGCGTGCTATGGTCCATGAGGGTAAAAAGCATAAAGCATTCAATAAAATATAGCTCAGAGGAGAGAGGAGCATGCTAATCTTCCTGTGGAGTCAGAGTTGCCAGACAAACTGCTGCCTGAGCAGCTGAAGGCAGAGGAGGCTGTGCCACCCTGTAACGGGGAGTCTGAGCTGCCACCCCTTCCCAATGCAAGGGCTCACTCACAAGAAAGGAACCTCACCCTTCCAAATGAGCAACACCGGGGTTGCTTTTATTTAAGACGAGCAGTGAGATCATGTCTCTCTGTTGGCAACAACCATTCATTTATCCAGACTCCATGTGCCTTGACTCCTGACTTGAAACCTCTTGACTTTGGACCTGGACCAGCTGACAACCCTTCTATAACGATTGGACCCTTGGACTTCACTTGACCACTCTTGTGCCTGCTGTTTTGGATTTGGAACTCTCTCGAGGGAAGCTTGCTGGACTTTGGGGCTTGTTTTCTCTAGTGTGCGTGTGAATTGCACTCACATTTCCAATGCTGTTTATTTGCTTCACAAACTTCTCAGTAAAGTTTGCAACCATCTCTCTGTGTGTTTGTGGGTGTGTGGTCTGAGACAGGTCAGACAGAGAAAAGGCATAGGATCATTGCTCAGTTCCTTTCTTCCTTCCTTCAATTTGTATGGCCACCCATTTCAAATTCACGACTCTCGATCCATTCTTTAAAGCTGCAAAACAGCTACACACTCAGAAAACCTATAGAGGACTTCAAAGCAGCTACCCCAAGTTCTGAATAGCTGTTTTGAGGAACAGATTCAGAGCAAACCATTTCATCAAATGATTTCCACATGCATAATAATCACAGAAAATAGATACTAGAACAAAACCTCACCAAAGTAAGTTTAATGCCAAGCAATTCATAAGGATATGAGAGTGCACTGTAACATCTATACAATTCTGATATATATATATATATATATATATATATATATATATATATATATACATACATACGTACACACACACACATACATACACACACACACACACACACACACACATACATACATACATACATACATACATACTAAAAAGAAAAACACTGTGCAATGCTAGTATTCCACATAAGTGGCACCTGCCCTTTGGAATAAGCTACCCCTGAAGACCTGGTTGTGCCACCTTGGGAGGTGGTTGGCTCCTTAATGGGGCCAACAAGAAGATCTTTACCGCCATCTTGAATTTAAATTTTATAATTTAATTTATATAAAGGCAGGGCAAATAAGCAGGGGGTCTTAACTGCCATGATATAGTGGGAACGTCATCTTCATGCTGACTGAGGCCAATCAGCTGTTTATTGTTGTGCCTTTATTATAATTTAATAATTTATATTTATATAGATCTATACTCATATTTATTCTGTATTGTTTTAGTGATGCTATTTTATTGTCTGTAAACTGCCCAGAGTCGTACATGAGAAGGGCGGTAAATAAATATGACAAATAAATAAATAACACATTCACCAAATTTGGTAATTTAGAAGAAACATAAATTATTTTATATGGATACAGTCTTTTGAGGACTTCAGCACTTTAACTGAAGTATGATGTTACAATTATACAATTTATACACCTATATTTATAAAGAGATAATCAAATACTTTTTTACCATGGCAATTTTGTATACAATATAATCTCCAATAGTAGTTCATAAACACTGCTATTTAACAAAACTACAATACTGTTTTAATCTGTCATGTTTATTGTTTCAGAAGTTTTTATGAATGTGAGCCACTTTCAATTATTTTAATGCAGATGCATATAAATATATTTAAATAAATAATTGATGGATAAATACATAAGGGCATTTTGCATTTATAACACTCGTATTTTCACATTCAACCCTAACCCTAACTCTCTTTCTCTATTTAATTATCTTTTCTTTGTTTGCATTAAATTTGCCTTAATTGATTAAAAAATGAATGGCAATCTAGTTTATGCATCTAGTAAAGAAATAGCTTTAATTCTAAACCACGTTGTTTCTGCAGTGTTTGGATAAACAGTTACTGGAGATCAGTAAGGAAGGGAAGTTGAGGTTGTAGTTTTTGAATCTCAAAGAGAATACTATTCTACCCCTATTTCCAGTGATCAGTTTGTCTTTCCAGTCCGTCAGCATGTGTCCCATGACTACAATCAAGAGATCATTGTCATTTTCCCAAATAAACCATAAAAACTAAGAATAACTCTGATTTTCAGACCACTGAAAGACTGAAAAACCATTAAGATCCAGTCTGATATAATATCAATCATGGCATTAATCTCTGTAAAAGTTTGCCTCCATCTAATAATTTTCTGCACTTAAAAAAACTTCTGCATTTGCAAATTTCCATACAGCAGTGGAAGAGATGGTACCCTATGCAAGCCATGCATGTTCCCAATCTCCCCTTTTAAGAAGCGAATTGGAGCTTGTTTTTTCTGACACACTTGAAATAGTCTGTTGGGGCACCTCATGATCTTGCTACAAACAGGAAGCGAGTTTCTCTACCGATCCATTGTCAGGCTTCCTTGATCTAGTGTTGGCAGAGCTGTAACTTGACACAGCTTAACTGGGTTGCTAGGCTTGGACTCAGCAACAGGCTGTCAGACACACAATGTGGCACAGCAAGATAAAAATCTTAACTGGACTAGAATGAAGCCATACTAAACAGTTGATTAGGACAGGAAGGCCTGGCGTGCTATGGTCCATGAGGTCACAAAGAGTCGGACACGACTAAACGACTGAACAACAACAACAAACAGCTGATTGGCCTCAGTCAGCATGAAGATGACGTTCCCACTATATCATGGCAGTTTAGACCCCCTGCTTATTTGCCCTACCTTTATCACATTTCAAAGAATTATTTAACCTGCATTTCATCACCTTCTACCCAAACAGTCATTGGTTGATGACAGAACTGACATCCCTCCTCTGAGAATGGCTGGCTCTCAGTTTATCACTCACCCCTTTGACTATATCTGAAGATGCTTTGAATAAATCATGCTGCTGCATTATTTAGACCACTATAGTATACTGTATTTTGACTGGGAACAGCAGCATATGAAGAATATGCTCTATAACTGAATTATGCTGCCTCCCTGGAACTAACATTTAAAATATTACTTACAGTAATTACTGGAAGGACTCTTAAATGTTGGCAGGACAGTGGACGTGTCTATGATTACATACTGTACATAGATAAACCATGGTATTCTGAATCTTGCCCAATACTTTTAAAGTCATTCCTCATGGAACAAACAAGTGGAACAGAAATGACTAAACCGATGAAGGAAAAAAGTCAGCTGTCAACAAAAACTAAAAGTAAATGTAAAGCTTAAATATCAGGATTTTAACAATAATGTTTTTAATGGTACAGTTGTATTACTGAAAATTTGGCAGAAATTCAATCTCGGGAGTTAATTTCTTTGAGTAAGAGTATGCTGATTGGTACTTGAAATGATGTGGTAATCTTAAAAGGTTACTTTAAACATAATCTGTAGTTTTTTGGTATAATGTTTTATTGAAATATCTATATTAATATTCATCACTACTTCTCTAAGTGGCTACACAATCACGTCTCCCCTTTGTTCATATTTAGCATGCAAACTATGCACTCCTTTGTGCTACATCAATGGCAGGCAATAATCTTGATCCTGAACATTTTCTATAAAGCAACACACAATTTAAAAGTATGCATGGGTGGGCAGGATGGCAGTGAACACTTCTCTCTACCTATGTTTTTCATTGAAAACCACTTTTTCAAAGCCTCCTCTTCACCTAGCAGGAATCTAGCCAAAAGAAAAAAATATAATGAAAACTTGTGAACTGAGCCAAGCACCCCCTTCCACTCACCTATGCTGCCCTTTCAAGGTTCTATTCATTTATTTGAAACTTTCGAGATGTACTGGGACTCTATTTACCCTGGAGTTCTGGGAGTCATAATTCCAACAAAACTTGACAATGGCAGACTATGGAAGGCTGTCATTGGGAACTGACAGCAAAGCCACATTCAGTACATCCTAAGTTTGACCCTTACTCTGGGAGACTAACAGTCCCTGCCTAGCACTATTACAAACAGTATCAAAATTGACATACAGCAATTCAGTGTTAATTCCTTCATTGTCCCTTGTACAAAAATGTTTGCTTAATATCAAGTGAAATAAACATGCTTTCTTTTTCTAGAGACAATATAACAGACTTGTAAATGTTAAAGAAAATGGATCTCAATGGTGGCTCATGCCCTCATTGCTCCCCATTTGAACTACTGCAATGTGCTCTGCATTGGACTGCCTTTGCCAAACCCCTGAGAGCTACAGCTGGTCCGGAATGTAAGGACCCAGGCATTGTCTGACACATGCTAGCATCAGCACACCAGCCTATGGTGAGTTTCCAAGCACTATTCAACTACACACACACACGCGTGCACACACACACACACACATACAGAGAGAGAGAGAGAGTTTCTGAAAGTTATTACAAGCAGAGTTATTTTTGTAACCTTTGGAGGTGAAATAGTGTTATCAGTTTTGGGGTCATGAATTAGTTGGAGTTGTCTTTGTTCTTGTTTATAGTCAGGGATTTCAAATGTACTGTGGATGTTTTAGTACTGTTCCTTTCTGCAGATGTATTGGGAACCATTGAGAGTTTTCCTGTTGTGCCAGATCCAGATCCAGATCCAGATCCAGATCCAGATCCAGATCCAGATCCAGATCCAGATCCAGATCCAGATCCAGTAAAGAAATAAAATAAAGGAAATAAATAGAGGGAAAGAAGAAGATAAAAAAGTAAACATCAATTACTTAATCCAGTTGGCTTAATTTGATATGAATATTCTTAAAGGCTTTTTCACTTTTGTAGGTCCATTAATTACCTATATGTCTATAATATTTTAAAATATCAATTCATGAAATAATACCTGAAAGAATCTGTCTGAACATCGTATTTTGCAACAGCAAGCATCATTCACAAAATTTCTACTGTGGAATGATATTGTAATACTTCCATATAAATATTTCCTTTCTGCTACATTCCTTATGTTCCTAATACATACTGCTCTACTCTGTCTTTCAGTCATATTACATCAAGCCAGGACATTGGCAGAATACATACAGAGGCAAAGTCAGAAGCCAGATTCTTGCAATTTGAAATTTCACCAGCAGTACAAAGTGTCCAGCAAAAATGATACTTGACATTCGTCAAATAAAGAAATGTACTCGTGATCACAATCCTTTGAAAATGAAACTGAGATACCTTCTAAAATTGGTCATTTTAATGTAAATACTGATAGGATGGAAAACTGCCAACAACCATTTTGCTAAAACCATAATTAAGAATATAAGGATTTTATAAATAAAAAGAACCTGAAACTGATTATTGCTCATTTCCAATATAAATATGGTAGAACAGGAAATAATCACAATTCTTACATCTAACTACATTCCCAAGACTTATAAGTTACATGTCAAAACTAGATCTTATAATTTAAGAACTCTGAGTTAATATAAATATATCAAGTTCAACATATCCTTAAAGATGCACTTCTAAAAACAAGTGAAATAAACTCTGTTTAAAAGTACCATTTAAGAAAAGCGTTGGAAATCTTTAGGAAGAATCCATATATCAGATTAAGTTTAAAAGCATAAGAAGAAAGTAATGAATACAGCTTTTGAAAATATAGAAGGCATATTCTGCTGTTTTAGAGTATCACAGCTAACGATGAAGTGACATTTTAGTCATACATTTGCATTACATCTGAAAGATTTTACTTTGGTTGCAGGATTCCAAAGCAACAAACAACAAAAACTGTCATGCTGACAAGATTCTTTTCACCACACTGATGTCAATCCTGTTACAGCAAAGTCAATATATGTGAGACTTGTTACTGCATGTTCAGAAGTTAACCAAATAAAAAAAGAACTGCTTTTTAAAAAAACAAATGAATTCAAAGCTATTTTACTGAAGCAAAAAAAAAGTTTTCTTTAGATTCTCTTTTCTTTCAACTTCTTGATTTAATTGGTATCATGGCTTGTGACCTTAAATTTTAAAACAATAGAGGAAACCAAAAGATACAGAATGAACTATTTTATTCTTCAGTCAATTCATCTGGTTACTTTTTATTATGCAATCCTCACTTTTCTTGAAGCAAGTCATGCTAAATGCTTACAAAGCTGTACTACTAGAACAAGGATATTTACTCAGTATGCTATGTATCTATATCTTATAGCTAGATAGAAGCAAGCAGACACATAAAACTATTGCTATGATTCTGTAAATATAGTACCCAGAGATGGGTGAATTTCAAGTATTTTCTACTTTTTTTACAGCTATAACAAAATTATAAAGGTGTGTAGTATCATTTCTGAGAAATGTGTAGAATCATCAAAATCATCCTTACTATCAAAATGCCCCTGCTTCCTGGGCAAGGACACGCGTTATTCATAGGTACATAGACACATACAGTATGTGTGGACCATAACAAGTTATGGTTAATATTATGAAGAATGGGAATCCCAGAGCACTTAATTGTACTCATGCGGAACCTGTACACGGATCAAGAGGCAGTCGTTAGAACAGAAAACGGTGATACCGAGTGGTTCAAAATTGGAAAAGGTGTGCGGCAAGGTTGTTTAGTTTCACTCTATTCAATGTGTACGCTGAAAAAATAATTAAAGAAGCAGGAATGTACGAAGAAGAGCGGGGTATCAGAATTGGTGGAAGACTCATTAATAATCTACGATATGCAGATGACACAACTTTACTTGCTGGAAATGAAGAAGACATGAAGTACTTACTGATGAAGATCAAAGACTGTAGTCAGCAATACGGACTACACTTGAATGTGAAGAAGATGAAGATTCTCACAAATGGACCAATAAGTAATGTCACAATTAATGGAGAAGAAATTGAAGTTGTCAACAATTTCATTCTACTGGGATCAACAATCAATGCCAAGGGAAGTAGTAATCAAGAAGTCAGACGATGTATCGCGCTGGGAAAATCTGCCATCCAAGACCTATCTAAGGTTTTCAGAAGTAAAGACGTCAGTCTAAAAACAAAGGTGCGTCTGACTCATGCTATAGTTTTCTCAATTGCCACATATGCCTGTGAAACTTGGACATTAAAAAAGGAAGATAGAAGAATTGATGCATTCGAATTATGGTGCTGAGGAAGATTACTGAAAGTACCATGGACTGCCAGAAGAACAAACAAATCAGTTTTAGAAGAAATACAACCAAAATGTTCACTAGAGGCGAGGATAACTAGGTTTAGACTCTCATACTTTGGGCACATTGTCAGGAAAGACCGATTGCTTGAAAAGGATATCATGTTTGGTAAAGTCGAGGGCCAGCAGAAAAGAGGAAGACCTTCAATGCGATGGATTGACACAATTACTGCAACAATGGATGCAAACATTGGAACAGTCAGGCAATTGGCGCAAGACCGTTTAGCATTCCGTTCTATTATACATAGGGTTACTATGAGTCTTAAACGACTCAATGGCAACTAACAACAACTGCTTGAAGGCACTTCAACCTTCAGATAAAAGTAACCAGTCCAGTTCCCCCCATCTCCTCCCCACTTTACCAAAAGAGCATTGCTATATATGATGCTGCCTTCACACAGTTGTATTTAACTTATTTTGGCTTCTCCTAAGAAGATTCAGCAGGAAGCTTTTGTTGCTGTATTCAACAGCCTGAATATTTATTCATTCATTCATTCATTCATTCATTCATTCAATCTATCAATCTATCAATCTATCAATCTATCAATCTATCAATCTATCAATCTATCAATCTATCAATCTATCAATCTATCTATCGCCGCATATGCTTTAAGGCAAATATTCTGAATATCATCCACCTAAGCTGCACTAAAGTAGGAAAAGGCTATGTGAAGAAAGATGATCTTGCAAGATTTTAGATCTGCAGTGATGATAGAAAATTGCTTGAAAAACATCCCTGTCTCCTTCTATAGCTTGTTAATCAAGAGAAAGGCCAACTCATCAACTCAATCAATAGCACTGCTATTCATAAACTCAGCAGAGTCTTTGCTGAAACCTGATTATGTGGCTCCCTCTGCCCATCCTTCTGTGAACCAAAGGATCATGTCTAGAGCATTGATTTGTTATTACTTCCAAGGCTTCTTTTCCCTAAAATAAGGTTTCAGTTTTTAATTTGATTATTCTATAAAGATTAATAGTTTTCCATATGTACCCAGCTTCATATTATATTCAAAATGAAATAAAATTCTTTAATATCAAGTCCATATGACATACAATGCCCATCTATTTTAGCATGATGCTATTTACCTTGAAGCTAGCTCTAATATTGATGCATCACTATCTGCAATGTCATAACCTCATAGGTAATGTTTTATTCACACATATTAGACAAATTGAGATGTCCTATGGAAGTTTCTCAGGTTGCTTTTTGAAGGGTAGAATCTGCTTTAATACAACAATCAGTAGAAGCAGATTTTATAAATGTCTGAGGTATGGGTGGAGATGCGCTCACAGTTTTATTCCATAATAATAAATTTAGTCATTTCAGGTTTTCCAAAAAGCAACATCATAAATTCAGAATGTAGTATCTCAAAAAATTATAAGCTTAAGCCACAATAATTATATATGCAAACTGGGCAAAAACAAAGCTTACCTTTGAATTAAGACTTCAGCTTATAGACATTATTTTAAAAACAATGGTCAAAACAAATACTGTTGAAACACTACATTACTGGTATCAATATATTCAGAGTGGTCAAAGCTCAATGACTGAATACATTAATATGTATAAATTATGAGTAAAGCCATGACCATTGCTAGATAAAGGATCTTAACTAGCATAGAATAAAGATCTCTCTCAGCCTGTTCCTGAGTTCTGGGCAAGATCACCCATTGTTCTGGATAATTATAAGACACCTACTCTGCAGTCTTTTTGTGGGTTCTGTACCAGGTCTGCATTAAAAGCACTCATCATACTTAGGCTTTGTGTACAGAGCATTCTAACTTCAGCACATGGCACCTGCAGCAACAGCTAAGAAAGACTCCTGAGTGATGGTAGAATCAATGCCAAGCAATGTAAAGAATTTCAAGCTAGAATGAAATATTCCTAATATGCATGCAAGATTTCAGTGTTTTTATTCCTTAATGCATGTACCAAAATGTGAGGTTCTTATGTGAGGACCAGAAAAACAGAGAGAGACAAGTAGAGAAGAAATAAACTGATTGGATTGTAGCAGAAGAAGTGGTGGGGTGGGGAAACAAACAAGAAGAAAAATTTTGCCTCTGAAAGAAACAAATGAGAAAATTTCCCTGAGAACTGGAAAGATAATGCCAGAGGACTATGGAACACTGAACTGGATGAGAAATCACCTACACAACCTGAGGCACAAGCTGTAAGGATGAAAAACCTGGTGAGAATATCTGATAAATGACATTTTGTTTATTTATTGCATTTATATCTCCAATGAATCTTTGGTGGCTTACATGATATAATATAACAAATAGTTAAAACATTCATGGCATGATTAAAAATGCTAATAAAATAAAAATCAATAACTTTAAGAGGCAGGAGTTGCCAAAATATGCCAACAACACCTTTAAACAGAAAGAAAAATGTACAACACAATGGGATTTTAGGGTGAAGAATATGGGGTTTAATTTAAGTTAAAAGATTTACTTGTATTATAAAACAGCACATTTTAGTTTTTCATCATTTGGGCTTAGCAGTTCTTTATCTTCTATTCACACAATGAAAAACAAGTCATTATGAAAATAATAAATAGACTGTGCACAGCTTGCAATTTCAAATTTTATTAGTTAATATTTTAACACCTTAAATACTCATACCATTAAGATTAGATTCCTTGCTGCCTTCTTATCAAGCACACTCAAAATGATACAAAAAAGCTGTTTCAGCTCTTATTATTTCCATTTGACAATATTGGTTACCAACTAGGCATAATGTTGTGCCACTTACCTAAAATATTTCCTGCTAAAATACTATACTACTTACTAGCCCAGTAAACGATAGACACCTGCTACTTAAAACAAAACTTGTTCAGGCAGTAGCAATTGCCACATTATTTTTCCATTACTGCTTTTTATGTGCAAGTAGAGGCAAATGCCTTTTAGCATTAATGTATACTTCTGGTAGTAGCAGAAATATCACAAACACGCACTTGAACTCTGAAAATATCCTGTAGCAATAACAATAATACTAAGACTAGACTACCACAAAACTATCAAGACTGAAGGACTATCTCACTGAGGCTGAGTAAGAAATTAAGATAATCAGATTCTAAGCAAGTACCAAAGATCAAGACCAATCCATTGTCACTTTTCTAAGTCAAATGTCAAGATGCCTCAGTTCCATGCACTCTGTTCTCCAACAACTTGTTTCCACCACTGCATTGAAGTACTTGTTACCTGAAGCAACCACCTCATTTACTTCATGAAATGCCCAGCCTTGCCAGTAATGGCTGCATCTCATTATTAGCTACAAACTAAGAATTTATTCATCCATTCATCCCAAGAATTGAGGTTAATGTTCAAAACAAATAACACTAGTACAAGCATTATTCCTGCATGGAATATCTTCACTTACTAGACTAAAATGAAAGGTTGAAGGCAATATTCCCATCATAATACACTGTTCTATCTTGCATACTTAATATTATCCCAACATGAACCTGCACTCTTATATTTCTCTCCTAATTAACCAAATATCAAAATGATTTTACCAAGTGATGCTTCATTAGCTAAAGCATATATTTCGTAGATTCTGCTGATACTCCATATCTGACTGAAGAACAGCAATATAGTTGAGGTTAGTAAAGTAAAGGTAAAGGTTTCCCCAGCTCAGTCGTGTCTGACTCTAGGGGCCGGTGCTCATCACTGTTTGTTAGCCGAAGAGCCAGTTGTCAGAAGACACTTCCGCGGTCATGTGGCCGGCATGATGCGCACAGAACGCTGTTACCATCCCACCGAAGTGGTACCTATTTATCTACTTGCATTTGCATGCTTTCGAATTGCTAGGTTGGCAAGAGCTGGGGCGAGTGCGGGAGCTCACTCCATCACGCGGGACTAGGGTCTCGAACCGCAGAACCTGCGACCTTCCGATCGACAAGCCTGGCGTCTTAACCACTGAGCCATCGCACCCCTTTTATAGTTGAGGTTACAAACCTTTTAATTTTTATAATCTGTTAAATATTTATATTAGATTAATACATTTTGTTTAATAGATGATACTTTCTTCCTATTTAAAAATGTGTAAGTTTAGCTTTTCATATACATAGGTTTGTTAATATTTATGACAGATGAATTCTAATATATCTGCTTTTAATACTAATATAAAGATGTAGTCATAAAAGCAGATCAGCATCGGCTTGCCTAATTGTAGTTTCACCCTATATTATATCCATTTATTATAATAAAATAATAACTTCTATAAATTGTTAACATAATTCCTGAAATAGCTGTAGCTGGAGGAATACAAAACATGAAACCTCCAGTAGTTGACTTAAGACTTAGAAAATTCAACAGGAGAGAAAAATAGATTTTTGTAGGCCATATTTTTTTCAGTCTGTTTTGCATTATATTTCATAAGTTAAATATGTCTATGAAGGTTCTCAGTCATCCAGGTGGAATTGTCTGTAGCTTGAATCATGTCAACTGGATTTCTATTTTCTCAGTGGAAACGTTTCGCTCCTTATCCAAGGAGCTTCTTCAGTCTGAGCAAAGTTAGTAAGGGAATCCTAAATAGGTTTCCCATATTTAGGATTCCCTTACTAACTTTGCTCAGACTGAAGAAGCTCCTTGGATAAAGAGCGAAACGTTTCCACTGAGAAAATAGAAATCCAGTTGACATGATTCAAGCTACAGTTCATAAGTTTAAAAAAGTCTGAACGTGTATAGTTATGAAACTCAGCACTCCTAGCTATCCACTAATCCAATTATACCACAGTCCATTGATAAATAGCAGCATCACTTGCAGAACACGTATGGAGGTGGCTACTAGAAGACACAGCAGACATGAAAGGGAAATTTACTCACTGGTAAAGGAGTACGTTAAAATCCTCTGTCTTCTCCCATCCTGCTTACGCACTGCAGGAAGAGCCAGGAAAATTAAAGCAACAATGGGAAGCCAGGGAAACAATGGGGCAGGCTGGAAGAGGAAGAGATGAGGACACAGAATCAATTAAAGGAAAAGGAGGAGAAATGGTATAATCTGCCAGGATGCTGGCCTAGCAGCAAGTACAAAACAGGACACATTCCTCCAGCCCATATGAATTCCAGGCAGAGAAGAAGATAAACAGTCATGAAAATAGAAGTGGGACAGAAAAGTGGGTAAGTGATTAACCAAACTGAACACAAAGCCAGAAGGGCCCTGTTGCTGCCACTTCTCTTGTTAGCAGGGTCTACTGAGCCCCAGGCCATCCCACAATATTTGAGCCTTAAACAGTACTACAGCAATGTTTCCTGCATTTCCCTTTGTCCTTAACAATGGAGCTCAGCTGGACCAAGGCTGTAAGACAGTTTGGCTGGTTAATGGATGAACAAATATAATTGTATTCATGTGCTATAGCCACCATCTGCCAAGAGAGTAAACAGCAAAAATTTGGACAACATATAGTAGAGAATAACTCATTTTTGCCTGTTTTTCCAAAATCTCCACTTAGTTTTCTTAGCCAGCCCTACAGAAAGCTCAAGTTACAGTAGTAACTGATATATCATTGTCACAGGAAAGAAAAGAGACTCAATTCAAAACATAAAGAATAAAGATAAAGGAATAAAAATGTGTATTTCCTTTCTCAGTATATACTCTACTGCATTTATTTATTTGTTTGTTTGTTTGTTTGTTTGTTTGTTTGTTTGTTTGTTTATTTATAAAAGAGAGAAAGAGCTGAGGCTTCGAGAAGCATATTTCTGGGCAACTTAGACAGAAATAGTAATAAGAACAGTAGAACAGCATGACTTATCCAACACAAGGATGCTTAGATGGCACTAAGATAGATATAAAGGGTGGGCCAGTTAAAAAGTTCTACCATTTCCTACAAAACTGTATTTAGATGAGAAGATACAAGGTTGTAATATTCACACACTATTCTGATTACTTTACCAAAAACATTTTGAAGTGATTAAGTGATATTTACTTGCTTTGGTTCACCATCTTTTAAAATGCATGATCATATTCTGGAAACCAATTCAGTTTTGTTCTATTATCAAAGATTGTCTATGAAGGTTCTCAGTCATCCAGGTGGAATTGTCTGTAGCTTGAATCATGTCAACTGGATTTCTATTTTCTCAGTGGAAACGTTTCGCTCCTTATCCAAGGAGCTTCTTCAGTCTGAGCAAAGTTGGTAAGGGAATCCTAAATATGTTCCTAGGTAGCTGTGTGACCTTACACCTGGGGCTAGGTCATGGTTATATTGAGATGTAATTTTTAAGTCCTTTTATCATCTAATGGAGGGTCGTTAAAATCACCATGCTGCTGTTGAGCTTCTGAAATGGTCTTAATCTTCCTAGGCACAGAAGACAGAGCCGGGAGAAAGATGGGAGAAAGATCTTTCTCCCATCTTTCTCCTGGCTCTGTCTTCTGTGCCTAGGAAGATTAAGACCATTTCACAAGCTCAACAGCAGCATGGTGATCTTAACGATCCTCCTTTAGATAATAAAAGGACTTAAAATAACATCTCAATATAACCATGACCCCAGGTGTAAGGTCACACAGCTACCTAGAAACATATTTAGGATTCCCTTACCAACTTTGCTCAGACTGAAGAAGCTCCTTGGATAAGGAGCGAAACGTTTCCACTGAGAAAATAGAAATCCAGTTGACATGATACAAGCTACAGATTATCAAAGATTATTTGTTGGTAGTGTTTGTCAACATATTTAAGGGCATAAAAACAAACAGGTATAATTCTGTTCCTTTACTAAATTGTATTACACCTCCTTTAGCTAACTAGCATAAAAGTCCACATACAATGATTGCATACTTTTTAGATTATAACAATACAATTTTGCCTCATGGCCTCTTTTTCTTCACAATTTTTACAGCTCCTTCAAAGAACTATAAGAAGCACACTCTTTTCAAGGAAGATAAACAGAACCCTGTAGTTTGTATTAATCTTTTATCACGCTGTCATTCTATGTTTTCGAGAATGTCCAGACTAATGCCAATGTATTGATAGTCAGGAAAGAGAAAAAGAGAAACACCAGCTTTTAAAATAAAATGGGTATTTATCAGCACTTAATTACACTTATTTTATATATCAGTGAGCTAACTATGCAATGACTTACTTCAAAATCTGTTCAACTACTGTCACAATAGCTTAAATCCATAAGAAATAAGTTATTTAAAAGGCTCAGAGAGAGAGAGAAAGAATAGAAACATGATTATGCCTTGTCAATTTAGTGAATGCTAAACTTGGATTGATAAACTAAGAACATTTAGACTCATACTGGTAGTACATTTAGCTATTTCATTAAGGCTGGATCTGTACTATCTACTGCTGTTACCCAGGTGCAGTGAAAGAAATAAACACAATTATCTTTGTTGGACCTCAAAAAATAGGGGGGGGGGATGTTATGGCACACAGCAAATCATCAGCAATCACTTCCCAATATATATTTTTTCAGACACTCCAGATAATTAAAAATGGATAAAACAGATATATTGTATATCAGTACCTTATCAACATGCTGAGTTGAACAGAAATTAAAAGACTCAATCGTGCATATGTATCAGCTTGCAGAAAAAAGCAGCTTAGATACAGATAGAGCCAAGTTTTTCTTTTTTAAAGTTTGCAGTGAAAATATTAACTATCTTATTATTTCCCATGACACAGACATTATGACTTTGTATTAAGTTATGGACTTAAGCATATTCTTATTTTAGCCACATAGTTTCATGAGTATTATGACTTCATATTAATTAAGTTATAATCATATAGTTATTTTAGCCAAATCTTTTCATTTGATTATGATCATCTTAGCATTCATTCAGTAAAATTTCACTCGGGATTACAACAATCTTAAATAGGAAAACAGCTTTTCCAAAGCACTATATTTTTCAGAGGTCTCTTATGTTTGGCATTTTGTTCTCTAGTAATAATATAGCAAAGAAGACATTATGCATTAAAGTATGGCTTCAAAACTGGGAGCAGATGAGAGACAGAAAGTAAATTTATACCACTTTTCTATAAATAAGGAGAGATGAACCTGAACTCTTGTTGGAGACAAGAGCCCTCCAACTCTTGTAAGTCCCAGCCAGCACAACCAATGATCACGGAATTGTCATCCAGAACCTCTAGAGGAAGCACCAGCTAGAGAAAGTTAGTCATAGAGTCAGAAGTTATACAGAAATGGCACCTTCCTAAAAATGAAAGGCTGTGGCACTTAGGAAATTTAACTTGAGGAAAAGGAGTAGTGAAAAATAATTAGAAAATTAAGATTAACATAGAAAAGAGTAAGAAAAAAATAGTCCCTTTTCATAGTACTGTTCTAAAGGCCAGCTAAAGAAAATGACTTAGATAATGGAAGCAATTACTCATGTGTCACTTAGTTCACAACATAAGAAATGGGCCACACACATTCCTCAGAAGCAGCATTCAATGAATATTTTCCCTTAATAGCAAGAAGAAGAAAGGCCCTTCTGAAAGGGCTCAGTATTGCTTAAGGAAATAGGAAGTCTTTTTTTTCTTTTTTCAAAACAAAAATGTAACAAAACTGATCCATGCCTTTCTTGAGCATATAAAATCATATTCTAGCAAGGACTTGAATCCAAAAACAAGCCGAGCCCTCAGTGACCTGGGATAGGTCACAGTTCTCATGACAGAAGTGAACTCCAAGGCCACATGTGCCTTCCCCCAGAAAAGACAAGTTGAGGTCCCTCAGCACCATAAGCTTGGGGTACTCTATGCCTATTCTGAGATGAGGTCCAACATCTTAGGTAGGGATACCACTATAAAGTTGGGGGGGGAGGGGTGGCAGTACAACAACAGCTGTCTCTAGAGCCCAACTTGAGAAAAAAGGCCTCCAATTCTTCTACTGTTGCTTCTTCTCTCTTTTTTCTCCTTCCTTTCTTCCAATTTTCTTGGGGAAGCCTAACCTTCCATGCTCATGCTTCCAGATCCAGAACCAAAAGCCTCTCAACCCAAAGGTGGACTCTAATGTAAAGCAAAGCACCAAGACATTCACCTCATTCAGATAACTCCTTCTCCTTCACCAGTGATCACTGGCAGCCAAATGGTAGTCAATCTGACAGATAAACCTCACCAAAGCAGCTGCCAGGCTCAGGCAGACACACAGTATGTGTTCAAGAAGACCAAACTGATTCAATGGGGGCATCTCATGACCATGTTGAGGAACATGTATAGGGTGGTGCAACTGCACTCATGCCTTGTTTATGGACTTCTGGAAATCTGGAAAAACAATGCTGGGTTTTTGGACTGCTTCATCACATATTTTTTTAATGTTATTATTGCCATTGCTGTTATTGCTGAATCCCCTCCCTCTGCTTCACAAGAACAGTACTTGTCTTGAACAGGCACTAAGAGCTTAAATCCAATTTTAAAGACAAATTCACAATTAAATAGTGAAACACTTTTATTCAACCATCAGATGGAATAAGTATAAAGAAAATAGTTCAGTTTCCAAAGTTCGTTGCCACTCTACAATAAACAAGTTCTAAAGATCATTTGTTCAGATACTTGAAAGTGATATGAAGATTATTTTCCTAATATTAAAAGTTACTTTCAAACCCTTCTTACTACAAGTTTGTATAGCTATCATGTTTGATTATTTGAATCAGAAGTCTTGCAATTTTTGTATTCTCAAGGTATATTTCTATGTCTCATTTAAGAAGGAGGGGGTTAGAAGGTGGAAGGAAGATTGTAGAAGAAGTAATCTCTATTTCAACCAAGCACAATCATGTCTGTAGCTTGAATCATGTCAACTGGATTTCTATTTTCTCAGTGGAAACGTTTCGCTCCTTATCCAAGGAGCTTCTTCAGTCTAGCTCCTTGGATAAGGAGCGAAACGTTTCCACTGAGAAAATAGAAATCCAGTTGACATGATTCAAGCTACAGACAATTCCACCTGGATGACTGAGAACCTTTATAGACATAAGCACAATCATGGTCTCTAATTGTATTTTAGGTGATAGCTTTGGGGGACAAAAAGGGATCACTGAAAATGAAATGGTATCTACCAACAAAGATGTCTACCTCAAATGAAGCAAAGGAACTTATTTTAGAAGTATTCAGTTGGCTGAAATGGAATTTTTCCATGTCTGAAACCCAGTTCAAAAGTCCTTTGGTTAATGTATCATCCACAGACAGGCCACCAACAGAGGTTTGAGAATCACTATTTACTGTGAGGTACCTGGTCTCATTGTGACTATTTTGTTGATCACTTAATAAGTCCTCAATCAGGTATGTGGAGTTTCACAAGTCTCCACCATCTAGATAAAGTTCCCCCAACATTTTGGCTGAGAAAACAGTCAGAGAGAGAACATTCTTGCTAAAGATAATGTCTCTCTTGCCAGCAAATGATACAATAAGATTATAAACTCCAGGCAACCAAAGTGAATAGCTGAACTAGACTTTGAGACCTCTGTGCCCTCTTTCCCCATGGACTTTATTCTTTATTAAATTTACAGGGCAAACCCTAACAGAGAACACACATTCACAATCAATTGCTGCAAATCAAGTATAATGTTGAGGTTTGATAAACCCAGGAATTTACTGCTAGATATAAATTATACAGAGAGGCTTGATATCCAGGTGAAAGGGGAAATATTCTGCACAGTAACCCAATTAGCAGCCATTGTTGTAGGAATGATGTGTCAGTGTGTGACTCATACAACCGGTGCTTAGAGTTAAGTTGGGTGTGGTGAATAACGAGAGTGACCTATAATGTGATTGGTCAGTTTCACTATATATGCAGAGACATTCTCATTTCCCATTATTCCCATTTTACCTCGTGAATGCTGTATCATTGGTGTATCATTTTGTTACCTGTGGAAGTGATCTGTAAATACGTATGTATATAAAGTAAATAGGATATTTGATATAACTTCTGTTTGGAGTCTATTTACTGCATAGTACTTGGATCACCGGTGCCTAGGAGAGAGAAGCAGGCCGCTCCGTCCGCGCGCCCCGACATATAATTTCCACACTGCTTAAATTAATCCAAAATTCATCACTGGACTTGTTGCTTCAAAAGAGAAAGAGATGCACTTAACCTCTGCCTGAAAGAATGCAATGCTGCTGCTCTATACATTATCCACTCTCTATGTTCTACACACCTCACAAGCAGATAAAAAGGTAAAGGCTCCCCCCGCACATTTGTGCAGTCGTGTCCGACTCTAGGGGCCGGTGCTCATCTCCGTTTGTTAGCAAAAGAGCCAGCACTGTCTGAAGACACTTCCGCAGTCATGTGGCTGGCATGACGCATGTGGAACGCTGTTACCTACCCACCAAAGTGGTACCTATTCATCTACTTGCATTTGCATGCTTTCAAATTGCTAGGTTGGCAAGAGCTGGGGCGAGTGCGGGAGCTCACTCCGTCATGCGGGGCTAGGGATTCGAACCTCTGAACTTGCGATCTTCCGATCAACAAGCCTGGCATCTTACCCGCTGAGCCACCACGCCCACGCCACAAGCAGATAGAGCTTTACATTAAGCAGTTATGCAAGACATAGCACCGAAGGGAGAATTTTTTTTAAAAAAAATCCTTGCACCAAAACATTTGCATTCATGTTATCTCACCTAATTTTATCTATTGCGTACAAAACAAACAAACATGACTTATTTTAGTCATTTCTTGGTTCATATCACTGCAAATTCTTCAAATAATCAAAGCAATGCCTCTATAGGTAGAATTCACTAGATGGAATATATGGAAATAAGATTGACTATATTATTGCTAACAGGAGGTAGAGAAGCTCAATTATAGCATCAAAGACTTGGCCAGGTGCTGACTGTGGAACAGATCATGAACTGCTCATTTGCAAATTCCAAGTTAAGCTAAAGAAGAAATTATGGAATGAATGTAAGTGATGAATGTGAAAAGAGACTGCTAAAATGAAGAAAGAGAAGAAAGCACACTAGATGTCAGAACAAACTGTGGAAATTGCCAAGAAGAGAAGAGACAAAGAGTTAAATTAACGAAGAGTTTCAGAGAGCTGTTAGAAGAGACAAGAAGCAGTATTACAACCACATATGTAAAGACACTGAAGATGGAAACAGACATGGAAAAACAACAAGTCTTTCAAAAGAACTCTGAACTCAGAAGGAGGTTCCATCCTCAAATTGATATACTAAAGGACTCCAATGGACAGATAGTAATGATTCAAAGGAGATCAAACAAAAATGGAAGGAGTATACTGAAACACTGTACAGTAGAGAGGTCAACATTCAAGATGAAGATATTTATTTTTATTTATTTTATTTGTTCAATTTATCCCCCGCCCATCTCCCATACAAGGGACTCTGGGTGGGTTACAACAAATAAAATTTTAAAAACTATACAAAATATCTAAAAACACAACAAGCATAAAATAAATAAAGTCCAAGATGGATTAAGGACCACAGAGTAGATCATGGTGCTACGGGGCCAGCCAACCCCAAGAGGCACTACCACCTCCGTCGTCCCAGGCCAGGCGGCAGAGCCAGGTCTTAAGGGCCTTCCGAAAGGCCAGGAGTGAGGGGGCCAGTCTCACCTCCGGGGGCAAGATATTCCATAGGGAGGGCGCTATCGCAGAGAAGGCACACCTCCTGGACCCCGCTAGATGGAATTCTCTTGTTGAGGGGGTCCGAAGCATGCCCTCTCTGCACGCCCCACTCTCTGCAGTGGGGCGGGCCGACGTTGTCGGGATGAGATGGTCCCTCAGGTACCCTGGCCCTATGCCATGTAGGGCTTTAAAGGTAATCACCAACACCTTGAATTGGACCCGGAAGCAAACTGGCACCCAATGCAGCTCGCGTAGCAGAGGTGTCACATGTGCCGATCTCCTAGCACCCATAACTGCTCGCGCCGCCGCATTCTGCACCAGCTGAAGCTTCTGGATACTCCTCAAGGGTAGCCCCATGTAGAGCGCATTACAGTAGTCTATACGGGAGATGACAAGGGCATGAGTGACTGTTCGGGGGGCCCCTCGATCCAGGAAAGGGTGTAACTGGCGCACAACTCGAAGCTGTGCAAAGGCCCTCCTGGCCACGACTGCCACCTGCTCCTTGAGCAGGAGTCGCGAGTCCAGGAGAACCCCCAGATTCCGCACTGGATCTGTGTGGGGTAGTGCAACCCCACCCAGAATCAAAGATGACAACTTCCCGGATCCAGGGTGGCCATCAATCCACAGCCACTCCGTCTTACCAGGGTTCAGTTGAAGCCTGTTGTTCCCCATCCAGACCCCCACAGCCTCCAGGCACTGAGATAAGGCATTGACCGCATCAGTTACTTCACCCGGGATGGAGATGTATAACTGGGTATCATAAGCATATTGGTGATACCTCATCCTGTGGTGGCGGATGATCTCGCCCAGCGGCTTCATGTAGATGTTGAATAGGAGAGGAGAGAGAACCGACCCCTGCAGTACCCCACAAGTCAGGGGTCGCGGGTCAGCTCTCTCCTCCCCTATCAACACCGACTGGGAACGGCCCTGGAGAAAGGAGGCGAACCAGTACAAAACCACGCCGCCCGCCCCCAAGTCCCGGAGCCGCCCCAAGAGTATACCGTAGTCGACGGTATCAAAAGCTGCTGAGATATCTAAGAGAGCCAGGATGGACGCACTCCCTCCATCCCGCTCTCGCCAGAGATCATCCATAAGCGCGACCAATGCGGTCTCTGTCCCATATCCCAGCCTGAAACCTGACTGGTAGGGGTCCAGATAATCTGTTTCCTCCAGAATCATCTGGAGTTGCAACGCCACCACCTTCTCAACCACCTTTCCCAAAAAGGGAAGGTGGGAGACTGGGCGAAAATTGCCCAGGATGGTAGGGTCCAGGGAAGGTTTCTTGAGGAGGGGGTACACCAGCGCCTCCTTAAAGGCAGCCGGGAACACCCCCTCACTCAAGGATGAATTTATAATCGCCTGGACCCAGCCACATGTCACCTCACTAGCTGATTTCACCAGCCAGGGGGAACATGGGTCAAGTTGGCATGTGGTGGCGTTTACAGTCCGGAGGATCCTGTCTACTTCATCAGGAACAACAGGATCAAACTGCTCCCAGATAACATGGTAAGTACGAGCCTCTGGCATCTCCCCAGATCTTGTCTCATGCTTGGAGTCCAACTTGGAATGAATCTGAGCGATTTTGTCCTGCAGATGCTCAGAAAACTCTTCCGATCGGCCCTGTAAATCGGTCTCCCCTTGCTCCCGACCCAAAAGTGATCTTGTAATCTTAAACAGGGCCGTTGGGCGGCATTCTGCGGACGCAATAAGAGTGGAGAAATATTCACGTTTTGCCGCTCTTACCGCCACAAGGTAGGCCTTAACTGCAGCTCTAGATTGTGTTCGGTCAGATTCAGTCTTCGTCTTTCTCCAGCGGCGCTCTAGATGTCTCTTAACCCTCTTCAAAGCCCTTAACTCTTCCGTAAACCACGGAGAGTGACGGGCCGAACAGGGCCGGAGAGGTCGCATAGGCGGGATCTTGTCCAGGGCTCCAGCCGCTGCCTTATTCCAGGCAGCAGCCAGGACCTCCACTGGACCATGAAGCAAGTCCTCGGGAATAACCCCCAGCTCCTTCTGAAACCTCACTGGGTCCATCAGTCGCCGGGGGCGGACCAATCGAATGGGTCCCGCCTCCCTGCGGAGTGGGGCAGCACAAGAGAGTGTCAGGGTCACCAGGTAATCAGTAAAGGTTCTAAGCAAACTAAGGCAAAGAATTACTGGAGCACAAAGAAACCTACATCCCAGTAAACACCAACTCAATACAGAAACTACACAACCTGATCAAGAGAACCCTGTTCCCTGTATGCATCTCAATACTGTATAATAACACCTCAAGAATACATCATGTTTTATTTTATTCAGCCATTGTAATCTGGGGGATATCTTAAGATCCAAATATGTCTACCTGAAACTCTGAGCCAAAACAATGCACAACTATACTTTCCAACATAGTGTAGCATAAAAACATCAAACTTTTCTCCTATTCCATTGACAGCTATATTTTTTAAACTTTGTGGTTTATATGAAGTCATGAAAATATTTGGGGAAAATACAGCAAAATGGCTAAAAGAAAAAAGTTATATGCATTTACCTATATTTACCTATATTCTCAGGCAGCTGCAGTGTCCAATGGAGAGATTTATAATCTGACAATTAAGCTTCTTCACTAGTCCCAGTCCCTTTCCCCTTCCAGTATTAAGAGGAACTGAAGAAAGTTTAGCTCTGATATATTTGTGACTAGAATTTTACCAGTGCTACGGAAGCCTGAATAACCGAGTATGGTGCCAATTATATCATCCACCATATATATTATTAACACACTGTCCTTATCCTCTATTGTGGCACCGGTTGGTCAGCACAGAAAATAGGACAAGAGGAACTGGGTAAGTTTGTTTGTGTGAGAATATAAGAGAGAGAGAGAGAGAGAGAATGATAAAAAAATGCTTTGACTCCTACAGACTAAGTTTTTAAAAATGTATTTAATTCTGCTGTGACTTATTTCTGTTTGGCATTATATTTAGAGCCTTTACTGAATGACTGCACACCTCCCAATGTTCTTTAGCAACTGGGCATCAATATATAATATACTGAAGCAGTAGTGCTGCTTTTAAGTCAGTTTCCTAACCTTTGGCTGTGACCTCCTAAGAAATAAAATATGGTTTACAGAACACAAAACACCTTGGAAAGCAGGGTCCTGCAGTTTGAGTCTTCTTATGTTCTATATTGCATGGCAAACATAAGTTGATATGAAGAATCAAAGGACCGCTGTTGCAGATAATGTTTGTTTTCCTTTTCATTAATTCACTTCTGCTTGTTAGTTTTGTATATCAGAAATAAACTTAATTATAGGAGTCCTGCAACACTTTCAAAGGTTTGGCTCCACCTCACAGTACCAATGAGGGTAACACTTTTCATGAACCAAAAAAAGCAGCAAATGACAAAAGGAATGAAGAAACAAACAATAAGAGAAATCCAGTGCTGTTGAATTTAGATTTTTAGAATGGCAAAGAAACTTGGAAGGAACAGAATATGTTTGCATATATTTTACTCAGACAATCTATAGCTGTAAACCCAATAGAGTACGGACTTCTTAGCAACACTGCCTTGCATGTAAGCAGGGAAGAGGCAATGCCATTCATTAAAAAAATAAAAGGATAAACTACATCAGCAAGAAGACAAAAAGCTCATTTACAAGCATATGAAACTTTCACCACCATCTACTTCAGCATGGATTTATTTTATAAACCCCTCTTCAGTCGTGCACCCTTACTTGGAAGCAACTCTCCTGTGTTCAATGGAGTTTTCTCCCAGCTCTCTGTTAACAAGGTTGCAAAAATGCAGTGCTCCGTGTAAACAGGGTTTTTTTTAAAAAAATTCTACAGAGAGCATAGAAAATGTCTCATATCACACAGAATTCCTCCATATGCATTGTGACAGATCTATGAACCCTCTGCAGATAAGTAGAAGCCGCTTAACTTTAAATGTGACTAAATTGTATCCAACCTTTTTTCCTAATTTACATCCAGTGAATACAGGATAGAGGAGATACCATGATTTTAAACTTCTAATTTTTACTAGACTGTGACACAATATGAAATAACTGTTTAAATTGCTTTAAACAATTTTAGGGGGGAAAAGCATCACATCATTTTTCATTATTACTCTAGAGATGAAGATCTTATGCAATTTCTTTACTGGACAAATAATTCCCTGGAACATCTTCATTATATTCAGTTTAATCATATACTGTATATTCTTTTCCAGAATTGAACTGCTTTAAAGGGAAAAAATTAACAGTTATTGACTTGCCCCAATCATATAACCCATCCATCCTTAAAATAATAATACAAGCATTTCTGTGTTTACTTTTATTTTAAACACTTATTATTGTTATTATTATTATTAACAAAACAAAACAACCCTGATAGCTCAAAGTCACAAGACAGGAAGAATCAACCCTTACTTTAAAAACAAGGAGGAGGAAGAGATGTGTTCCACCTTCCATCGTACTTTCGGAACTTGCAGTGTTGCCTGCCAATTGGGCCTGTCCATTACCTAACCACCAGGCCCTTGAGACATATGACCTCTCCCCTCTTCCCTGCTGTTCCCAGGGAGCAAGGCACTGCTCATGTATCAGTAGACGAGTGGAAACTGTCCTTCTTCTAAGGGAAACTGCTGAAAAACAAAACTGGATTTATTTTAACTTGCTTCCTCCCTTTTTGTCTATGTGTGTGCATGAATGTTTGAGTGTGTTGGAGAAGATCTGATAGTATTAGAAGTAGTACTTTATTATGAATTTGTCTGGATGTGTTTACTAGTCTAGGTATGCATGATTATATTTTTAGTTTTTGTCTGTACTGATATATGTACAGAGATTTTTCATAGATGTGTGAATAAGTGTAGGGTGCATTGTACATGTGTAGCATGGGTGATGCTTCCGCTTCACTAGGGTCGAGGAAGGAAATTTCAAACTCTCCCTTTCTTCACTGTAAAAGTACTAAAATTTCTTGGCTTTGACAATGCAGCAATTCTGTCCTCTTCCACTCCTCCACTTTATTTCCTGTCGTACTTTATCAGTGTTGTGCTGACCTATACTTCCCAAAGGCTGAACACCTATGATAGCAGGTAAATATATGGTTTAATCTTGACACTCATATATTTAAATATTGTGAGAAATAACTAAAGCTTTTCTGTGCAAAAGCAGTTCTAGAGGGAAAGAAGAATGAAGAATGAAGGGTCTTAAGAGTTGTTGGATATAAAACTGTAATTCAAATATATAAAACATTCCTATTACTTTGTTCAGAAGATTTATCTCGACATGCTTGCAATGATTCATAAAGAATCCAGCCCTTACGGTTTCTCAATCTTTTCAAATATATGAAGCTGATCATTCAAGTATGTCCCCAAATTCACTTCCATTATGCCAAGAGCAGGTCAATGTTCATTTCACCAGGAAGGGCCAGTCAGGACTGCTGACAGCTGCGAACAATGGTAGTTGCACAAACCACTGAATCATTTATACTGGTAATTCAAGAAATAATGATACTAAATACCAGATGAGGACATATTTGCCAAAAAAGGAAGTATAGCTCTAAGACAATATGTCCACCTATTGTAAGAATTATTAAACCTCCAAAATTATCTACTTCTACATGCCAGTGTTTCTTGAAATATGTATCACAGAGCACCACTTCAATGAATATTGTAATTTGCAATATCTTCTAAAAATAATTCACATAATCACATAATGGAAGTGATACTATAATTTGCAAGGTCCTGTAAAAATAATTCAACATTATTCACTAAACTGCTGTTATGAATATAGGATTGTATAAATCTTTGTCAAGTTGATTTGATACATCATGTTAAATGATATTGCTGTGCTTCAAGTATGGAAATCAATGTTCTCACTAAACCCTGCAAACTACAGTGGTGAAGTGCTCAAAGCAACATGTCTGGTCACTTCATTATGATGGAATGTCTTCTATAACTGTACAGAATTCCCTGCTTAAGGTGCTACAAAAGCAATGCTCTTGAGTCACCTCAGTGAAAACCTGCAAAGCCTTACTCTATGCATTATACATGACTCCATCAGACTGAGCAACAGTAAGGCAACACAGAGGCAGTGAAGAGCACTAGAGAGCCAGTAGGATAAGTATGTCCTGTGTCTGTAGCCAACTAATAACAAGAAGCGTCCAGGCATATAACTATATTTATTTATTTATTTATTTATTTATTATTTCAACTTTTATCACCGCGCCAACTCCCCCAAAGGGGACTCTGGGCGGTGAATGCTTATCCTAATTTCCTACCTGCAAAAACACCCTTAAGACCCAGCTTGCACTTACATGTACACAACTGTTGTGTGTTTACATTAGCCAGTAACAATCTGGCCAAGCTCCTAGATAAAATCAGGCCCAGCAACTCAACATCTGATGGCCAGGCACTAAACACAGGACAGTATTCTGTCTTGGCTGGGTCCTCAACTAGGAACGTCTAGTGCAGGGGTCAGCAAACTTTTTTATGCCAGGAGCCATTTTGACATTTATAACATTTCTAACATCACTCAAGGGCCAGGGGGCGGGGTTTGAGGGTGAGAGCCAATCATGTGGAAGGGGGTGGGGTTTGCGGGTGGGAGCCAATCGCGTAGAAGGGGGCGGGGTTTGCGGGTGGGATCCAATCGCATGGAAGGGGCGGGGGGCTCCCGGAGGGAGGGGGCGCAGCCAGCGGCTCCGCGAACCCGGCCCGGCCGCCCCACTGGGAGTGGCGGAGAAAGAGCTGCCACCCTCTGGCCAGCAGGACGGGCGCGGGAGAGCGGAAGGCAGCAGCGAGCCAGAGAAAAAGGTTTTCTCGCGGGCCGCGCCAGGGGGTCAAGGGCCAGGCCGGCGGTTCCTAGAGCGGCTGCCGCGGGAAACTTCTCCGCTCTCCCCGGCTTAAAACCTGGGGCAACCGGACCGACAGAGCCGCCTCTCCCGGCAGGGCAGGATTAATCGCTTCCCTTGCCGCCCCCCTGGAGCCCTCACGGGCTGCCCCCCCTCCGGCTGCAGCTCTTCCATCGCCTCTCCTCCTCTCTGGCAGCCGGGGGGCCGCGGAGTCGCCGGGGGCAGCCGCCCCATCCAGCCCCCCCGGCCGGGCCGTGTTGCCCCGCCACCTCTCACCCACGGCCAGGGCATCGTACTCCTCCCCCAGCAGGACCTCAGGGGCCGAGTAGGCGAGGGAGCCGCAGCTGGTGGCCAGTGGGGTGCCCGGCTGGAAGCAGCTGCTGAAGCCGAAGTCGGTGAGCTTGACCACCCCCCGCTGCTGGAAGAAGAGCACGTTCTCGGGCTTGAGGTCACGGTGGACGACGTGCAGCCGGTGGCAGTAGGAGATGGCGTGGATGATCTGGGCGAAGTAGCGCTTGGCCCGCGGCTTGCCCAGGCCGCCCGGGTGCTGCACGAGCAGGTTGAACATGTCCCCACCGTCGCCCAGCTCCAGCACCAGGTAGAGCCGGGCTGGCGTCTCCAGCACCTGGTAGAGGCGCACCACGTTGGGGTGCTGCACCAGCTTCATGCAGCCCACTTCCCGCCGCAGCCACGCCGCCGCACCGCCGCCCAGCCGGCTCGTCTCGATCACCTTGACGGCCATTCTGCCTGCACGTGTGAATGCACACAAACCGAAGCCGCGGGTGGGGGATGGAGGAGGGAAAAGTGAGCCCCGCTCGGCGTTAACTTTTCCCGAACGGTACCTTCCTCGGGGGAGGCGCGGGTGGGCTTCGTCCCCGGTCTCCCCGTTCTTCGGAGAAGCCTGAGCCGAGGGGCCCCCGGTGCCCTGCCAGCATCCCATGCCGGGCGGTGGGAAGCGCCGCGGATCACCTGCTGCACGGAGAGGAGGAACTGCGGCCGCCCGCCAGGGCCTGCCAAGCGTCCCCGTTGCTTCTCTCCCGGCCGTCGGCGGCCTCGCTCTCGCCCTCCGAGCGCTATGGCTCCCTCAGCAACCAGGGGCGGGACCAGCCGCGTTCGTGGACCTGTCCAGCCCGGCCGCAAGCGGGAGCCTTGTTTCCCCAAGAGCCACACTCAAGGGGCCAAAGAGCCGCATGTGGCTCGCGAGCCACCATTTCCGACCCTTGGTCTAGTGCTTGATCTACTTCCCCACTACCACCACCACAACTGTTGATGATATTTCTGTGGTCAAGAGACCACAGCCTTTTTTTCTTGCATCTCCCCTTCAAGCTTTTGTATGTAATGTGTGTGTGTGTGTATGTGTGTATTATGTATGTACGTATGTGTGTGTGTATATACATATATATATAGGAAACAGTTGTAGATATTCCTCATAAAGCAATTGTTTGGTGATTCTTGTCATTGAAAGGTTTTAGAAAACATTACTAAATATATCAATATAGTATATAGATACAAATAGATTGCTGCCTTGTTTCATTGAAATCCATATAAGGTCATTCACTAACTCTCTAAAACATTGTTTTTTTAAAAAAAAGAAAAAGAAAAGAAACTACATTAAAAGAATAAAAAGCCAAGTTGGAATAATCTGTGAAATCTAGGGAGTAGAAAAATCTGATTGTTCTTCCCCTTCCCCATCCCAATGCTGGCAATGGATCAATTAATACAAAAGCACTGATATCATGGACAGATTGAACGTATTGAACATCTACAGAAGCTGCCCCAGAAAAGGTTTCCTTGAGCCTGCTGTATCCCAAACCCTTACCTGACATAGTTCTATATATGACCCAAGGACTATGCCAGCTTGAGACACTATCATAGTGGAGTCCTTGGTGCTCTCTGAGTCTTGTTGTTTTCTTGCAGACGTTTCATTGCCAGGCTAGGCAACATCTTCAGTGCGAAAAGGGAGTGGGACTTGCTCTCTGTTTATATATCATGGCTTGTCCTGCTTCTGTTGGTGGAGGTGTTGTTCTCTCCTTAGGAGTTCTTTGATTGGGCTGCTGTTTGCTGCTTGGTTGATTGACTGAGTTAATAGTTCCTTGATTAGGATATATTGTGCTGTTTGATTGTTCCTCTGGTGCTAATCTTGGTGTTAATCTTTGCATATCTGGGTATTGATTACTGGCAAGGAGGTGTTCTGGTCTTTTGGCTTTTCTATTGTCTCTTATGAATGGTATGTAAATGTTGTTTACACCTATGTGTCTGTGTTGTTGTATTATTCTTTTGAGGAGTAAGTCTCAGCAATAAAGCCTTATTAGGTAAATACCTGCAAACTTTAAAAGGTCAGGCAGCATATGATCCAGGCTGAAGAGTATAAAAGAACCTGCCTGCTTGCCCTGCTCACTACTTGCTGCTTGTTTTTATTTCTGTTTGTTTCTACTACATGGTATGTGGATTTTGTACCATTTCCAGGGATTTGGAAAAAACTATAAATAGTATCTGTTTGTATGAGTAACTAATACAACTGCAACTAAGTTACTACAATGACTGGTGTCATTTACTGGTCTCTGAATGCTAATTGCTTTCTGATACTAATTGCTTTCTGTGTGCAAGAAAACACACACTCCAAATCTGTTGATGGCTGCTTTGTGTGAGTGCCAAGCTTCCAGGAATTCTCTAGCGGTTTTGGATTTGGCTTGTGCTATGGTCCATGAGGTCACGAAGAGTCGGACACAACAAAACAACTGAACAAAACAACAAAAAGGAGTTTTCATCGTGTCTTCTGACTGCTAGTTGGTGTTCGTGGATGCACTCTGCTAATCTTCAGCCCGTCTGTCCTACATAGTGGCTGCTACAGTCCTTACACTGTATGTTGTAGATAACTCCTGTTTTTCCTTCTTCGGCTACTGGGTCTTTTGGGTTACTTAAGATGTTCTGAAGGGTTTGAGTTGGTTTATAAGACACGATGAAAACTCCTTAATCTCACAACACATGGACAGACTCAACCATACTTTCAATTGGGAAACTGTGAGCATCTTAAACCAAGCCAAATCCAAAAATGCTAGAGAATTCCTGGAAGCTTGGCACTCACACAAAGCATCCATCTGGATTCTACAAAGTAAAATGGGGTAAACTTTGTGCAAGTTGGACATCAGGACTCAAAACAAGGACAAAGTAATATCAGAGCATTTCAACCTCCAAGGACACTCCATGGCAGACTTTTAGGTGACTGTTTTGGAAAAGTGGGATTTTAACAGCTCTATCAAGCAAGAAATTATTCATCTCACATCAAAAGGTGACAGGCAATTTCAGAAAGTGTCAACAAACACAATGGATATTTAACATTGTAATTGTTAATTGATAAGGTACTTGTAATCTGTCTCACATGTAACCCAGATCTGCATAATCAACCTATCTTCCCCTCCTCTCCCCCCCTCACCTTTCCCCCAATTTAAATCCTAGATCAATATTGCCACATTATACATCTGGTGAAGTGAGCTGAAACTCATGAAAGCTTATGCCTTTTAATAAAAAGTGTTAGTTAGAAAAGGTGCTATGATACTCCTTCTAATTTTCTGCAACTCACTTTACATTTATGGGGCTTCCCTTGAAAGCCATCCAAAGTGATTCAGAATAGATAAACAGTTGGAAGACCAGATCATCCTGGAGAAGGTCTATCTAAGTTGTCACTAAGAAGACACCATCTTAATGGCACATAAACAGTCAATCAAAGTATTTATATTTTTACTACTAAATTGACTTATTATAAATCACAACATAAATAATTAGTAAGTTCTTTAACTTTTTTCTCTCAGGACTTCTTCCCACTTTTAAAAATTATGGAGGGCCCCAAAGAGCTTTTGTTTGTATGGGTTATATTTATCAATATTTACCACATTAAAAACTAAAATTGATGCATTTGCTGCCACTACCACTTCTCATGATTTTTGGGGATTGTAATAATGTATTATTTTTCAATTTAGGCTGGCAAATAATTTTGATTTTGTGGACCCCTCAGAAGGTCTTGGGGGAACTTTGAGAAACACTGACCTAGGGTAAATCCACTGAAGTCATTAGGACCTTCTTAATATTGCTAACAGTTCCTCCTATTCTCTTGAGGGAAATGAAAACAGAGCTAGAAGAACTGGAAATACCAAAGTGGGAAGGGCCCTATTTTCCAGTCACTCCTATCTCCCAGCTCTGTGCCTGGGAAAAGGAAGAGGGGCTGACCATAAGTTAACCCTTCTCTGTCTGGTTTCACACAACATGCAATACCAGGAAGAATATTAAATTAACTTAAAACAAACCATAAATATAAATTGGTCAAAGCCCAGATGACACAGTTATGCTGAACCAGATCTAAACTGAATTATTCAAGCAAATATTCTCAGACCAATGCTTTGCTACCACAATTTTTAAAAAGAGATTTCAGAAGTTTCCAAATTCATTTTTTCGGTGTTGATATTGAATAGTCTGTGGAATAGGTTTTAGGATAGATGTATTCAGAGATGTAAGTACAACAGTGTGAAATATAGACTCAATCTTCCTTTCATCAAGAAAAACAGAAGGTCTTTAACATATGATTGCAACTTAATAACTTCCCATGTGGCAGTTTTTAACCACATCAGGAACAATGCATTTGTAGAATCTTGTCAAATAACTGCCTCTTACCATCCCAGCCAAATATCTCTAAAGAAATAAGCATCATTTCAGGAGTTTCTGGAATACAGTCATCTGTAATAAGACGCCATGTGGGAACTGATTGTTAACAAACTGAATATATGAGTTTGCCTTCAGTTCTCATGCTGAAGAGGTTTGCAAAGACCACACTATTGTTCTTTCAGTAGTAGGCAGCTGAAGTAATTGGCACCACTTCAAAAAACATACAGAAATTTTATGATGGAAAACATTGTATACTACAAAAATAATCTTTATGCTAAATAGTACCAAGCTGTGAAATGTACTCTTGATTACATTTCAGTCATGCTATCAGAGTTTGCGCATAGCAGACTTTACACTTAGGCTATCTCAGAGGAAGTGTTTTCTGGGCATGCATACATATGCCCACAACATCCCAGGACAGTTTGAAAGCAGCAGCAGGAAGCTTTTGGGTGGCTGCCACTGTCTTGTGGCTTCAAGGAACAGAACTCCAGGGAGGGTGTTTTACTTTTGAGCAAAGTACCTTGCTGAATGATACACAGCCTTAATAAACAAAACGGAACCTGCTTACCTGTAAATAAATTTCTATACTTAGGCCCCTTTCACAAGACACTCTTTTCACCCACTTAACTGTAAAAACTATTTTTGTGCCACCCAAAAACTGTCCCCAGCTTGCCCTCCCTGCACTATCCAGCACTGCCATCCAATGAGGAAGCACCAAAAACAGGAGACAGTCAGCAATCTGTTCCCAGCCTTGTGCTTCACCTTGCTATGTTAACTTTTCAATTTATCAAGGGAAGCTAGCTGGGCACTGTTGGTGGAAGCCACAAACCACTCTACATGTGTTCCACCAAGGAGAGAGGAGGAAAGAAGATAGATGCATGATAAACTATCATAGCATTTCCTTTGGAGTTGGAACTGAGCCAAATCATCTGTGGAGTTAATAACCTTGCCATTCCAATGTAGCCAGAAGCCCAAAACATCAGAGGAATTTGCAAGGGCAGGACAGATCTCAAATTGCTACATTTGTTGCATGAGGAAAAGACCTTAGACCAGGGTTTCTCAACCAGGGTTCTGTAGAACCCTGGGATTCCACAAGAGGGCACTAGGGGTCCCCTAGGAGATCACAATTTATTTTAAAAAATATTTCAAATTCGGGCAACTTCACATTAAAGAGGTAAGTTTCATTCTTTATTTTTAGTTTAAGAACACTGTTAGTGCATATATACAGGCCTACACATGAAACAAATATAATAATTTTGTAACTTCTGGCCTACGTTTGAGCCTGAATGTGCAGGGGTTCCCCGAGGCCTGAAAAATATTTCAAGGGTTCCTCCAGGGTCAAAAAGTTGAGAAAGGCTGCCTTAGACACAGTAGAGGCCAGCTAACAATGTGACTGAGCTTGTTTTTTAGCTTTTCCTTCCCTACTGCTCTTCCTTTTGCATCACATATTTTAAAAGTGAAGCCTTCAGATGGTGAATACCTTTATTTATTTGTTTGTTTGTTTGTTTATAATAACGCGAGGTGGCAAGCATACCTAATACTATGGTTGTTGTGGGTTTTCCGGGCTGTGTGGCCGTGTTCTGGCAGATTTGGTTCCTAACGTTTCGCCAGTAGCTGTGGCTGGCATCTTCAGAGGACAGGAGCACAGCTAGAAGATTCTCTCTGTGCCCAAGTGTAGGATGTGTGTTCCTGCTGGTGTTTATAGCTGCTGAGAGGGTGTGTGTCTTCTGTGGGTCATTTACAAGAGATTAGGAGAGGGTTCTTTGTGGTGATTAGGGAAACCGGAAAACCCGGTTAGCCCGGAAAACCAACAACAACCATCGGATTCCGGCCGTGAAAGCTTTCGACTATACATACCTAATACTCCTTCCTCCTCCTATTTTCCCCACAACAACAACCACCCTGTGAGGTGAGTTGGGCTGAGAGAGAGAGACTGGCCCAAGGTTACCCAGCCAGCTTTTGTGCCTAAGGCGGGACTAGAACTCAAAGTCTCCTGGTTTCTAGCCCATTGCCTTAACCACTAGACCAAACTGGCTCTTTATTTATATTTATCTTTATTGGTAGTCAGCATCTTTATTGTTATGTATCCCATTTCTAAGCTTCTATTTTGTTGACTCTATAAGGATTCTGTTTTGATGTATTTTTAAATTCCTTTTTCTCATGGTTAATGTAGCTACATTTTTTTATTTTTAGAAGAGCAGGATAAAATAGCTTTAATACAAAATGGAAATTAACATATTCTAATGACTAACTGTGACCTCTTTTATCTCATCTACATTAAAATCCAATTGAATTGTTAATATATTTTAATCCTGGGAAATAACTGGTCCCAAGAATAAAGAATTCTTGCACATCAAGAATAATCAGACAGCAATCCAATATTCATAATTCAGTCCATTCAAAGTGTATTGTCCCAATTCAGACAGATGCTGTTGCTTACCATAAGAATGATTAATTTTGGTGTTTACTTTCAGAATTGTTGGAAGAGAAGGTAAATGTCCTGTTCCAACAAAGCTCAACTCAGAAGCGGTATTTAAAGATCTTTATTTACAAATCACAAAATGCAGCCCAGTTCACAAAAGGGACCGAACCCGTTGGCCGGCTCCTGGGAGAAACCTTCTGTTGAGGCTCAGCTGGTTGTGGGGATGGACTGGGACTCAAAAGCGGAATTCCAAGTGACCGGAGGGCAAGGCTGTGTCTCTCACGGAGGTGTGGTGGCAAGGCGAGGCAGACCTGCAGTAAGGCATGTGGCCCCAGTACGCGGCAGGAGTTCGAGTCGGTGTGCAGTAGCCGGGCAAGTCTATACCTCCGGGAAGCACGTGGCAGTGGACGGCGATGGGAGAGCAGTTGGGTGCGCAGCAGCAAGGCAAGCTGGACTCTCAGGCAGGCACGTGGTGGCAGACAACGGCTGGTAGGCAGACGGGAGCGTGGTAGCAAGGCAAGACGGAATCTCTGGAAAACACGTGGTAGTGGGTGTCAGCTGGAGAGCAGACAGGAGCACTGTAGCAAGGCAAGACGGAATCTCCGGGAGACATGTGGTGGCAGACTGCGGCTGGGAAGCAGCCGGGACCGCGGTAGCAAGGGAAGACGGGAAAGCAGGATCCGAGGCGGTGATCACAAGACAGGACTCAGCGTCAGGAATTCCGGCGGTGAGAAGCTCTGGCTTGGAGGTAGGAACTGGAAAAGCAGCGGTCCTTGGCCCCAGCATGGGATCACATGTGGCACCAGAATCGCGATCCGTGGAGCACGTGGGTGCAAGGGTAGAACGGTTGTCTCCGGCAACTGGTGCTGGGTGTGCTGGCCCTTTTATTCTTTGATTTTCACGCCGTTTTCTGCCAGGAGCCAATTAGGCCTCATGCTGCTCAGCCCGCCTTTCCCATCTCCTCTGGTGTGCGCTGATGGGCAGAGGTGTTTCTTTTTCCGGGCTCCCTCCAATCAGCTGCTCCAGTTTGGATTAAAAATTCATGCCATCGCAGCTTCTTTCTGTTATCGGCCCATCTTCCTCCGACTCAGAATCCGGCATGGCAGCAGGGCCAGGCTCAGCCCTGACAGTAAAATGTTCTCTTTTAATAGGTAATGTTTCTCATAATCATAACCATCTTTATGAAGGAAGATTTATTTATTCAGTTTCATGAATAGGAGTTTGGGAAGTTCATAATAAAGTCCACATTCTTAATAAAGAGCATCATATAGCCTTACTAAGGAATCTTTTAATTCCCACTGATTTAAACATTCCTTAAATCTCTCTTGCTGTCCTGTTCCGACTAAGACTGACACGGAAACGGAAATAACTTTATTTACATGGACACACAAACTGCCCAGTTTACACAGTCCTCTTCTTCTTCTACAGGCTGGATAGTAACAAGTCCCTTGGATGCTCCCGGCCTGACAGGAAGGACCAGAGAGGGTGCAGGCTCTGTGGAAGAGGCTTCAGCTAGCGGCGAACCGGAGGTAACAGGCCAGGTGACCGCGGGCATGGAGTTAGCTTGGCTGTCGGGGCTGGAGGTAGACTGGGGCCCGACAAAGGCAACCCACTGGTGACCGGCGTTGGCTGGGCTCGGGTGCTGGTCTGGGCTGGTGGAAGTCTGGGTAGACCAGGGCCCGACAAAGGCAACCCACTGGTGACCTGTGTCAGTTGGGCTTGGCTGCTGATCTGGGCTGGTATCCGTCTGGGTAGACCGGGGCCCGACGAAGGCAACCCACTGGTGACCGGTGACTGGCGTCGGCGGGGCTTGGGTGCTGATCTGGGCTGGTAGCCTTCTGAGTAGACCAGGGCCCGACGAAGGCAGCCCACTGGTGGCTGGCGTCCGTAGGCTCCGGAGCAGAGGGCAACGGAGGATCAGTGGTTCGGGAAGTCAGGGGAGGAGCAGGCAAGGCGGCGGCGCTTACCCCAATGCTGGCTTCTTCCGCAGGGAACAAGGACGGAGGCGCGGTGACCGGAGGAGGTTCGAGCACGAGGCTTGGCACGGCAGCAAGGTAAGGCTTGGATCCAAGGCTTGGCGCGGCGGCGGGGCAAGGCGCAGAATCGGGGTCCGGCGCGGCAGCAGGGCTGGGCTCATAGATGAGGTCCGGGGCGGTGGCAAGGCAGGGCTCTGGAGCGAGGTTTGGGGCGGCAGCAAGGCAAGGCTCGGGAGCAGGGTCCGGCGTGGGGTCTAGAGGCTTCGGCGTGTAGCTGACAGAACAGTTGTCTCTGGCAGCTGAGGTAAGTCGCGTCGGCCTTTTATTTCGTTTTTCGCGCCTTGGGAGAGCAGGGGCCAATCGGGCTTCGCGTTGCTCAGCCCGCCTTTCTGCTCTCCTTTGGCGCACGCTGATTGGTGGAGGCGTCCTTCCTTCTGAGCCTCTGCCAATCAGCGTCTCCGTTTCCTCAGCTGGGTTCGCGCCAACCCTGCTGTTTCCAGGGCTGGCTCCTCTTCTGGATCGGAATCCAGAATGTCGGCCGGCAGCCAGGTAAGTGGCGCGAACCTTACACTTGCTGAAATCAATGGAATTTAAAGGTGTTTTACTTCCAGCAAAGGAGATTGTTACCTTGTCGTGGTGCTGGAGCTTGAGCACCTCAATGAAACCATGAGCTAAACCGTGAAGGGACACCCAAGACGGGAAGGTCGTGGCAGAGAGGTCAGACTAAATACGATCCCTGGGGAAGGTAATGGCAACCCACCCCAGTATTCTTGCCATGAAAACTAAATGGATCAGTACAACCAAAGATATGTCGGTATACCATCGGAAGATGGGACTCCCAGGTCGGAAGATGGTCAAAATGCTACTGGGGAGGAACAGAGGATACGTTCAACTAGCCCCAGATGTGATGACGCAGCTAGCTCAAAGCCGAAAGGACGGCTAGCGGCCGACGGTGCTGGTGGTGAACGACGAATCCGATGTTCTAAAGATCAACACACCGTAGGAACCTGGAATGTAAGATCTATGAGCCAGGGCAAATTGGATGTGGTTATTGGTGAGATGTCAAGATTAAATATAGACATTTTAGGTGTCAGTGAACTGAAATGGACTGGGATGGGCCACTTCACATCAGATGACCACGAGATCTACTACTGTGGACAAGAGGACCACAGAAGAAATGGAGTAGCCTTCATAATTAATAATAAAGTGGCTAAAGCAGTGCTTGGATACAATCCAAAAAACGATAGAATGATCTCAATTCGAATTCAGGGTAAGCCATTTAACATCATAGTGATCCAAATATACTCCCCAACCACAGATGCTGAAGAAGCAGAAGTAGATCAGTTCTATGAGGATCTGCAGCACCTACTAGATAATACACCAAAAAGAGATGTTATTTTCATTACAGGAGACTGGAATGCTAAAGTGGGTAGTCAGATGACACCTGGAATTACAGGCAAGCATGGTCTGGGAGAACAAAATGAAGCAGGACATAGGCTGATAGAATTTTGCCAAGACAACTCACTGTGCATAACTAACACTCTCTTCCAACAACCTAAAAGACGACTTTATACATGGACTTCACCAGATGGTCGACACCGAAATCAGATTGACTACATCCTTTGCAGCCAAAGGTGGCGGACATCTATACAGTCGGTAAAAACAAGACCTGGAGCTGACTGTAGTTCAGATCACAGAACTTCTTATTGCAAAATTTAGAATCAGACTAAAGAGAATAGGGAAGACCCACAGATCAGTTAGATATGAGCTCACTAATATTCCTAAGGAATATGCAGTGGAGGTGAAGAATAGATTTAAGGGACTAGATTTAGTAGATAGGGTCCCAGAAGAACTATGGACAGAAGTTCGCAACATTGTTCAGGAGGCGGCAACAAAAAACGTCCCAAAGAAAAAGAAAACCAAGAAGGCAAGATGGCTGTCTGCTGAAACACTGGAAGTAGCCCAAGAAAGAAGGAAAGCAAAAGGCAACAGTGATAGGGGGAGATATGCCCAATTAAATGCAAAATTCCAGAGGTTAGCCAGAAGAGATAAGGAATTATTTTTAAACAAGCAATGTGCGGAAGTGGAAGAAGACAATAGAATAGGAAGGACAAGAGACCTCTTCCAGAAAATTAGAAACATTGGAGGTAAATTCCAGGCAAAAATGGGTATGATCAAAAACAAAGATGGTAAGGACCTAACAGAAGCAGAAGAGATCAAGAAAAGGTGGCAAGAATATACGGAAGATCTGTATAGGAAGGATAATAATATTGGAGATAGCTTTGACGGTGTGGTCAGTGAGTTAGAGCCAGACATCCTGAAGAGTGAGGTTGAATGGGCCTTAAGAAGCATTGCTAATAACAAGGCAGCAGGAGACGATGGTATCCCAGCTGAACTGTTTAAAATCTTGCAAGATGATGCTGTCAAGGTGATGCATGCCATATGCCAGCAAATTTGGAAAACACAAGAATGGCCATCAGATTGGAAAAAATCAACTTATATCCCCATACCAAAAAAGGGAAGCACTAAAGAATGTTCAAACTATCGAACAGTGGCACTTATTTCACATGCCAGTAAGGTAATGCTCAAGATCTTGCAAGGTAGACTCCAGCAATTCATGGAGCGAGAATTGCCAGATGTACAAGCTGGGTTTAGAAAAGGCAGAGGAACTAGAGACCAAATTGCCAATATCCGCTGGATAATGGAGAAAGCCAGGGAATTTCAGGAAAACATCTATTTCTGTTTTATTGACTATTCTAAAGCCTTTGACTGTGTGGATCATAACAAATTGTGGCAAGTTCTCGGTGGTATGGGGATACCAAGTCATCTTGTCTGCCTCCTGAGGAATCTGTATAACGACCAAGTAGCAACGGTAAGAACAGAGCACGGAACAACGGACTGGTTTAAGATTGGGAAAGGAGTACGGCAGGGTTGTATACTCTCACCCTACCTATTCAACCTGTACGCAGAACACATCATGCGACATGCTGGGCTTGAGGAATCCAAGGCTGGAGTTAAAATCGCTGGAAGAAACATTAACAATCTCAGATATGCAGATGATACCACTTTGATGGCTGAAAGCGAGGAGGAATTGAGGAGCCTTATGATGAAGGTGAAAGAAGAAACTGCAAAAGCTGGGTTGCAGTTAAACCTCAAAAAAACCAAGATTATGGCAACGAGCTTGATTGATGACTGGCAAATAGAGGGAGAAAAAGTGGAGGCAGTGACAGACTTTGTATTTCTAGGCGCAAATATTACTGCAGACGCTGACTGCAGCCAGGAAATCAGAAGACGTCTACTTCTTGGGAGGAGAGCAATGGCAAATCTTGATAAAATAGTTAAGAGCAGAGACATCACACTGACAACAAAGGTCCGCATAGTTAAAGCAATGGTATTCCCTGTAGTAACCTATGGCTGTGAGAGCTGGACCATAAGGAAGGCTGAGCGAAGGAAGATAGATGCTTTTGAACTGTGGTGTTGGAGGAAAATTCTGAGAGTGCCTTGGACTGCAAGAAGATCAAACCAGTCCATACTCCAGGAAATAAAGCCAGACTGCTCACTTGAGGGAATGATATTAAAGGCAAAACTGAAGTACTTTGGCCTCATCATGAGAAGACAGGATACCCTGGAGAAGAAGCTGATGCTAGGAAAAGTGGAAGGCAAAAGGAAGAGGGGCCGACCAAGGGCAAGATGGATGGATGATATTCTGGAGGTGACAGACTCGACCATGGGGGAGCTGGGGATGGTGACGGCCGACAGAAAGCTCTGGCGTGGACTGGTCCATGAGGTCACGAAGAGTCGGAAACGACTGAACGAATAAACAACAAACCTCCAGCTGAACCATATGTACTGGCATTCGGAGCTTGTTGTGCAAAATAATCCACTTTTGTATTGTATTCAGAAGACTAGACTGGCAAGTAAATGCAAGCATATATAAATTAACCCCTAGTGACTTACAGGGAAGAAATGGTGGACTGAAGACAGCTCCATGAAAATCGGAACTGATGATCATGGAAGAATGACAAGCCAGCAAGTAGACCAGCTCTTTGATAATTCCTCTCTGGCCAAGGAGAGGACTTGAGATCACCCACAAGTGCTCCAGAAGTTGCTCCTCATGAGGAGACTGCAAGACAGCAGTCTCCATCCGATTTAGAGCTCTGCAAATTGAGGGAATCTTGCTCAAACCACAGTCAACGCCTTTGAAAGGACACTAAGTTCGCATACTTCCTTTTCTAATCACTTTTGGAATTTGCTTGTTAAATGTTTTTCAGCTATTAGGTACCTCTGGATTGACAAGTTGTACAGCACCGGGTGAGTTTCCTTCAATCCTTAGCTAAAGAAGTTTTAACTACAAGTTTAAAGACTTTTTAAAAATTTGGGGGGGGGGGTTGGATTATACAGCAAAAGGGTGATTAAAACTTTGATTTTAGAAAGTTACAACTGGACTAAGAGTCCAGTTAAATTTCAAATAAGTTTTTGGAATTAATTATAAAGAATCCTTCCTATGGGAAAATACTTTTGTTTTGAATTTTTTTTAAAAAAAAAACATAAGACTTTAAAAATTGGACAGTAGAGCGAACTAGAAGGAACTAAAGATTAATTAAAGGAGAACACTCAAATTCAACCTGAGGCAGAGAGATGCCTCTTCCACTTTTAATTCTCTAGAATTTAATATCTTCAGAGGCCTTTTGCTAGCAACTCCTGGTTACACCATAATCTTTCCAGACATTCATCTGGCACCCATATTTTGCTATTTTTGACAAAACTCTATATCTAGTTTACAATACTGAAGCTATATCTAGTTTTAACTATTCCTAATATCTATACTTCTCCATACCTTTCAATCTTTGCTAATCATTCTTCTTCCACCACATCTGTATAGTGATTCATACATTGCCTTTTGTTCTTTAAACCTCTCAATTCATTTTTAAGCATCTCATCAATAACATCCAACCATCAGGACCTAGCACTAGTCTAAGGCCGAGTAGGCACCAGCCTAGGGGTGCCTAGCTCTCAGACATTATAACCATGATTCATCTTACACTTCAGCTCTGTGTTAATATATACAAGTAACAGAAATAAGATTAGTTAAGTTGCTTTGATCAACTATTGATATTTTATAAAAATGATGGTAGGAAACTTAGCCTTCTATCAGAGATTACAGAATTCAGGTGAAAAATAGGATACAAAAAATAATCAGAACTGCCTGGCATATTTATTTAAAAAAAGAAAGATGATTTTCTTTGAGTCTCTCTATAATATAGACAATACAAGAGGCCATAATCACACCTTCTCTACCGGACTCATTTTGCATGAACAGATGTATTCAGGAAATCAAATATTACAATATTTTCCCTCAGGTAGGCTGATGGAAAAATGTTGATATAATTCAGTATAAAGGCTCTTTGTTCTTTCAGGACTATGACATTAGACAGATAATTTGCCAGTGGAAATTCTAAATTAATTAGCTAACAGTGCTTAAATCCTTTTGGAGTTAATATCTTAGACACACTAAAAGTCATTCTAATTCTATAAAATCCCACTGAAGCTAAGAATTCAAAGAGAACCCATAATAACACTTATTTTTTCTATTTTTTTCTTTCAGAGATCTACTCCATGAAAGTCAAACAGTAGAATTAGTGAAACAAGATAGGCTGGATTAAAAATTAATTTGAGCATAGTATTAAATAAACAAACACAAGATTGAGCCATGAGCCAGGCCCCCAGTGTACTGTTCTATTCAGTACACTTTTTAATAATTAGAACTTCTGCTCCTGTAGCCTTCCGACTTGGTAATGACCAAAGTGCTACTTTAACCTCACCTTCTAATACTATAAATTCTTATAAACAGGGAATATATTCTCAGGTATGTTGCAGAGTGGTGACACCTCTACTGTACAAAATTTCAGTTTATTCCTTCTTTTTAAATTTTATTTTTCTTAAACAGTTAATATTAGAGCATTTTTCTGTGAAGGTTGTGTGCTGATCGTTGTGCACCGATCTCCACACATAAAACAAATTCACGCACAGGCATCTTCCAACCACACTTTATCATACCCATTCAAGGAAATTCTTTCTGAATTCAAAGATCTTTGGGAAGATTTTCCTTGTTTTTCCATCTTCAGTGTCTTTACAGATGTTATTGTACTACCACTTCTTGTCTCTTCTAACAGCTCTCTGAAATTCCTTATTAAGTTCCTCACTGAGATGTTTGTACTTTTGGCTTTCCTTCTTTAATTAGCAATTCCCACTATTTGTTCTGACACACATTTTGCTTTCTTCTGTTTCTTGGTCTTTTGCAGTCTCTTTTCACATTCCTCCTTAACAACTTCTTTGATTTCATTCTACAGTTCCTCTGGTTCCCTATCAATAAGGTTCAGGATTTCAAAGCAATTTCTGATGTACTTCTTGGAAATGGTGGGTACTGTATATACTCAAGATCGTATAATAGAAACTGGTAGTCTTTGTCCTGTTGCTTTAGTTTGACTTGGAACTTGCACATGAGCTGATTATGATCTTTTCACTATTCAGCCTCTAGTTACATCTTTTATATTAAAACTGAGCTCTTCTACCTCCTTGTACCAATAATATAATCAATTTGATTTCTGGGTGCTTAGTCTGGTGATGTCCATGTATATAAATGTCATTTTCATTATTTCAGATGTTAAAAAGAAGACATAATAGGATTGGCATAAGTTAATAAGTGCTTTCCTGCTTCATTTTTATTTCCTAAGCATACAGTCCAACTACATTTTCCTCCTTAATATTTCTAACTTTGACACTGGTCTTTAACCACAAGTAGCACAATCTCAGATTGGCTTCAGATTGAAATCATTTTGTTGAATTTGAGTCAGTGACTAGTGTGAAAGAAACATGTTGGAGTAGTTTGATTATTTAAAGAAGATGAATAAGGATCCAATCACAGAACAATTACATAAAGGAAGAGTGAATGTTACTGAAGGAAAGGGGAAGACTGAGAAAGTTGTGGTTGTATGGAGTTACTGTGATCCTCTTCTCCCTCCTTTTTCTGCACTCTAAGTACCCCAAAAGAGAATAGTGCAATGGTGTGTATGAAAATGCAAAAGCAAGTAAGCTTCAGACTGGTGTAATTCTTCTATTAAAATGAGATGTTACTATACTATAAGTTATTTGAGCAAAGAACAAACTGATGATTATATACTAAATCATGCCCACTGAGAATTATAGTGCATGCAGAAAGATTTGTTGGTCTGCTTCATGGAAGAACCTCATTTTGGATCATTTTTAAAATCATTTTGGATATCTGTCTTTCACTGACAATAATGAGAAGAATACCCCAAATAACAGCTATTACTTTTCAATATTTTGTCAGAATGTGATGTCAGATTTAGGCCTTCAGATGTGTAGGCACTGAAACTGCTTCAGATATGCTGGTGCCGTTTCTTTCCTACAATCATTTTAATCAAAGAGCCCTAATAAAGTTATGCCCTGATTGAAAAACTGGAGCCATCAGTTAAACTATATTTAGTCCTTCTACACTCCAACCTAGACTTTTCTGTTACAGAATTCTTGAATGAATTTCAACAGTGTATCAAATTGGGCTTATCAGGTAAACTTAAAAATCACCCTCCAAAGCTCTGGGACACCTAAAGCCCAGTTCAGTTCATTTTCTTTTCCCAGTTCAGGCTTTTATCCAAAGCAGGTAAGTGGATTTTATTTCTTTATCTGAGTCATTTGTATACCACATTTCAACTGAAAATATGGATTGGTTAAAAAAAATGCAGTACTAATTAATTTTAAAAGAAATATAGTCTCTGATCTCAAGACTTCCATAACCTGAAAGACAGAATCCAAACAAAGAGAGGAAGAAATACGAAGAGAAGTCAGACAGTTGTTATGGTTCTTCTAATGAACTCTGCTGGGACAGAAACAGTACAACAAGAAGAAAGCCAAAGACATCAGGTCATTCAGCAAAGCCAATGGAATGGCCTCATATTTTATTGCTTCCTCTACTGCAGTATGAAGAAATTACAGCTGCTTGTTGTCTGTTAAGGGAAGGAAAGCTAGTCTGTATTGAGATAATAGAATGCTCCTCTTCTTATACGGTATCTCTGCTGCACCCTGAGGGAACCAACACTGAAAATCTGAAGTCATACAGTATGATGCAGTGGTCAGCCACATTTTTTGGCCCATGGACCATACTTTTTTGATTACATTCCCCTTGCCACCATGAATATAGTGTGTGTGGTAATGATATCACCAGAAGGGGTGGGGTGGATCCTTCCCCTCATTTTTTAGGCTTTGGGAGGTTTAAGGGGAAAAAATGGATTAACCCTAGCCTTAATTAATTAATTAGCTAGCCTTAATCCAACTATTTTTCTTATTTGGCTGCCAAATTTCTATGCTTTGGCACTGAGTTTCTGAATACAGGGAAAATTATTAACAGCATTTATAGAAATCTACAAACATTTACTTACTATACTTAATTTCATTTCCACTTTTATACCTATTATATCACTAAAAAGTATGCTATATAGACTAAACAAAGGCT